>JAZKJV010008712.1:0-454076 GCA_037367405.1 Ottelia alismoides | reverse complement strand
TTGCATGATATGACTTTGATGCTCAAGCTTGCTTATTGACTATAGAAATATATATACTCCGACACGAATTTTATTTTCAATCAGGCCTATCCCCTTTTTTGTACTTTTTGATTTTTTGCTTTTTCTTTCTTTTCTTTCTTTTTTTTGAAATACTATATACCACAACATTTACATATGGATTTTTCCCCTTGAGCCAGTAGATTATCCCTCTTTGGAAGCAATATTGCAACCCACACTCTCCTGTCTTTAGACGTCTCTGCTGCTGGATGGGTTGTGGTGCACTTCCCTCCCTTGACAAGGACAAATGATTCCACTTGTGTGTGTCTCATACCGGCAAATCCAATCCCTCACCACTCCAACTGAGTTGAGTAAAGTGAAAGGTGCAGGTGTCCAAGTTAGATCATTATCAACAAGAGCCGTGTGAGTGCTCCAAAATACTCTACTTAGGCAGTCAAGACGACATTGAACCAAGTCTCATGATTCTCAAAGTCAACCATACATGAAGTACTCAATTCCAGTTCCTATAAGGTTCATGTGATTAGGTAGATTAAAGGTCCAAACCAAGCTCCAATCTTGGGATTTTACTTAGACTTGTTCAATTATCAAACTCAATCCGAAAAATGCGAATGCAATGCAAATACTATGTACAATGCAATGAATATTTTTGTGATGGATTTGAAAACATTGAACTTTTTATGGATTTTTGAAAAAGTTTTTACCAAATTTAATGTAATTTTTTCAAAAAAGATTTTTGCAAATGTTTTTGGTATTTTAGTTTTGCAAATGTTTTTGTGATTTTTGAAAATAGAAGATTTTGAATAAGAAAATAGGTAGAAATATTTACATGGTGGTGCATCTTATTATTTACAAGAGTTTAGGTTTTTTAAGAATTTACCAGGGATATGTTAGTTAATTTTACAAATATATGTATACAATTAATAAAGAATTTTGTTATGATGTATATATTCCTCAAACTTATTTGAAAATGATTTTTCAAATAATTTCGAAAACTATAGTCCAAATCAATTTTTACAAATAATTTTCATAAACATTTACAAAAATTTGAAAACTATTATGCAAAGGTTTTTCAAATAGTATATTTAGATTTTTCAAAAAATTTACCAACCATTTTCGAAAACCATTTGCAAATAATTTCGACACATTTTTATTTTTAAAAACAAAGAAAGGAATTTTAACAAAACAAACTATTTTTTACAAAGGTTTAAAATAATTAAATAAAATATTTTCCAAATAGTTTCCAAAGATTTTTCAAAAATATTTTCAAACTATTTTTCAAACATTTTGCAAAAAATATGTTTACCTGATTTATTAATCAGTAAAAACAAAAACAATTTGTGGAATAATACACATCTTTTCTTACGGAATTTTAATACCTTTTATAGTATATATATAGTATTTTATAACAGAAATTTTACCCATATTTATTATTTAAAATGCGAAGTACGAGTTATGGTGAACGTATATCCGCAATATATACGACCCACCATACTTAGCTTGAGCTATGTCCTCGTAGATCAAAGAGAAAAAGAGAAGTTATAACTCGTACTAAGTATAGAGAAGTCTAAAGAATAAACAAATAAGGAATGAAGAAAGAATGAAAAGTCGACCATCCCCCTCTATTTAGGACCAAATAATCCTTAGTATAGCACACTGTACACAAGGCAGGGAGGTCAAGGGTGGGAATGAACAGATCATACTCACATTATCTCTCCCTATACTTAGGGTCAGATATCCCTAAGTATAGACAAGAAGAGGAGATAGTGGAGATGGTCAAAGAATGAAAGAACTCGGGGTACACACCCCCTATACTTAGGACAAAGTACGTCATAAATATAGATGACTGATAAAAAGGGGCGACATCTTTTCGGTATAAAAAGAGAAATGAAAATGAAAAGAAGAAAAGACAAATGAAGATAGAAGAGAATATACATATCACTACCCCCTATACTTAGGGTAAAAGAGCCCTAAGTATAGGCAACAACAAGAGTGATGAAACGGAATGAAGAAAGCACATTCGAGTCATCCACCACCTATACTTAGGACAAAGTACGTCCTAAGCAAGGCATACACGAAAATGGGGTGGATGAGCTTTACAGTGGATGGATAGAAGTAAACGAAAGTGAATGTATAACGAAATGGATATACAAAGGATCAAGAAGGTAGAAAGCGGACCTTCTTGTGGGATCGCTAAAGAATGGACTTAGCAAGGTGCAGGTTGACATCAGGGTCCTCAGCTGACACAACCCGATCAAGGTCGACCTGGGAGGTATCCTCAGTGGTCCTAGGGTTAGAAGGCACATACATGTCAGTGAAAGAAGTGTGGCTAGGTCCAGCCTTAGGCTTTCTCGCAGATATCAAAGTAAAAAGGCTCGAACTCATCAATGGAAGTAGTCACATCAAGTACAGCCTGATGAGTCTTTCCTAGGTCAAAACAAAAGGGAACGAACTCGTTTCTAGAAGTAGTAACGTCATGTTCATCCTCTAAGGTCTCGGGGGGTCATCAATATCATCAAAGGGCCTGAATGGATGTATAAATGCAATCAGATTGAATTCGGCCACATTAGTCTCTACAATGTCTGCCCTCCGCTCAAAGGTATCAATCGTATAAACTCCACAGATGTTATCAACACAACGCCAATCATAGGAAGAGGGAACTCCAAGGTCTTATTCTTTCTGAGTCTTCCTCCTTGCGGAGGAATTCTCGGGTCTCATCATCGATCAGAAAGAAAACCTCTCTAATATCAGCAGATAGGTCATAGGCCTCAGGGTCGGCTAACACAAGCATGCTGTCATGGGATGCGGGTTTCTGGTCAGTTGTAGGTGCGATGATCAACCCATCGCTCCCGACATCAGAACAGAAGCCAATCTCTCCAGATCCATAATCAATACGGCTCTCGTCGAGGTGAGAAAAGTCGTCCCAGGATGATTGGAGAGCGCTCCAATGGGGTGGAGATCTCCATGGGCAATACAACAAAGTCTGCAGTGAAGCTCATGCCCTGAATCAGAATGACAACGTTCTCAGGTATCCTTCGGCCTCATTATTGATACATCAATAAATTGAACAATCATCCTTGTTTTCTTGAGTGGCCCAAGTTGAATAGACTATAATAATGAGAAGGGTATTATATTGATCGATGTGCTATCGTTAGGTAGAGTGTTATCACATGAATGGTTAGAGATGGTGCTACTCACAAGAGGTGTGACAATGTTCCCTTTCCTAGAAGAAGGATGGTGGGTGATGGCGTGGGTAGTGTCCATGGTCAAAACATGTCGCTCGGATCTGCTCCTTCGCTTTCTCTTCTTTGGTTGAGGAGTAGATAAACGGGTCTGACTGGTGAAGTGGGGCATAAATGATCTCATGAATAGCGACCACCACTTCAGGTTCACTCAACTTTTTTTAAAAAAAAATTGGACCTCCTCCATATAAGGGAGGAGATCAGAATCTAATATGCACAAGGATGACTAAGAGCAGTCTGTACAGTGTCGTCTTTGGGTCTTGTGGGAAAGTGATCTGGCAATGGTGCCCTCTTCTCACAGTCTAAATCAACAATGTGCCTCCCGGATTCTTTTTGGATTTTTAAATTTTGCTCATTTTTTGCATTTTTGGCGATTGCAAGCTCTCATGAAGATCATCAAATGATCCAAAACATTAGATTGTGAATCATCGACATGGCTCTTATTTAGGCAAGTGAGGTTGTCAATCCTCAACTTCATATGATCCATGATCTGGTTATAGGTCTCAAGTGTGGACAACATAAGAGGTGACTCCCAAAGCTCAGTCTCGGGTGGGTGAGGTGGTAAAAAATGTGACGGTGGTGGTGGGTCAAAGTTCGAGTCCTGAAACAATAGGTTAGGGGGATATGTACAAACGTCAGGAAAAAATCCTCCTAGAAAAATGGAGGTGGAGCGGCTGGAGGGTACGAGGGATCCGTAAAGTTCGGATAAAAATCACTCTAGTCTGCCATCTCGAAATAAAAGGAAAATGTTTGGGAGAGCACGATGGTTAAGTCAAGAGATATGAGAAAAAGGCACAAATGCGCAGAGATGATCAAGGATGTACACAAACAATCACAAACAAACACACACAAAATAAACACAACCCTTCAATTCACCTACTCAACTTGGTGAAGAACGTGAAAGTTCGGTCTTTTTATCTTGTCTGTTTTAGAGTTAGGTGATGATGAACGTCGAATTTGCCTCTACAATAATGTGAAATTGTCGTAGTATAGGAGGCAAATTTGGTTCATCAAAAACCACAATCGTTTGAATGTTGTGGAGTATTTATACTTGTCAAGTTTACCAAGGTCGAACACAAGGACACAGCTACTTAATTTATTTATCGAATTTCGATTCAGGAAGCACAAGTGTGAATTAATTTCAAGTTCAGGTCTACAAGATGCACTATGTGAATTATAAAGCAATGCCCTGATGTATGCATTTTTTAGTTAATTTTTATGCAATTTAAAGTGATAGATGAGCAAATATGCAAGGTTTCATGTTTGCTAAATAAAAGATTACAAAGATACCCTAAAAGTATGGGCATCATATCAGAAATAGAAATCAAAGTCGGTTGAATAACAATAGGAAGAACAGTCATCAAATCCAAGCAAGAACAAAAAGTGCACGGTCTAATTTATCACATAAAAAATCACTTCATTTAAACCAGTGGCAAATGAGAAAATTAATTATGCTAAGATATAGAGGACAAAATAAGGATCAAAACGACACTAAAATCATGCAATTTGGACCTACGATGCTCAAGTTATGAAGAAAACAATGTAAGGGCATAATTGTAATAAAAATGCAAGAAAATAAAAGGATAAATATTGCATTTAGGACCCTGGAGGGACCTAAATGCAAATAAGAAAAACTGCCTGGGCCTTGTGTAAATTTTCCATGCGCGTAGGAACCTTTTTAAAATTTCCCAAAACCTTGAGGGCCTCTCTGAAAAATACCCAGGCACGTACGTGAGGCACGTGCCTGGGCACCTGGATGCAAATATCAAAAGAACTGGGGTCTGTCCTATAATTTTCCCAGCTCCTCACGTGCAAAGCACGCGAGGGCTAGGCTCGGGAGGGAGCCTCTAGCTCGGGGCTACGTGGCAGCAACTGGGAGGCTCGGGGCTAGGTTCGATGCACCCGAGGCTTCTGGTTCGGAATGAAACTTGGGCATCCATGTGGCATCATCCTGGCCATTCGATCGAATTGATCAGATGGTGACTGTATCATCTGGCTCCTCCGCAGGCCACCGGAGAAGGTTGGGCTCCGGCAACCTTCTGCTAGATCCGTTGTGCCTCGCAAGGCCTTCTGATGGTCGTGGAAGCATGCTGGAGGTCTGCAGGAGGTCCCGGAGCATAGGCGAATCTCCAAGGCTGATCGGAGGTGATGGTCGAAGGAGCATCACCGGAGGAGAATTTCTTGAAGAAGATCCGACGCAAACTCTGGTCATTGAAGGTCCTGCAAGAGTTAGTTAGCCGAAGCATGCGATTTTGTGGATGTGCGTGAGGTGGGGTGAATTGGGAGCTGAGCAGAGGTGGAGAAGGTGGCGGCTCTGGTGGGTCCTGTGCCGTGAAGACAGAGGCACTGGATCGGACAGCGGAGGGATTCTAGAGGGAGGAAGAGGGGTCGGCGTGGAGGTTTGATAGATGGCAAAGCTATGAAGGTGTTTAAGTGGTAGAGATGATGATGGTAGGTGGTGAGAAAATTCAGATAAATAAGAAAAGAGTCACCTCGTCGGAGCGAGGAGTTGGTAGAGGCGGTGATCTGGGCTTGAGGTCCTCATCGGTCCTCGGGGGGTCGTCGCACAACGAGGGCGATCTTCCTTGATGCTCAGCGACGCACAATGTCAGCCGCAGCTTGGCCAGAGGCCATGGATCGCACTAGGGCCTTCACAGCCATGATCGCCTCGAAGCCAGCCCTCCGTTGTCACCGGAGGGAGGCCGAGGCTAGGGAGGAAGCCTCCAAATGGTGGATGTAAGTGATGGCGGTGGGGCGAGGGATTTTATAGAAGGAGAAGACCCGAACGTTACAGGGGGACGAGGCATTTTTGAATGGAGATCATGAAGGCTGGGAGTGATGGCGGTGTCAAATGGGGGTTGCGCGAAGATGGCAGAGGAATGGGCTACGTGGAGCGACCGTTAGGTGTTGGAGAAGTGGCCGGAAGCGTGGCCTAAAAATGGAAGGGGTCGAGGCATTACGAAGGGGGGAACAGCTTGCTGGAGGAAGACGATGGACAACATCTGTTGGATCTCGCGAGCCAACGGCTTGGATGGGGGCACGTTCGAAGGGTTAGGATCAGATCCAGAGATCTGATCCGACGGTGTAGACTTAGATGCTGATGGAGGGATGGGATGTATTTTGAGGGTTTAATCTGACGGCGGTGGAGAGTGGGTGACATGGAGAAGGGAGAGGCGTAGGATGAGGAGTGATCGGGTGGCCGTGGAGAAGGCGAGACGTGGCACAAGGGAGACCGTAGGATGGGGAATGAATCCAACGGCTGTAGATGAGGTGGATGCGTGAGGTTAGGATTAGATCTGAGAGCTGGATCCAACGGCTAGGATTGAAGCAGCGATGGACGGCGAAGATCAAGGAGGGTAGGAGTGGATCAGACGGCCCAGATGGGAACCAGGTGGCAGAATGGGAGAGGGCCACGTGGGCGGCCCAGAGGGCGCCACGTGGCCCAATAAGAAAAATTCAGACTGAAAATACAAAGATAAATACAAAATAAATAGTTAGAGGCAAAGTTAGGAAAAAGTCAAAACATGAAAATTGCTCGTCTCGACGAGATCTACAACTTTTGTGTTGGTCAAAAAGCCAAAAAGGGTCATTTGTACAAAAGGTATTTTTTGGGGGTATTTTTAAGGAGGATAAAAACACCGATTTTTATCTTTGATTTGTTTATTGTATTTTTTTAGTCTTTTAAAGGTCAGTGATTTATAGATAATTTATCTACCTAATTTTTAGGGGTTTTTATGATAAAATAAATATAAGAAAAATAAGAGAAATTAAATACAATTAATTAAGGGTAAATTATACACAATCTAATAAAGGATAAAAATAAAGAATTATAGATGATTTTTATTGGAATGGTTAAGCCAGGGTTTTAATAAGCGGTTTTTAGCATGATGAATACGAGATTCATCATACCCCTATACTTAAACCATGATCGTCCTCGAGCATCTAAAGAATGAAGGAGTCGGATTAATTCCTGACAGTGCAAGTGAATATTTCAAGGCTCAATCTTTCGCAGACCCTCAATTTAAGAGATTCTAAAATTCTGGTTTTATTCAAGCCTTAGTCAGAAGGAATCCAACTTCTCTAATAATCAGACTCTCTTTTTGTACATATAGTATAAGGATATGAAATTTAGTGTATTACATTTCATGAGAGCCGAGTCGAGGCATGGCATCACTCAAAGTTCCAGTCCTAGAGGCTCTCCTCTAGACCTCATCCTCAATACTAGGGAATAAGTCTATTCTTGCTTCAGTCAACCGTCTCATTAGTTTGTCAGACTTGAAATGTTGATGGACGGCCAGATGATGGAGGTAATGGGATTGTGTCTATTTTTCTCACCCTCACATTGGAACAAGGGGCCTCTCGAGTGCCTTTTACTCAACACATGTAAATTTTATGTTGTTGATCAATGTGTCCGTCAAGAGAGTTGGAGTTGTCTGCACTTGTTTTTCTGGGAGTACACCGGGGTGTGTCTTTTCTGAGTATCTAAGATACCTTCGACACCCAAACTTGTATCGCTTACGATGCAGAGCCCTTTTTGTGGTGTCAGCCCGACTCCTTGGTCCTAATTAGCGCTTGGTCCAAGTGGACACTTTGGAAATATTTGGGAGCACTCGCCATTGGTGGAAGCTCATTTATAATTTGACTTTGGTATTTAGAGCTTTTTCTTTGACATTTCTTTTCTTTTGTTGGCTAGCTCCACTGCTTTTACCAAAAGTTGGCACACACTGATCAATAATTTCCATTTAAGTTTCATCACATCCTGGCACATAGGTAAATATCAAAGAGATAGCATATGAATCTTGTTCACAAACTGGCTGGGGTTTTGCTGATACTCAGAACTTCTGAAGCCTTCATTAACTTTATCTCATCCTCGAATATCATTAGATCGGATCTAAACTCAAATCTCTAGTCCTAGTTCCTCAAATGATATCTCTACTCATCTCATCAATCATGCAGTTGTGGAAGTGATTGTGCTGATCATATTTTTCTTGAAGGTAGAGATGAAGAGTGCAATATAGCGCTCAAATCTTTCAAACTAGGGGAGTGTAGATAATTAAGCTTAAAGCCCTAATGACTAAGGCATGTTAACTCAGACTCTCAAGATCTCACAAATCCAGTGTCCTCAAAATCCTCAGGCCTTGAGTGAGTGTGAATGTGTCAAGAATACACCAACTCCTTGGTTAGTGATTTTTTTGTGTGATATTTTGACTTTTGCATATTTTTATGGGTTTTATTTTTTTTAAATTTTTAATTCTTTGGAGAGACAATGACTGGCCCAGGCTCAAATGAATAAAAGTATCCACTCTCAGCCAGTATGGGTGTAAGTACGGGCCGATAAACGGACACGTGATCCTTAAGGACGGAGCCATATGCGGTGTCCTTTAAACCACCCACTCTGCTAAGGGAGACCGAGGTTCCCTCACTGAAATGTCTACTAAGCCTAGTAGTAAGAGTCTAATTCCAAGAAGGGTTTTTAATATTTCAATTTTTTTGAAAGGAATAATTACAAAAAAATAATCCTTCAATTTTAATAAACATTTTTTACAAGGTTTTTACAAAACTCAGTTCACAAGTTTACCAAAACCCAGCCCGAAAATAAAATTTAAAAAGTTTAAAGATACGAGCTAAGGCTAAGTAAATATACAGTAATATACGGTATACCCCCCATACTTAAATTTTGCTATGTCCTCATAGCACAAGTGCCATGAAGCCAAGGCTCGATCAAATATAGCGTGATATAGCGGAACTGAGGATGCGGGTCCCCCTATACTTAGGCCAAAATCGACCTAAGTACAAGAAGACAGTACGAGGGAGGGATGAGCAGGCAGGTTCCACCTATACTTAGGCTACAAATAGCCTAAGTAAGGTCTGAATTAGGGGGGGTGTTTGTTCTATGATACAAGGGTAAGGGGGGTTCGTTTAATATACAGAGAGAGAGAGCGAGAGAGAGAGCGAGAGAGAGAGAGAGTGAAATATACAGGGGGAGATGGTGGGGGTGAGTGTGTATGTGCAAGTGTAGGTGTGGGGGGGGGTAGATCATCAAGTGATCTACTTATCTTTTTTTTTACAACATGCAAGAACTGGAAATAAATATGCAAGTGCAAGTTTTTTTTACAGTATGCAATGCAGTCCGACTGATTAAAATCCCAGAATTTCTTCATAGATTCTTTTGCGGCCTCTTCAGCAGAAGCTCCCGACTTCATGCCTAAATGAAGATCAAGCGTCCTCGATGATCATGGACCCTGCCACAACAGAGAAAAGTTAGAACACACGGAGAAATTAAATCAGCAGATAAGATGCAAAAAATGATGCATGAAATGAGGGCCTAAAAAAATTTGAAATTATTCAACAAAGAATATCAAAATTCAATAATTAAGTTAAGTCGTGTCCACGGCAACAGCACCATTTGATGAGCGTCGAATTTGCCTCTACAATAATGTGAAATTATCGTAGTATAGGAGGCAAATTAGGTTCATCAAAAACCACAGTCGTTTGAATGCTGTGGAGTATTTATACTTGGCAAGTTTACCAAGGTCGAACACAAGGACACATCTACTTAACTTATTTATCGAATTTCAATTCAGGAAGCACAAGTGTGAATTAATTTCATGTTCAGGTCTGCAAGATGCACTATGTGAATTATAAAGCAATGCCATGATGTATGCATTTTTTAGTTAATTTTTATGCAATTTAAAGTGATGGATGAGCAAATATGCAAGGTTTCATGTATGCTAAATAAAAGATTACAAAGATACCCTAAAAGTACGAGCATCCTATCAGAAATAGAAATCAGAGTCGATTGAATAACAACGGGAAGAACAGTCATCAAATCCAAGCAAGAACAAAAAGAGCAGGGTCTCATTTATCACATAAAAAACCACTTCAATTAAAATAGTGGCAAATAAGAAAATTAATAATGCTAAGATGTAGAGGACAAAACAAGGATCAAAACGACACTAAAATAATGCAATTTGAACCTACGATGCTCAAGTTATGAAGAAAACAATGCAGGGGAATAATTGTAATAAAAGTGCAAGAAAATAAAAGGATAAATATTGCATTTAGGTCCCTGGAGGGACCTAAATGCAAATAAGAAAAATCACCTGGGCCCCTGTGTAAATTTTCCATGTGCGCATGGACCTTTTTGCAATTTCCCAAAACCTTGAGGGCCTCTCTGAAAAATACCCAAGCACGCACGTGAGGCACATGCTTGGGACCTGGATGCAAATATCAAAAGAACCGGGGTCTGTCCTGTAATTTTCCCAGCTCCTCACGTGCAAAGACGCGAGGGCTATGCTCAGGAGGAAGCCTCTAGCTCGGGGCTACGTGGTAGCAACTGGTAGGCTCGGGGCTAGGTTCGATGCACCCGAGGCTTCTGGTTCGGAATGAAGCTTGGGCATCCCCGTGGCATCATCCTGGCCGTTCGATCGAATCAATCGGACGGTTATTCTATCATCTGGCTCCTCCGCAGGCCCGGAGAAGGCTGGGCTCCAACGACCTTATGCTAGCTCCGTCGTGCCTCGCGATGCCTTCTGATGGTCGTGGAAACATGCTGGAGGTTCGGCGGAGGTCCCGGAGAATAGGCGAAGCTTCAAGGCTGATCGGAGGTGATGGTCGAAGGATCGCCGGAGGAGAATTTCTTGAAGAAGATCCGATGCAAACTCTGGTCATTGACAGTCCTGCAAGAGTTAGTTAGCTGATGCATGCGATTTTGTGGATGTGTGTGAGGTGGGGTGAATTGGGAGCCAAACGGAGGTGGAGAAGGTGGCGGCTCTGGTGGGTCCTTCGCCTTGAAGATGGAGGCACTGGATCGAACAGCGGAGGGATTCTAGAGGGAGGAAGAGGGGTCGGCGTGGAGGTTTGATAGATGTCAAAGCTATGAAGGTGTTTAAGTGGTAGATATGATGATGGTAGGTGGTGAGAAAATTCGGAGAAATAAGAGAAGACTCACCTCACCGGAGCGAGGTGTTGGTGGAGGCGGTGATCTGGGCTTGAGGTC
This sequence comes from Ottelia alismoides, assembly GCA_037367405.1. Taxonomy (NCBI): domain Eukaryota; kingdom Viridiplantae; phylum Streptophyta; class Magnoliopsida; order Alismatales; family Hydrocharitaceae; genus Ottelia; species Ottelia alismoides. The sequence goes on along the minus strand of JAZKJV010008712.1, from coordinate 442,820 downwards.
CTCATCGGACCTCGGGGGGTCGTCGCACAACGAGGGCGATCTTCCTCGGTGCTCAGCGGCGCACAATAGCGGTCGCATCATGGCCGGAGGCCATGAATCACATCAGGGCGTTCATTACCATGATCGCCTCGAAGCCAGCCCTCTGCTGTCACCGGAGGACGGTCGAGGCTAGGGAGGAAGCCTCCAAATGGTGGATGGAAGTGATGGCGGTGGGGCGATGGGTTTTATAGAAGGAGAAGACCCGAACTTTAAAGGGAGACGAGGCGTTTTTGAATGGAGATCGTGAAGGCTGGGAGTGATGGCGGTGTCAAATGGGGGTTGCGCAAAGATGGCGGAGGAACGGGCTACGTGGAGCGACCGTTAGGTGTTGGAGAAGTGGCCGGAAGCATGGGCTAAAAATGGAAGGGGCCGGGGCATTACGAAGGGGGGAACGGTTGGCTGGAGGAAGACGATGGACAACAGCTGTTGGATCTCGCGATCCAACGGCTTGGATGGAGGCACGCTCGAAGAGTTAGGATCAGATCCAGAGATCTGATCCGACGGTGTAGACTTTGGCGATGATGGAGGGATGGGATGTATTTTGAGGGTTTAATCTGACGGCGGTGGAGAGTGGGTGACGTAGAGAAGGGAGAGGCGTAGGATGAGGAGTGATCGGGTGGCTGTGGAGAAGGCGAGACGTGGCACAAGGGAGACCGTAGGATGGGGAATGAATCCAACGACTATAGATGAGTCGGATCCGTGAGATTAGGATTAGATCTGAGAGCTGGATCCAACGGCTGGGATTGAAGCGGCGATGGACGGCGAAGATCAAGGCAGGTAGGAGTGGATCGGACGACCCAGATGGGCGCCAGGTGGCGGAATGGGAGAGGGCCACGTGGGCGGCCCAGAGGGCGCCACGTGGCCCAATCAGAAAAATTCAGACTGAAAATACAAAGATAAATACAAAATAAATAGTTAGAGGTAAAATTAAGAAAAAGTCAAAACATGAAAGTTGCTCGTCTCGATGAGATTTACAACTTTCATGTTTGTCAAAAAGCCAAAAGGGGTCATTTGTACAAAAGGTATTTTTTGGGGGTATTTTTAAGGGGGATAAAAACACCGATTTTTATCTTTGATTTGTTTTTGTATTTTTTTAGTCTTTTTAAAAGTCAGTGATTTATAGACAATTTATGTACCTAATTTTTAGGGGTTTCTGATGATAAAATAAATACAAGAAAATTAAGAGAAATTAAATACAATTAATTAAGGGTAAATTATACACAATATAATACAGGATAAAAATAAAGAATTAAGGGTAAATTACAATTTGGGTCCCCATCTATGGGTCCGATCCCAGAATGGGTCACAATCTTTAAATTGTAACGACTCGGGTCCCAGGGCCATTAATGTAAGGAACTTTTTGGGGTTAATGACAAGTATGTCATTGTTTAAAAGTTGAAACTCAACTCCCATTCTCTTCCCAACAAGGGCATATTCGTCATGAACCCCAAAATTTCCACTTCCTAAATGGTCCTGGGACCCGAATCGTTACAATTTAAAGATCGGGGCCCATTCTGGGATCTGACCCATAGATGGGGACCCAAATTGTAATTTACCCAAGAATTAGATGATTTTTATTGGAATGGTTAAGCCAGGGTTTTAATAAGCGATTTTTAGCATGATGAATACGAGATTCATTAGGTTTGGCCCTTATCTCCCCTTGCTTTATCCCTTGTCGACGGAATCAATTATTGACTTGGTCTCGGGGTTTAGGGCCATAGAATACCTTTGGTATTTTATTTTTTCTCCTCTTTCTTTATTCTATAATTTTGGCATTAAAACACTATTTTATATATAATAAATAGAATAAATTATGAATGTTAATTTGTACAAAATAATGTTATTTACATGCATCTAGATACGGTTTTAAGGCCAAAAGGATATATTAAGGGTGATGAAATGGAGATTCATCACCCCCTATACTTGCCTTTGCTAGTCCCGAGCAAAAACTTATGACATAAGTGCAGAAAAAGAAAATAAAGAAAAGAAAAAGGAAGAAATTGGATTGATTTTAATTCTCAAACTTAAACACTTAGGACTCCTTAGTGTGTACATGAGCAAATTAAAATGAATACAATGAGGGAATTACTCGCACCAAGACAACGATTTTTCTTTTTGGCAGATTTTAGGGTCGAGTAATATTAGCAGTCCTAATTTTATTGATTATCAGTTTTTTATTTTTAATAAAAATGCACTAGCCTAACAATGAGTCAATTATTTTTAGAACCTAGGTGGTCAAAATAAGAGGAAGAGAGGTGGAAAAGCAATGCAAGCGACAAATCGATGATGAATGTTAAAGCGTAAATGCCCACCTTGCCTCTTGCTCTCTACATGCAAGGATGCCAAGCAGAATTGAAACCTATCTATATGCAAATGCAAGTCGATGAAATCACCCTAAATCAGAAATTATTATCATGAAGAACAAATGCTAATCACTCAGATATGGAACCCAAAATTCCAATCTTGGGGAGCTCTTCGGTGGTGCCACAGCAGGTCCTGCAAGTGTTATATAGAGTCCCTCTCGGCGCTCGATTCCAAGTCTAAATGAGGATCAATAAAAATTTGACTAGATTAAATGTAGACTATAGGAACATGCTATGATAATTAAGTGTTTGGACATAATACTATCGTCAAGCAATCCTAATTCTAGGGCTTAATCACACAAAATAAAGAACGGTGAAAACTTGGAAATCAAAGTAAAAGAAAGAGTGATGAAAACAATGGAAAAACCGACGAGGCCCCCAAGGGAATAGTCCCTCAGGCACTAGACCTCGTGAAGTGTCATAATGTCTTGAGATTTCTGAATTATTACAAATTAATAGTCTCCCTCTCACTTTGAATTACAAATGACCTGAATAAAATAAATGCACAAAATATTACCTTAAAAAATCCTCCAAGTTTCCTTTGATGCTTTCTTCTGACAACTAGGCCAAAAAGCCAGCTTGGCTTCACGAGGGTGTGCAGGCGCTCCTAGATTAATGCCTCCATCGATCCTTGTTCCTTGCAACAAATACAAACAAGGAGAGTGGTTAGACAATTCAACAATTAATATCAAATAAAAGAGAAAATAAATAGAGAGGAAAATATAAACAAAGAAGACACAATTAGATAAAACTAATCTATGCGTAGTTGCTCCCCAGCAATGACATCATTTGATAAATAGAGTTTGCCAAGATCTTGTCAATCCACAAGGCAGATCAATAGTCGTCGAAGCGACCTTGAATAAAAATCCGATTCAATCAACAATCGACCCACAATAAGATTTAAGTAGTGAAAAGCAAAATAGATGTGGTGTTAAAATTTATTATAACTCTACAACAAAGGTGTGTATAGGTGTAAGTACATGTAGAGGTCGAACTCAGGGAGCAAAACTGGATAGAATGTGCAATCAAATGCAAAGAATATGATGTGTGATCTTCTTGTTACTTTTTATGTGGGTTTTTAATTTTATATTTTTGTTTTTATATTTTTATATTATGTTTTTGAATTTATATTTTATATTTATATATATTTTTATATTTTTATATTTTTGGTTTCCTCTTTTTTTGCAAAAGACCATGTAGATATATAGATGCATATATGTAGACTATAGGTGATATATAGAAAAAATATACAATAAATAGTCAAAAATCAGGATATGAAGTGTTTTGGGTATTTAACATTTGTATATTGTTTTTATGATTTTGAGAGATGTTTTTGCAAAATCATAAGATTTCTATTTGGAATAAAAGGTTAAAGTTGTGAAAAAAACAAACAGGAGTATTTTTTATTTTAAAATATCAAATCATCACATAAATTCCCAAAACTATTTTTATGTCAAAAATGCTCCAAAATACAAAATCTAGAACAGAGAAATTTTTTGGATATTTTATAAACTTTTTGAGAATTTTATTTTGGTTTTGAGCATTTTAAGTTTTTTAGGGTTTTTCTGTAACTTCTTTTTATTTTTAGTCAAGTGATGAAATAGAGCAAAGCATATAGAAACTAATTTTTGTAGAATTTTTCAAAATGAATATATTTTTTGGATTTTTCGAAGGTAGACAGTGAAAACAGTGTTGTTTTTGAGTTTTCAAAAATAAAAAATAATTTAAATTACTCCACAAAAATAAATACGACTAATTAAGTTCTAGTGCATTTAAATAATTTTTCTCAAGATGTTTAGGCACTTGAAGATATTTTTCACAAAATAAATACAACAAATGGAAAATACATACTAAAAGAGGTATATATAAGAAAAACAAAGTTCCTAGACCAATATTGAAACCCAAATTAAACTCAGGGGATTAGAGTTAAAAATACCTAAGTAATAAAAATATTCATTTCCTAGCAAGGGTATAAATGTGATTATCAAAGCATGCGAGGGACAAGTTGTAATTTTCACAAAATAATATAACTGTGAATTAAATTTAAAGATCTAAAGCTAAATTCAAAAAGCCACAAGGGCCTTCCTACAAAAAGTGCGCTCCTCATGTGGATGGCCACGTGAGATGAGCTGGCAAGGGACCAAAATACACATGCGAAAAGTATAGGGTTCATTTTGCAAATATTACATACATTTTACAACTGCAGATGAAAGCTTGGGTATTTAATTACTAATATACAAAAAATACAAGGTAAAATATGCAAATACCCCCACTAAAGAAGCTTGATCGTGCGGTGCAGATGTCTCCACTCGTACACGTGTCATACAGAGGATGCCCAATACCTCTTCGCGGATCTACGACCACGATTAGAGCGCGGATCAGATCTGACGTTGGATGGAGGTGCGAATCCAACGGTGGCTGGAGTGTTGGAAGAACAAGGCCAAGATCGACGGCAGGGGAGGGAGAACGACGAACTGGGAAGAAGCTCCGCAGATGCGAGCTTCCTCTGGAAAGATCAGCCTCTCGAGACATGCTACGAAGCTACAAAATGCCTTAATCGCTTCTTAGAAGAATCCTCGAATGACAGACGACTTTAAAAGGGCATGAGGACTGCTTGCATGTTGCCTCATAGTGGATGAAGTTTGGCTAATCCAGGTATCACCTTTTGCTTGAAATCGACCCTGGTAGGGTCCTTTGGCTCCAGAACCTGCAAGTAAAGTAATGACAAACAACAAGGGGGTCATGAGGCTCATATCAGTGAAGGTGGATTTGTGGGTCGCTCGGTGAAGGTGCTCCAGCAAGGCGGCAGAGTTGGAGCACCCAACTCTATATCGATGGTTGATCTGGTTGAGTGAAATGAGGTGGAGCATAGAAAAAATAAGGGAAAGAGAGTGGGGGTGGTAGCGGGTCGCGGCAGAAGCGGGGAACAGGTGGTGTGGTTCGCCGGAGCGGAGCTCCGACGAACTACACGTGTGGTGGTTTTAAGCTAAAACAAGTAATTAAAATCTAAACTAAAAGCTGTAAATGAAACCTAGAGTAAATACTTACCTAATGAGCAAAGAAAAATATACCTCGAGATCGTGAAACTAAGCCTCAACGCCGGCGAGCGGTGGAGGTGGTGGAACTGGCCTAAGGTTGTGCTTTCACTCGCTGCAAACGACTAGAATGGAGGTTGTCACCCTCCTCGATCCAGAGCACATGGGAAGGAGGCAAAAATAGGGCCAAAAGGGTTTACAAAATGGCGGAGAGATTGAAGAGGGTATATGTACAATATGTTGGAGCGGCTCCAATGATCAAAGGGAAGGAAGTGATTCAGAGCTCCTGGACCAGAGTAATCGTGCACGCGTGATAGGGGGAGGATCTAGGAGGAAATCCCATTCCAAATGGTGAAAGAATTGGCGTGTAAAAAATTGAGAAAATGAGTCACATGATAGAACCTATGGAGTAGGTCAGAGGAGTTGACCGAAGCCAACTCGTGGGGCGATATGGTTGGTCCACGTGGACCAAACATAAAAATCCGACCTGCAATTATTCTTAAATTCATTACTAAATAATAAATGAATTTATTAAATGAAAGTTATAACATAAAAGATGTTTATTATTTTCTATATTACATTATTATGATTTTTATTTATTTTTTTTAAGTATTTAATTACAAGTTTATTTTTAGGGTTCCATTCATAGGTATATTCATCTATATTTTGTATATTTTATTTTTTTTATATTTAAGATTTTATTAATTTATTCTCCTATTTTATAAAATTATAGCTTATTTTTATATACATAAATATATTTTTATTGTATTTTTTGATATAATATATACACTTAAATAAAATAGGTATAGTTATTATATAAGTATAGGTATTTCTTCTAGGCATTTTTGTGTATTATTTTATTTTTATGTTTTCTTTTGGTTTTATTCTAGTTTCAATATATAAATATATTATAAATAATATTTATAAAATTATAAAAAAAATATAAAATAATAAAGAATAAATAAAATGAATATTTTATTCGTGTATATTGTATAATAGGGGTCCAAAACCTAAATTTCACATACTAACTCCAAAATAAATGAAACAACCTTCATTAAATAGCTTATCAAAAGTTATATACAATTAGAGTGATTTTGATACATTTTGAGTTTTTATTTGGGAGATATGAGTCTGTGAAGTTTGGGTTTGACTTTTTATTCTATGTATAAAATGTACACTGTATATTATTTTTGTATGAAATCAATTTTGTATTTTTCTATATATTAATATCTACAACTTTCATCTATAAATTTTCTTTATTTGAGGTATAAAAAGTAGAAAATAATGTATGTCCCAAAAAATGAATAAATAATGAATTAAAGAATCTAACTTTTAATATATTATTGGCCCTTATCTCCCCCTACTTTATTCCTTGTCGATCCAGTCATCGAGATGCCTATGTCTGGGGGTTTAGGGTCATAAAATACCTTTGGTGTTTTATTATTTTTCTTTTTATTTATTTTCTTTATTCTATAATTTTGTCATTAAAAACAATGTTTTATATAGTATTTATATAATAAAGAATGAATGTTAATTTGCCTAAATTAGGGCTATTTACATGTATTAACTAGGGTTTTTAAGGTCAAAATGATAGAATAAAGGTGATGAAATGGATATTCATCAACGTAGTCGTAGTTGAACCGTCGAACGACTTCTATTAAGCAAGTTGTTCCCCAATTCAAGTTAGTTCCAGACGACAGTGATGTGCTTTGTATCTCAGATGTACGATCGAGTCAGACCGGTTGAAGATGCTCTGATCGCTATGGAAATCGCTCGCTTCTAATCTCTGATGACGACCGATCGACTGGGATGGCTCCCAGATGAGTATTGATCTCCAATTAAGACACTTTGTGTAATGTCTTGGACTTTGAAGATAATAGATTTATGAAGCTCCAGATGCTATTGATGTTCCTCGATATACCTATGTCCTGCAAAGAAATTCAAGCAACTCGAAGCTGGACACCTGGGCTCAACAACAAATAGATTAGATCAAGGAGAAAGTTCCAGAGATGGTGGTTGAAGGAACCAAGGATCTCCGACCACCGTGTGTGGCCAAAGGTGACAGATTGCATAGGCTAGAACAAAAGTAAAGGGATCCAGGTGTGATGATGGATCCGTGGCATATGAAACTCGATTTCAGTATGAAATTGTAGAGAAAATAGAGGAGAGGAGAGACTATCACAGAAGATTGAGGAGAGAATGGAGGAAGAGGAGAAGAGAAAAGGAATCTAACCTGGAATGAAAACGGAGAATGATGATGGATTTTCCTGGGAGCGGAGGTGCGAATCTCAAAGGTTGTTGCTTGCAACTCACAACACGGAGGAGACTGGGTGCATGTCGGAGCTTTGCTGCACACTAATGATGGATCTCACCCACCCTTGCTCGTACTCAACCTCGCTCTATAATTGAGGATCTAGAGATCCTATCACCAGCTCCCGTGTTACCTCGGAGCTCACTGATCGAAGGAGAATGGAAATGGTGGATCTATGGATCTGGAGGGGGTATGTGTCCTTATATAGAGGATGAAGCTTGGGGAGCACATCGTCGGGTTCTCTTACCGATGAAGGAGGGTAGACAGAGGGAGTTGGTTGGGTGAACGACCCAACGGCTAGGTTGTTGGGTCATTGGACAGAGGAAGGGAAGGTAGAGGAGGCATCAGGAGGGAGAATAAAGAAGAAGGGTGACGTGCGTAAGAAACCAGGGAGGTAGAAACAGGAGGAAAGAGAAAAGAAAATAAAAAGTAAATAAATAAATAAAATCAATTAATAATTAAAATAAATAAACAAATAATTATAAATTATAAATAAGTTAATAAATAATTTTAAATTAAATAAATAATTATTAGTATTTAGTTAGTTAAAAATGAGTATATAAATAATATAGGTATATATACTTATGCAATTAATTAATTTAATTATTTAAATAATTTTACTTTTTTAGTAAATTTTATTTATATTTTATATTAATAATATAATATTAATAATATATTAATTTATAAAAATAAAAGAAATGAAAAAAATTAAATAGAATAAAATTAAAATACATTGTATAATTTATACAAACAGGGTCCAAAAGCATACTTTTTGCATATTAACTCTGATTTTAGTGAAATCACTTTTATTTGATAGATAATTTTATAATAGGAACTTTAGAAGTGAGTACACCTAACTCGATTCATATGGACGAGTTATGAGGTTCAGAAGTTCAAGTTTTGGCTTTTTATTTTGGGATTTATTGGCATTTATTAATAAGTAATTTCAAGTTTTTTTATAATTTTTTACTTATTTTTATATACACGTTAGAAAAAGAATTAGTTTAAACGAGATTAGGAATAATTAAATAGAAAATAAAGAAGAATTATATACATATATTACATATATACACATAGGTCTAAACATCAAAACTCACTCATTTTATTTTAATATTTTTTGGTATTTTTAATAAATAGTATTAGTTATAAAACGAAGGTTAAAAGTGAGTTTGGTTAATTTTGAGTTTTCTATAAATAATTATGAACTTTGGAAGTTGGCTTTTTAGGTTCATCATAGTTATATTTTTACATTAAATATTTCTTCAGATATTTTTATAAATTAATTTATATTATTATAAAAACTTTTTGTGAAGGAAATATTTTATTTGGAAATTTCTGAATGATAAATAAAAGAGATGAACATATGTACAAGGTGAAAAATGTGTCTATGTATATTTATTATCTTGATTTTCTTATATTTTATAAATTAGGACCCTTATCTCCCCTTACTTATTTATTTTGTCGATCAAGTTAATATTGACCTGGACTCAAGATTAGGATATACAACTCAGAAACCCTAATTTTATAGCTCAATAATTGTATTTTGGGACCTATTTTATTCTCTATTATTTATACCTCAAATCAGTAAACCCTCAACATGAACATTGTACATAAAAATGCAAAGAAAAATACAAATTTTTATTCATTAAAAAAATGCATAGTGTGTCATGGATACATAGAAAAAAAGTTGCAAAGACAAGTTTATAGACTTATTTCTTCTCCATACTGACACAAAATTCACAAACTCGCCTTTATTGTTTATAAAAGAAAATTATCTATTTAATGAAGGTGGTTTCATTCAATTTGAAGTTAAGATGCAACAATTGGCTTTTGGACCCCCGTTGTGCAATATACACGTATATAATATTTAATAAACTTTTCTTTATATTTTTCACTTTCTTATATTTTTATTTATTTTAAAATATTATTTAAAATACTTATAAATAATAAAAATAAAATAAAAATATGAAAATCATGAAAATAAATAATGCACTTCAATATATAGGTAAATATACCTATAATATACATATATAATATATGTATTTAGTTATTTAAGTGAATAAATAAATTCATAAAAATAGGTAATAATATGTAAATAAATAATAAAATAGGTTATAAACATATAAAATACTTGGATATAATAATAAAATCAAAAATATAAAATAAAAATAAAAGATGATAAATACATGTATATATACCAATAAGTATACGTGAAAATATAAACATATAATAAATTAACTTGTAAAAATAAATAAAAATCAGAATTAAATACTAAATTAAATTAGAAATATTTATATTTTTTACCAAAAATTAAATAATTCATTTATTATTTTTACTCGGTTTTATAAGGGATTTTTGAATCCTATTTTTCTGGTTGGTCCACATGGACCAACCAGAAACCTCCCTTCATTAACCCTAGGTCGACTATATAGTCCCAACTGCCATCCGTGTTAGAACCTGTGACTAATACATCTTCTCCCAATTCTCCATGCCACCTCCTTCCTCCATCTCCCTCGAGCACCTAGCCATTTTGATCCCTGCACGTCCCTCTACCTCGCCAAACCCCATGCCTTCCACCAACCCGGCTCCTCCTTTATGCAGTCCCTCCATATTTTTGCTCGAACATCACTTGAATAAAGTCAGACCTCTTTCCCCTTTTTCATTTTGACGCCCCTCGTGTTTATGTAACCCTAATGGAATTCTAAGATCGAGAGAGCTTGGTGACAGTAAATCTTTCTCCCCATTGCCGGCGTGGATAAAGCGACAGAGGTGGTGATCCAGGTACTGTCAGAGGTATAAACACATATCGGGCTACTACGTAGAATTTTCTTATCGCATTTTCTTTCCTGCAAGTAGTGTAGCTTTTAATTTCATTATCTAATCAATAGTTAGGTTTAGTTTTAGGATTTAAAATTTTTGGAGCAGTACGCTTCAGCTCGAATTCACATTACCTCGACCTGTTTCGACTCTTCCATTGACCTCCTTTTCAAACCCCTACACCTTCTCCTGAATCCTACACGGATCGAGTGGGGCCGGAGCTTCCTCCTCTGTCTTCTACATAGCTCAACCGATCCGCTACCCCTTGCGTACCTATCTTTAAGAGAGGGTGCAGAAGAACTCCCTCATCGTCCCCTATTATTTTGTGCAGGACTCGGGTCCAAACATGCTGCTTGAAGTAAGGATCGAGCCCAAGTATGGATCTCCATGTGTATTAAACTCCAGGGTCCCTCCGATGGACCCCTAACTCCCTTGATCAGTCGTGTAGTCACAAAAGACCAACAGGAAGCAGAGGAAGCCATCGAGGAGGTGTTTGGCGATCGGAGGATGAAGATTCAAGCGATCAAAGCTCACTAGAGCTTTGTTCTTATGGTGTTCTTCCAAGGACCCTAGGACCGTACGATCATGAACCATGACCCAGATCTAATATGGATCGTCCAGTGCAAGGCGAAGCGCATCCACCTTCCTATCGTAGATCGTGCCACGGGGAGAGCTGAGGCATGTCCGATGAATTGGTATGGGGTAAATATATTAGTAACCCTCCACCCTTTTGTATATAAAAATAGGTCATGTAAATATTAAGTGCAGTTCAAAAGTTTTTGTAAAAAATGCACGGACCCTCCGTACTTTATTTTTTATGGCACATATGTCCAATGCTAACTCTCCTCTCATGGCGGCCCATGTGAGGTGGGAAAATTGCAGGGAGCTCCCACTGGCTTTTATTATTTCATTTTAGTATCTAACATTGTATAACAATGTTACAAGTTTGGGTTTTTTCAAATATCCCTAATACTTTATTTTTATTGCATAAATAACACTTCCAAGCTTGTAAATTATTTGGTGCCTTTTTATTTATATTAAACTGCTCATGTGCTTGTAAATCTTGGAAAACTATAGCAAATGTTTAGTATCATGCTTTTTTATGCTGCATTTATACTTTATCATTTTCATGTACTTCTCCATTTATTAAAAACAAAAGGAGCCTATTTATTCCCTGTTTAGATAGAAAAATACAAAAAAATTATCAAATCACTTTAAAAATTCCAGAAAATTATATATTATATATTACTATATATATTTACTCCAGACTATTAATCACAAAAACATATAAAAGAAAACATTAAAATTGAAAAAACCTCCTAACAATATAAAAATGTGCAAAATATCTATAAAATCTAAAAAAATAGTCTTGTATATTTTTCTTTACATTATATAACATATATTAAAAATTATTTTAGGATTTTTGAAGTTATTTTCTATTTTTAAAATCTTAAAAACATTCAACCTATTTATTTATTTCCCTCTTTTTCTATATTTCATGCTTTAAAAATGCCTATAAATTAGTAAAAAAATACCAAAAATCACAAAAATAGAGAAAAATATAAAAACACAAAGACATTTTATTTTATAATTTTTAAACATATATAGATATATTTATAAATAGAAAAGCCTATATAGTATGTATATACTTAGTATTACTTATATAGTGTTATAATTAATATTATTATTAATAATAGCTAATATATATTAAAATCTTTTAAAAAATAAAAATCATTGTACTTATTTATATTTGCTGAATTTTTATATCTTATATAGTATTTATGTTATACATAGTATTATATATAGATGTATATACTTATATTATTTTTGAAAACAAAAAAGAAACTAAAAATCAGAACAATATAAAAACAAATTAAAATGTTAGAACATAAAAAATATATAAAATATTAAAAACACATAAATTTTAATATAATTAAAAAACCATAATAAATTAAAAACCAAAAAAAGTACAAAAATACTTAACGATTAATTTTCATTAACTGACAATAAATACATATCATGTAGCTATCAATAGTTCGATCCATTCACTTGCTTGCTATACACATTTATTTACAAGCTATAAGAAATTTCATCACATATAATTTTTCGTTAATTATTCATAGAGTGTAGGTTGGTTGTTGTCTTAATTGATTGTTCATGATCTGAGTGCCACGAGAGAGGTCGGTACATTGATTGTAGGACCCAATTAGTAGGGCACCACAGACCCTCCAAGACCAGACGTTAGGCTCCTCTATGCAGTTGGCTGAATAGATGGCATGGTTGTCGGGGAGCAATGCTTAGGATATGATTGTATATATTCATCTGCATATTTATTTCTATTTTATTTTCTTTTTATAAAAAAAATTGTTTATTAGTGTTTGACCATCTCTTTGTTGAATTTCTTGCGAGGGACTGCATGGCGAAGGTGGTTTTCTAAGAAGCCAATGCACCCAAGATGCGAGGACATCAACCTTTTCTGTATAGGTTGATTGGAGAGAGTAGGAAAGAGAAATAGAGAGAAAAGCACAGATTTAGCTTAGCATTTTCTTTTTATTTTTGTGGGAGATACATTTTTTAATTTTTATAACTATTTGTAATAATACATGTACACTAGACATTTTGGACACTTGACACTTTAAGGTCCATTGCCCAGGTGATTGTTCACCTAGGGGCCTCGTCGGATTTTTCGTGTTTTTTGTATTCTCTACTTTTATTCTCCCTATTTTCCCACTTGTTTCTCTAAGTTTTCGACATTTTGAGTTTTCCACCTTATTCTTCTTAGTTTTATGTGAATGAGCCCTTAGATTTTTAAGACTTACTTGAATGAGTAAAATAGGTCCAAACACCTAATATCTCCATGCAAATATAATCTCTACATTTGGACCTAGCTCAAATCAAATTGATGCTTCAAGATGAATCTATGATTCTCATTCTTTATTATTTTATTTTAGCCATATTGTTTTAGCAAAAACATCTGTGAATATCTGTAAATCCAATAAATTACCATTGTATATACTATTGCTAATAATGAATAATTAACACTTTTTTCAAAAATAAAAGAATAAAGATAAAAAGAAAAAAGGAGGGATGTAATTATGTAGTAAGTACAGACTGACCCAGACCCCAAGAGAAGGTCAATTATTGACCTGATCAACAAGGAATAAATTAGGGCGATATAGGGTCCTCGTATATTCATCACCATGCATTCTATGTATATACAATTTCTATATTTTATTCATCAATAAAAGGACCTCAAAACAAATTAATTTTTAATAAAATTGTACATAAAAAGGTTTTCTAAATAATAAAAATATTTGTAAAATAAATTGTTGTACATATTGTAAATAATACCACTCATAAAAAGCCACAAAATAAGAACTTAAATAATCAATTCAGGCTCCTTATGAATTTGAATTCTTCCAAAAATTCCCTTTATTGGACTGTAAATTAAATTATCTTTAAATTGAGGGTGGTTTCATAAATTCTAGAATTATGGTGTGAAAATTAGCTTTTTGGGTGCATTGTACAACCATAGAGTACATATACCTGTAAATACCTATATTTTAATTATTTTAATTCATTATTTGTGATATTATATTTTAAACACATGTATATATTCTTAAAAATAAAATAAAAATTATAAAACACAAAATAAATTAAAAAATCATTGTATACCAACCATATATGTGATATTGTATATAATATCTATTTATTTTAAACATTTATTTCATTTGTAAATTTCAAATAAAAATCATTTCTCCTGCTTAATTTATTTTGTAAATAATAAAATATAAAATAAAGGATATTTATATAAAAAATACTAAAATAAAAAGAATAAAATATACAAGTATACTATACATATACTATATATACTATATATATTCATAAAAATAATTAAAAAGCATAGAAAAATAGCTTGAAAAATAATAAATATTTTTTGATTTATTTTAAATTCATTTACTATTTTATATTAATTATTCTTCGAGTTTTAAAATTCAAATTTTCTGATTGGTCAACTAGGGTCCGTTGACCCAGGTTAACCCTGCCCCCTCAAGACCCGACCCGACTCCCCCGTCGCTGGATCAGATTTCTCCCCTTTTCCAGGTCAGGTATGACCATCATTTCCCTTGATTTATGCGCCAAATTCCTCTCTTAGGAACCGTAATCCTCGCAGATCCCTAGGTAGAGGTCGATCCTCCTAGGGTTTCGCACGAGCCTTCGATCTTTCTAGACCCTAGAGGCATCCTATAAAATCTTCTCCTCCGCCTCCATCATGCCCTAGCTCGTCCCTCGCACCACCCTACCTCGTAGGTACCACCATAAGAGTGACAGACTTCAGGAGTATCCCTTTGGAATGAGATTTGGTGGTCGAATAGCCGTAGCTCACTCGTGTCTAGAGTGATCCGCCACGAATAGCCTCCTAAGTCCTCTGCAACCTGATCGAGGCCACTACGTCACCTCCACCTTCTGCTGAAGCCATTGATCCTCTTAGGAACCTTAGGTACTCACTCCTTCTGCATTTCACCATCCATCTCGATTTAGCCATTTCCTCCATCGTTCATTCCCTAGCTCCGACCATCGCCATCGGAGCTCTATCCCTCGCCTCACCCGCATCGATAGAATCCTCGACTCATCGTCACCCTTAGTACACACCATGACCCCCCTGCATCAATCTCATTAAAGTGGGATTAGAAGAGATCTCCTCCCCCATTTCGACCAGAGATTGCTAACGCATTCCACATCTGCTTCTCTTGTTTAAAACTGCTAATAATCATGGTCGAGGATACTTCTCCGAGTTGATATTGCCTTTGCAGGGGCAGGCATGCATGATAGGCTCAAACTAAGCTCCATCCGAGGTGGTGGAGCACCCCCAGGTGCTGAGCATTGCCACGCCAATCCGATCGTCCATCAGCTCATCGGAGCCACTCATTCGACGTGGAGCAACCTTACGAAGGTGTTGGACTTTAGCGTGAGCCGATTAGACTCATGGATCAATAGAACCTCTCGATCAAAGCTCGCTCGTTGCTAGTTCTTCCAGCACCCTCCAACGTTGTTAGATTAGCCACTTCAGTCCAGTTCTGATCTGAGCTGTCCATGAATGCCCCTTTCTGTAGCGTCAGACTAGATCTTTTGCAGTTCTGAGCCGCTCGTCTGTGCAGCCTTTCCAGACTGTCAGATCTATCCACGAACGGTAATTAGGACAGTATGTCAGAGAAGTCGTCAGACATGCCAGGTGCCCCCTATAGGGTCTATTTCACTCATGTTGTCGCCTCTTTCTGTATTTCACGTTAGTCTATTAATTGTAATAAATAGTTAAAAACTTTTTGCATTAAGGACCCTTTATTTTTATTATTTGCCTTTTAGTCCAACTGAGTTGTAGTCACGTGTAGCTTCACGTGTTGATGGGTTATTTGTAATATCTACCTCGTGCTTTGAACTGGTTATTTAAAGAATAAAATGTTTTGATTAATTGCATATTTACCCATGTGTGTCTGGTCATGTGAGCGTGCACATGTTTGCTAGGCTTTTTTCATGATGCGCCCCTGAGCTTTTATTGATGGTTATCATTTGGCCCTGAAAGTTAAAGTAATTTCACATAGGTCACGACTTGATAGTTTTTAACTATTTCCTATATTAATTGCAATAAATATTAACTTGTTTCCAAAACTTTCCATAAAATCACATTAGCTTCCTGCTTTGTTGTGCTTACTTGCATATATTTTTGGTTGCAAATTAATTAGTTTTAATATTATTAGAAATTAAAAAACAGAAGATAAATTCCCTCTTTGCCTTACAAAAATCATAAAAAATGAAAAATCCTTCAGAAATTCCATAAAAATTTAATTTGTTGTCTTTTATCACCTTTTAGCTTTTGTATAGTTTTTTTAAAAAAATACCTTTTGAAATCCTAAAAATTTGCAAAATACTTGAAAACTTACAAAATTCATATAAAATCAACAAAAAATCCGAAAATTATTTTTAAGTCCCTCTTTATAGATATTTCTTTATAGTTCTGATAAAAGTTTCTTCCATGTGTTTTGAGCATTTTATCTATTTCTAAATTGGAAAATACACCTGGATGTTCACTATTTGTTTATTTTGTCACTGTTTGATTTTTAGATAATCACAAAAATAACTGAAAATTCCCCAAAAATTCCCAAAAATACTATAAAAATATATGAAACCCAAAAATATTTTTACTTTATTTTTCTGAGTATTTTTGACATATTTAAAAAAGACAAAAGAAGACTTTTGCATTTTTTGTCTTAATTGCCTTGTTTGAAAAAATAAAATTTGAAAAATCTAAAACCACTAAAAAGACAAATAAAAATCCTTTGATTTTCGAATCATATACTTTGTGTTTAATTGTGCTCGAATTCAACCCTGGTCTCTATACCAGGTTAATAAAAGTAGCAAAACCGCTCATCTTCACTGCTTTATTTATTAATGGTTTGAATAATTTTCTCGTTAATTGCATTAGTTGATTAGGATCACAATGACAACTTAACTCTACACTTAACCCTAGTTGGTCTTTGCGATCATTAGAATGGTGCCGTTGCCGGGGAGCACAACTAAGTAGTTAGGATTTTCATTTATCCATCTTCTATTTTATTTGTTTCTATCTTTTATAAATATTTTTGAACTTCTTGTGTTTCGCTTTTTTATGTGAGGGACTGGTGGAGCATGACTCGATCAACTTTGGAGGGACCAGCACCTAAGGAGGAGCAGAAGGAGAAAGAGACAGTTATATGAGATAGATTTACTTTAGTTTTATTTTTGCAAAACATTTGTAATAACTTAGACTCTTGAACTCACTCTTGGACACTTGAAATTTTATTTGGGGTATGTTTCGCCGAGTGTCGGTGCACTCGGGGCACCTCACCAGATTTTTCGAGTTTTTCTCGCATTTTATTTTTATTTGTTTTCTGAGATTTTAGCCCCTAGATTTAGGATTTATTTTGGTTGAGCTCGGTAGAAACTAAGGTCTAAACACCCTAATCAAGAATATATGTGCCTATATATCACGATTGGACTTAGTCAAATAAAATGCTAATTTAATTGAATTAGGGACCATGCGCCGTGAGTGATCGCATACAGTGCTAGCAGGACCCGTTGTGGTGGGCACCGAGTAACCTCAAAGATTGGACTCAGGTCTCTCTTATGATTAATTAGCAACAGTTCTTCCCATTAGTAGAAGCTATTGTCTTAGGGTTATTTCCTCATGCATCATTTATATTAGTTTAAAATCTATCTTTAAATTATGCATGGATCACTCTTCATGTAGACTACTAAAGTAAGGTATGCATTTATGACTCTACATGCATCATTGAGTTTTCATCACGCATCAGCTTTTTCATCTTCCTCCCCATGTTTTATTAGACTTAAAATAACAAGGAAATTGGAAAATTCATTAGACGTTGTTTTATTTAGAAAAATACCTAAAATCATAACCAATAAAATCAGGACTACTAAAGCAAACGTCACCTAAAATCGGACTTAATGACAAAAATTTTGTTTTGGATATTGTAACCCCCTCCTTGTCTGATTTTACCTATTGAGAGTTGAGAGATCGCATGCTAGGATAAAGCCACGCCTGAACTTTCTTCAGACTACCAGTTCTAACAAAAACAATTAGCTATTCTCTAGTAAGGCTTTACAGGTAGCAGGTAAACGATCCGTACTTCCTTAAAAGAGTGGGTGGTTTAGAGGACACTTTGTAAGGCTCCGTCCTCAAGTAATTGGTTAGCCGGAAATGGTCCGTGCTTACACCTATACTGGCTGAAAATAGGAGTAACTAGTTGTAAGAATCTAGGCCAATCTCCAGGGAGAATCGGTCTCCTAACAGCTCGCTATCTCACTATGTAAGATTGGATTATCACCAAAAAATTTACAAGATAAAACACCGAGCTTTCACGGTCATCACACTGTGTTGAGCTGGTGAACCGGGGTTTTCTAATCCTATTTTCAGTCCAAATCCACTTTTCATAAATCCCAACATCAAGATGATGGGCAGTAGGTCTCTTAGGCTTCCTTTGGTAGCACCTCTCTTTCTAGCATTCCTACTTGTTCATCTAGGGAGGCTTCATAGAGCTCAGACCCTCTCTTTGAACCCTAATTTACCTCCACCTTGTTCCCCCTCAACCACCCTTCTTCCAACCCTAAGCTATATACAGATAGGCCATCACAACTCTACATTCATTTTACAACTCCTGAGCTTGGGTCCTTTGCCTTTGTAGAGAACGGAGAGATAGCAAGCGATGATAGAACCGGTGAGCAGCATTAGACTTCGTCATTAATATTAGATTAGGCCACTATCAACAACACATTGTTAGCTTCCCTGGAGACCATGTAGAGACAGATCAGAGACCATGGAATCTTCATGACAGAGGTAAGGAGAGAGCTCACTCAGATGAGAGTTGGAAGAGAAGAACCAGAGATACCAGCTGGTGGAGGTGAAATACCAAGACATGAGGGTCGAGCAGACGACATACACCAGGAGGAGCCACAAGATCAATAGAGGCCAGCATGCACCATGAGATAGTTGCACAACCCTGGTGCAACCCTCACTCACCGATGGATCTAGCTGCCTTCCATCCTGGGTAACTTCGAGCTTTGCCCCTAGACGATTCATCTATTGCCCAGATTCCATGGGCATGCCACTGAGGAGCCCCACCTCCATCTGCAATAATTTGAGATGATTTGTAGCACCATCAACGACAGGCTAGTGGACGAGGACACCAGTAAGATGATAGCATTCCTGTTCTCCTTGGTTGATCGAGCAACCTACTGGTTGAAATGCTTGGGGAGGGTTGTCACCACTTGGGAGTAGCTTCAGATCGAGTACCTTAACAAGTATTATCCACTCGATCGGACCAATGCAGCCAGGTCCATGATTAGAAACTTCACAATGATCCTAATGAACAATTCCATGAAGGTTGGGATTGCTTTAGAGAGCTCATTTACAGGTGTCCCCACCATGATATCAGCAAGCCCAACCCCGTCCAGAGTTTCTTCTGTGCGCTGACACCTGAGCTGCAGGGGCTAGTAAACACCTCTTGTGGAGGTTCCTACTTCGCCAAAGACGAAGACCAGGTCTGGGCCATCTATGAGGAGATGGCTGAAAACTACACCGTGATGTCCCAGACTTGAGTTTACACTCAGGGAAAACCTCCCCACCTGGTGACTTCATACCAGAGGATGGCACGCATTGCGGCCGGTCCTTCTTCCTCTTCTGTGACAACAACACAAGCAGAATCTTTAGTTGTTGATATGGGTTTCATCAGCCAAAAGCTAGATCGGATGGAGATTATCAAGAAGAAGACGTGTTATGGCCTTGACAAGCTTAATAGGATTGATGAGCTGGCCCAAACACTGAGCAACATGAAGACCCAGATCATGTGTATCCAAGAGGCACAGACTGTTTCTCGGCCACATTCCAGGTCACGGTCTAATCTAGGGAGCAGTTCGTCTCAGCCCTCCGCCTCATACCATCAGGTCCATCACATTCAGGCGGAGCCTATCTAGTCACTCCCGCAGTACCAGTTTCTACTACCACCTTCAGATACTCAGTTATATCAGCCCTTGGCATCTCTTCCCCTGCCAGTCCAGGAGTAGCAGGAGCTGTTGATGGAAGTCAATGGGATTTGGTACTCCCGGTACCAACAGCAGCATGGGATCCATCGTGATCACCCAAGCTTCCGATGGTCTATAGGATGTGCTACGTCCCAGCAGCAGCCTCCAGCACAAGCAGGGCAAGGTGCCCAACAACAAAAACTCTAGTACTCCCAGTGATGAATCCATGATTCATTAACTTTTCTGTAGCATTTTGTCTTAAAACCCTTAACAAATGCATGTAAATATCCATTAATTCTCATCTTTTAACAAATCATCATTCATGTATAAATATTCATTTTTAACCATCAAAATCATGTAAATAAATAAAGTACAAGAAAGGAAAGAAAAGGCAGATTGAATATATGTATATATATATACAATATGACTTGAAATATAAATATAGATGTAAGATATATTTATAGCCCAACCCCCGAGACCAAGACAGCATGGATTGGTCAACAAACCAATAAGTAGGGGGAGATAAGGAATGAAAACCTAAAAAAATAAATTAACACACACGCATACACATTCTACTATTAATACAATAAATACAAAACTTCAAAGATTTTTAATTAATCCATATGAACATATTTTTCACCAAATCCTTTCCTAATTATTCCTAAAAATGTATATGAAAATATAAAAATAAGTTAAAAAATATTACCCTATATATATGCCAAGAAACCCAGCCTATAAATTGTCAAAATCTCAACTTCCAAACATCATAACTTCCTCATACGAACTCCAATTTCACTCTACTCACCTTTAAAGTTCATAAAATAATATTCTCTAATTAATAAAGGTGGTTTCATCGAATTCGGAGTCCGTTTGCAAAAAGTCGGTTTTGGGACCAAAAGACAACGGGGTTTCTGGGCTATTTATTTTATGTAACACACATTATTTATAGTTTTCTTAATTTTATAATTTTTAAATTAATTCATGATCTTGTATTTTCACCATAAATTATTTCATAATTTTTGGAGTATATTTATTAATTTAATAAAATCAAAAACCTTAAAAAATAGGTATGAATGAACTAACTAGATACTAACCATATTTATGAAAATATGTAAATAAACTTATTAAAATCTATAAAAATTCACATAAGCCTTATTTATTATTCTAATAATTAATAAAATATAAAATTAAATTTTAAGTATTTATTTATTAAATTAAAAATCTAAAACCTATTTATAAATACATATTTATTAATATAATATTTATATTTTAAATAATATTTATTATTTATAAAAAATAAATAGTCCATAAATTAGAGAATTAATTTATTTACATTTCTTGTACTTATACTTATTTAAAATAATGTCATTTACTATTTAATCCTTAATTTAAAAGATAATTCTAGCTTCCGGACCAACCACGTGCTGACACTTGTCAGCACCTGGGCTCATCTTCTCCAAGAAGCAGTTGCGCCAGACCTGCACTGATCAGCCGACTTCCTCCATTTATTCCGGTCACCTCCTAACTCATCCAGACGATCTAAGCCAGCCGATCTACTCCTCTAACAACCTACTCCATCGCCAGCCCTTAGATCTAGGCTTGGAGCCCACGCAAACCACCTATAAATACCCCTCAAGACCCTCCATCGCCAACCAACTCTCCAACAACCTGAGCTCCAGCTCCTGTTGCCCGACTCCCCAATCTTCATAGCCTCGTGCCGCTCGTTCCGGAGGTGACAGCTCCGCTTGAAGGTGCCCGCGTGGAGGAGGAGACATCGGAGGAGGTTCCAAGGAGGTCCACCGCCTTGCATCGCCGCCCCCACGCGCCTCCAGCTCCGGCCAAAGGTCGACCGTCGAGCTCCTTTCCCAGGTAATACACCTTGGAACCACAGACCTTTTCCTTCATTTTCTTTGGATTTTCGCCTCGATATTCATGCGTCGATTAGCTACGTTAATCCCGTCAGTAGGTAGTTTGATCATCTAGGTTACAGGCCCTTTCGTAACTCCATTCCAAATCGTTTCGATTCAACACCGATTCGTGTTTCATTTCAATCACAATATTACGCATTTCGCGCATTTCTCTTGGAAACCTTGTTTTTATCATCTTTGAACTTGCAATTTCATCACATCTAAGCTGATTCCTGGTGAATCGAGCATGCCAATCATTCCTTTGCAGGATTAACTTCACCGATGAGCCTTTTTCAAGCATCTGGAAGCTCTCGATCTGCATTAGAATTCACCTCCAAGGAAGGTCGCCAGACTGTACCACCTCCAGGTTCTTTGATACCGTGATCTTCCTAGCACCTCCACCGTCGACTCGAGTCGCCGCCGACCGCCACCTACCACGGGCGAGCTCGAGGGGTGGAGGAGCCACCCCTCTGGCCCCGCCGGAGCGTCCAGATCGTCGGCCGTCGCTCTGGAGAATTCCGAGAAGAGACCCCCGCCACCAGCGACTTCAACAAACTCAAGAACAGTCAAGCTATGGGTGCTCGACACGTGGCGCACCCGCATCCGTTGATCCGCGTCTGCAAACTTCTAATCTGGACCATTAATTCCGAAACGGTGGGAATTTTACAACTTAACTCCAAGAAGCTTTCAGATATTATATTCCGCTCCCCAAGTTTCCAGAAATTACATTTGGGTCCCTCCACAGGGACCTAAATGTAATACCTTTGTATTTTTCTTACAAAACAGTCCCTGAAGGACCTCTTTGCAAACATTTTAATTACTTTTTTTACGCTTATTCCCCTGGGCTGTAGGGGTTGTTTTGACCTCGTTTGACCTTCTTTCTTGACGATTTTTTTAAGGTAGTTACGCAACTACCCCGTCTACCTAGTATTAAGTTTTCGAAAGTTTTCATCGTGATTTCGTAGTGTTTTAATTTTGTCGAAAATCACCTTGTTTTGTTTTGGTTTCTTGTGTTGTTCGAGTTCGTTGCTCGACCCACGTTCACCCTACTATATTTTACCATCTATCTAATATCCACCTATTATATAATAAATAAATATTTTTGAGAAATATCCCTTTCTAAAAATTAAATAAAAATTGGAAAAGAATAAAATCAAATAAAATAAATAAAAATAAAAATCAATAAAAAGGGTTCTTGACTTGATAACTCTTAGAAGAGATAAAAATAAAATTTACAAAGATAAAACCGAAAAAAATCAAAGGATTCTATTCTGCCTCCTTGAGTTCGACCTAGGAACACTTGCTTGGTTAAAAATTTAGTGTAGGTTTTCCGAAGGAAAACCGAATTTGTTTGATAAGTTGAGATCGTTTCTTGTTTCGCGGCTTTTTCTACATCGACCGTGTTTCCTCTAAAAAAGCCGCGAAACCGATTTTCGGCCTTATCAAAATGGCGCCGTTGCCGGGGAGGCGTCAGAACTTTTTGATTTTTTCTCCTTTCTTTGTGATTTTATTTTTGTCTCTTCTTTTTGCTTCGCTTTTCGTACGGTTTTTCGTCCGGCTTTTTCTTTCGTGTTTTGTTTTCTTAATTTCTCTTTCGTTCTTTTTTACGGCTTTCTCGGCTTTCTCGATCGATTTTCTTTGCTAACTTTCTTTGCAGGGCCTGCAGGATCAACCAGCTTCTTCGGAAGCCGAGTCAGTTGAAAGAGCAGAGGTCGGCTCCCTCTTTACGAGTCGATTGCAGAGGGCAGAGTAGTTAGAGTATTTTTCTGTAAAAGAGAGAGAGAAAGGGAGAGAGTCTGTAGTAGATAATAAACAAACCCCCCCTTTTTTTCGGGGCCTGATTCGTCGGATACTGTGTATCCAAGGATCAAGGCACCCACCACGGTTTTTTATCGCTATCGGCTTTCTGCGGTTTTCTAGATGCTTGTTTAGGATTTTTGACTCCATCTGATTACGTCGCGTAGTTAGTCTTAGGACTCGCAACCTAGGTGCATGCTTTTAGGGTTTTTATAATAAAAGAAAAAAAATTCGGTAGACGTTGTTTGAAAAAAAACCAAAAAAAAATTACAAAACCGCAAAACCTAAAATCGGGACTGCTAATCCTATCTGATCTAAAATCCGTAAAACGACTCAATTGATTTGGGAGAGTAACCCCCACACACTTCTCAAAGTGCGCGAGCTAGAGAGATGACCCATAAGGATAGAGCCCAAACACCGTATTTCTCACGAAATACTATCGGGTTCATACACCTGATCACTGTTCCTTAGTGGGTAAGCTCGGGTAGCCGGAAACGGTCCGGGTTTACTTAGTAGAGTGGGAGGTTTAGAGGACACTGCGCAAGGCTCCGTCCTCAAGTAACACGGGTAGCCGGAAACGGTCCGTACTTACTCCCATACTGGCTGAGTACGAGTGGTCTCTTGTAAGGATTCGGGCCAGTGTTTCAGAGAAACCATCGGGCACCTATCGGCTTGCTCAGCCTGCGATAACCGTAAAACTTATTTGCTAATTACAATCCTAAAACCGAAAAGATAAAAAGACCAAACTCTTACGGTCTTCATCGGGTTAAGTTGGTGAACTCAGGGTTTTTTTTGTGTTTGCTTGCGGGGCGTGAGTTTCCGCAGCTTTTGCATTTCTCTCTCTCACTTGAATTGTAAACGTGCTCTCCCGACTACTCCTCTTGACATCAAAGATGACGTCTCGACGGCCTTTCAGCTCAGACTCCGTGGGCTTTCGACCGTCCACCGTCAAGCGCACATCTTCATAGGCTCGGGATGACCCTCTTTCCGAGCCGGTCCCATCAGATCTCGAGGCAAGTCAGACCCAGACTCCCTCGCCTCTTGGCTAGACTATTGAGGAAGACCCTCGCCTCAATACATCATCTAGATCTCCCGCATACTATTCGCTGAGTTCTTACGAGAGCTTTCATTTCACAGACGATCAGATGGCTCGCGGTAAAGGACCAGCCGCAGACGAGAGGCCACCAGCTGGGGAGCAGCACGAAGGAAGGCCACATGCAGATGTTACAATCGGCATTCTTGATACACTTCAGCAGATGAACTTACAGATTCAAGAATAGTTTAGAGTTCAAACTGAACTGCGGGCTGAATTAGCCGCACTGAGAGCAGGGGCCGGGAACCAGTTATCACCTGCGGTTCCCGCGACTTTACAGGACGAGTATGACCCGGGCGTAAGAACGCTTCACCATCGGTATCGGCTACCGCCGAATCAAGGACATACGAACTCAGACCGTCCTTCATCTCTTTGCTTCCCAAGTACTATGGGAATACCGCAGAGGAGCCGTTTACATTTTTACAGCAGTTCGAGATGATATGCGGAACAGCTTGTTATCCAGAAGTCACGCAAAAGGTCGTACGCCTCAAGGCCTTTCCCTTTGCCTTAGCTAATAAGGCTCTTTATTGGCTAAGTCATCTGGGGAGGGAAATCTCTACATGGGACGACCTGAAGTCCACCTTCCTGGCGAAAATATTTTCCTCTGGGAAGGACGAACATGATGAGGAGCCAGATCTCCAACTTTACACAACTGTCGCACGAATCATTCCATGAGGCATGGGATCGATTCAAGGACCTAACGAAGAGATGCCCGCATCATGAGATCCCAATGAAGGTGCTCGTGCAAAACTACTTCAGAGGACTCCAGTCAGAAATTCAGGGGCTCGTGAGTGCTGCATGTGGCGGCAGTTACTTGAACAAGGATGCCGAGTAAGTCTGGGCCATTTTCGAAGGGATGACCAAGAACTCGAGAGTCGTAGACTCTACTCAGGCATTTCAGAAAGCTTGCAACCACCACATCACCGTGATCATCACAAGGTGGCGAACATCTCAGACTCTGAATCCAACACCAACATGGGCTTTATTAGCGAAAAATTGACGTTGGTGGACGTGATTCACAAGCAGGTCCAAGACCTACAGCCGCTGCGAGAGTTGGAGAAACTCTCATCTCTACCTCAGCAGCTGAGTGATCTCTCGAAGAAGGTCGCTGATCTTCAGATCCAGTACCAGCAGAGCCAGACTTCTTCGAATGCGCAACCAGCACGGAGGATCGCACCCGCTCCACCCACCCGTCAGATCCACTACGTCCAAAGCGAGTCTGAGATTCCGCAAATCGATTGGCACGAGGATCAGTCTCATGCCAATCCCGTCCAGATCACCAGCACCGCCGAGATGGAGGTGGAGCCGCAATCCATTCTCGAGATCAACAGGATTTGGTATACTCCAATGCAGCAGCCGAGTATACCGAATCAGCAGCCGCAGCAGCCGTACGGTCATCCACAGCATGGACGTCCGAACTTACAGCACCGTCAGACTTTCACGCCGCAACAGTCTCACCCGAATGTCTACCATCAGAGACCGCAACATTCATATCAAAACCCTGCTCATTTTTCACCGCATTATTCTTATCAGCAGCCGCAACAATCTCCCTCCACACCTCAGCGATACTCTCAGCCTTCCACCTCTCAGCAATACACGCCAAGGCAGGAGAGAGGAGCAAGCTAGGGTCACCACACCGAACCAGAGATGTCTTCACAGGTCCAGGCGCTCAACCAGATCATGGACATGCTGAGTACGCTCCAGATCTCACACAAGACTGAAATGGAGCAGGTTAACCGTCGTCTGGACGAATTAACCGTGCCAAAGACCACTCTACCAGCCAAGCCTCAGATGAACCCAAACAACAAGAGGAGGCATCCAGAGCAGGTAGACACTACAGGTAAGATTTTGTTTCCTGAATTTTTATCTAATTTCATTCGTCTCAGGAGCGGTAGATCACCACAAGCACTTGTTGGAGAAGAGGAGAGGGCATTATAGGAGCACGAGCAGAACCATGATCCAGAAACCGAGGAGGAGAAACCGCAAGATGATGAGGACCAATATGCAGATTCAAGAGACGGGAGCGATGCCAACACCGCAGATATGGACACTAGCGAATCATACGATGACATCACACCAGATCAGGCAGAGAGCCCCGACAAAAATCTTTCTTCCCCTATTTTAGAGAGTTTTGTAAATAATTCTGAGACTCTCAATGTACAAGCTGATTCTACTATCAATAAAAATCCTGATTCTCTGACTTCTGACTTTATTCCTTTTCACGATGCTTTGTTTGGAAAAGAAAAGAAAAATATCAAAAAGAATCTTGCATCTCCAGAGATCAAAAAATTACTCAAAGATCATATCTTTCTGAAGATCCTGCTTCATGATGCCTTAGATCAGTTTCCTACGCTTAAGAATCAATTGAAAAACATATGCACCACGCGTAGGAAAAAGAGATCCGAACAGAGAAACTTGTCTTGACTAAGGCTACATCCTGTGCGATACAGAATAAGTTACCGAAGAAGAAGAAAGACTCAGGTGCACATTATGTCAGATGCGAGATCGCAAAAGCCGAGTTCGATCGCACTCTATTAGATAACGGTTCCTCGATCAATCCGATACCCGCTTCCTTACTCGATAAACTCGAGTTAGGTCCTCTTTACAAATCCCGTGCGATCCTTCAGTTTGCTGATAGATCCGTAAAGAGACCTAAGGGTATACTTAGGAACGTTATCGTAACCGTGCAGGGTCTACAATTCCCAGTGGACTTTACGGTCCCGGACATGAATTGCCCTGCACAGTTACACCTTACCTCGATCATTCTCGGGAGGCCTTTTCTAGAGACCGCAAAGGCTCTCTTCGATTACGATACAAGGAAGGTATCTTTTCGCGTCGAGGGCGAAAAGGTACATATAGAGATGGCGAGAAAATCGAACACTTTCAGTGATGCATCTTCAGATTTTTTGAGTTCTTTAGCCTCCTGTGATTACATGGATGAGGTCCGTCTTGACGACCTCATAAGATATCAGGTAGAGACCCAAGAATGTTTGACAGAGGACGGGTCTGAGACCTCAGGGGGTAATTCTTTTGATGAATACTTATACTTTAGTCTGGATGATGAGAAGCAAAGGGATCAGACTTCTGACGAAATTAATGCAGATATTTCAGAATCAGAAAGTTTACACAATTCCTCCATCTCAGATGATTCAGAATTTTTTTTAGCTGACTTATTCACGTCTGATCATTCTAAGGAGTCGGATGATGTCTTGAACATCTTCTGTAGTCCGACTCTAGAGCACATCGAGATGGTGGATAATCAGAATGCCGATAAATCCATAACCGATACTGATCCCCGTATAAATACAAGGGATGTTTTGGCAGATACAGATACTACCTTACCAGAGCTAAAAACATTGCCACCAAACATGAAATATGCTTTCCTTGTTGGTCCACATCAACGGTTTCTGGTCATTATCACTCATCTTTGATTGATGATCAAGAATCTCGTCTGATGGAGATTCTAGAAAGAAACCGCAAGGTTATTGGGTGGACTGTATCCGAGGGATTAATCCTGCTTTGTGTTCACATCATATCTATCTCGATCATGATAGCAAACCATCCAAAGAGTTTCAGCGTAGACTGAATCTGGTATTACGAGAAGTTGTCAAGAAAGAGATCACGAAATGGTGTGATGCAGGGTTCATTTATCCATTCTCCAACTCCGAATAGGTTAGTCCATTACATGTTGTCCCGAATAAGTCGGGCATTCAAATGGTTAAAAACGAGAGTGGAGAGGAGATTCCAAAGAGAGTAACCACGTCGTGGCGAGTATGTGTTGACTACAGAAAGCTGAACACCGCGACGAAGAAGGACCACTTCCCTTTGCCTTTCATAGACCAGGTCATAGAACGGTTGGCAGGGAAGGGGTACTTCTGTTTCCTTGACGGTTACTCCGGATACAACCAGGTATCAATTGCTCCTTAAGACCAGGAGAAAACCACTTTCACATGTCCGTTCGGCACGTATGCCTTTAGACGGAGGCCCTTTGGATTGTGCAACGCTCCTGCTACTTTCCAGAGGTGCATGCTTGCTATTTTTGCGGACATGGACGGTGATTTTCTAGAAGTTTTTATGGATGATTTTTCGGTCTATGGTGAGTCCGTTGACGATTGTTTAGCGCACCTAGACCAGGTTCTAAAAAAGTGTTGTGAGGTAGATCTCGTTCTGTCCTGGGAAAAGAGCCATTTTATGGTTACTCACGGGATTGTGTTGGGGCACGTCATCTCCCAGCGAGGCATGGAGGTTGACCCTGCCAAGGTGGATGTCATCAAGAAACTCGAGCCACCATCTAACATCAAACAGTTACGGCCATTTCTAGGGCATGTCGGTTTTTACCGACGGTTTATCCAAGACTTCTCCAAGATTGTCTGACCGTTAACTGAGTTACTAGGCAAAGACATCGAGTTCATATTAAATGATAAATGTCTTAGTGCCTTCCTCACCCTGAAAGAGAAGATAATCAGTGTTCCTGTCTTACAGCTACCTGATTGGTCTCTACCCTTTGAGATCATGACGGATGCTTCAGATTTTGCGGTCGGGGCTGTATTAGGACAGAGGAGGAATGGACTTCCCATTGCCATTCACTATGCCAGCAGAACCTTAGACGATGCTCAGAGAAATTACACAGTGACAGAAAAGGAGATATTCGCAGTAGTGTTTGCATTAGACAAGTTTCGATCATATCTGCTTGGCTCTAAAATCACAGTATACACAGATCACTCTGCTATCAGATTTTTAATGGAAAAGAAGGATGCCAAGGCACGCCTTCTTAGATGGATTCTATTACTGCAGGAATTCGACTTGGATATCAAAGATAAACCTGGAGTAAAGAATGTGGTAGCTGATCACCTCTCCCGATTACAGTCTGATGAATCCATGATTCATTAACTTTTCTGTCGCATTTTGTCTTAAAACCCTTAACAAATACATGTAAATACTCACTAATTCTCATACTTTAACAAAACTCCATTCATTTGTAATTATTCACTTTTAACCACTAAATTCATGTAAATAAATAAAGAACCAGAAAAAGAAAGAAAAAGGCATGTGGAATATATGTATATATATGTAACATGACTTAAACTATAAATATAACTGGTAGATATATTTATAGCCTAACCCCCGAGACCAAGTCAGCATGGATTGGTCGACAAACCAAAAAGTAGGGGGAGATAAGGAAAGAAAACAAAATAAAAATAATTTATCTCATGTATATACACTCTTCATTATTTATAAATAAATACAAAACTTCAAAGAATTTTAATTATTTCACCTTAACTTATTCTTCATTAAATCTTTCTCCTAATTACTCATAAAAATATAAATAAAAATATAAAAATAAGTTAAAAATATTACCCTGTAAATATGCCAAGAAATCCAGCTTACAAATTGTCAAAATCTCAACTTCCGAACATCATAACTTCCTCATACGAACTCCAATTTCACTCTACTCACCTTTAAAGTTCATAAAATAATATTATCTAATTAATAAAGGTGGTTTCACTGAATTCGGAATCCGTTTGCAAAAAGTCGGTTTTGGGATCAAAAGACAAAGGGGTTTCTGGGCTATTTATTTTATGTAACACACCTTATTTATTATTTTCTTAATTTTATAATTTCTAAATTATTTCATGATCCTCTAGTTTCACCATAAATTATTTCATAATTTTTGGAGACTATTTATTATTTTTATAAAATCAAATACCCTAAAATATAGGTATATTTGACCTATAAAGACACTTCCTCTATTTATTAAAATATGTAGATTAAGTCATAAAAATCCATAAAAATTCGTACAAGTCTTATTTAATGACCTAATAATTAATAAAATATAAAATTAACTTTTACTTAATTATTTATTAAATTAAAAATTCAAAACCTCTTTATTAATACATATTTATTAATAAAATATTTATATTTTAAATAATACTTATTATTTATTAAAAGTAATTATACCATAATGTAGAGAATTGATTTATTTAACTTTCTTGTATTTATACCTATTTAAAATAACGTCATTTACTAATTTATATTTAATTTATAAGTATTTAAAGGGTCTGGGCGAACCAGGTGCTGACACGTGTCAGCACCTGGAGCTTCTTCTTCAAGAACCTGTTGCACCTAACTTCTGCTCGACCAGCCAACTTCATGGATTTTTCCCGCGCAATTCCTAACCACTCCGACCGATCTAAGCCCTTGGATCTCTACTCCTAACAACCACCAAGCCCGCCAGCCATCGATCTTGGCTTGGAGCCCACGAAATCTCCCTATAAAAGGCCCCCAAGATCGCCAATCACCATTAACTTCTTCAGCTCCGAGCTTCCCAGCTCCAGGCTAACCGACTCCCCATCTTCTTAGCCTCGCCCAGATCGCTCGGGAGGTGACAGCTCCACTTGGAGGCGTTCGCGAGGAGGAGGGTTCATCGGAGAAGAGTTCTAAGGTGGAGCGCCGCCTTGCATCGCCGCCGTGTGCAGCGTGAAGCTCCAGGAAGGTCGACCGTCGAGCACCTTTTTCCAGGTAATACACCTGGAGTTCATAGACCTATTCCTTCATCTTTGCTAATTCGTTTCTTGATAGCCGTGCCATGATTAGCATGGCTAATCGCTCTTTTCTATAGACTAATTACCAATCTTTAACGCCATATCGAAATCACTTTCGAATCAACTCACAATCGTCGTCAAATCGACTTCAAACTTTCATCTTCATCGCATTCTGGGAATTTGGCTGGAAGTTTATGCATTTTCTTCACACTTCGAGGCTTAATTTCTTAATCTCTCGGCCGATTCCACGAGAATCGAGCATAGCATTTGATTAACTGCAGGTTCACGATCATCGGGGAGCATTTATTCGGATCTGGAAAGTGATCAAAAGTCATCAAAATCAAGCTTGAAGATCGGGCTCCAGAGCAGTCCGCAAGCCACCAGTGCTAACCCGTCATCTTCTCCGAGCTCCAGCCGCCGCTTGGAGCGCCGCCTCAGCCACACCTACAGCGGGCGAGCTCGAGGGGTGGAGGAGCCACCCCTCTGGCCCCGCCGGAGTGACCGAATCACCACCAGTTGGCCGGAAGAAATCAGCGAAGGAGGCGAGTCCGCTAGGAGCTCAACAAACTCAAGAACAAAGGGCGCACAGGCTTGCGCCACGTGGCGGAGCGAGGAGCGTCCGATCGCGTCCTGCAGCTTATAATCTCAACCGTGGATAACGAACCGGTAGAACATTTGCATCATAAACCCAGCCGGAAAACAGAATTGCAACCCGCCTTCTAAATTTTCAATAATTACAATTAGGTCCCTCCGCAGGGACCTAAGTGTAAGACTTCTTGTATTTTTGTTGCAGAACAGTCCTCAAGGACCCATTTGAGAACATTTTTAATTAGTTTTTCTTGCGCTTATGCCCATGGGCTGTAGGGGTTGTATCTTGTCCATCTGACCTCGGATTCCGACGATTCTTGAGGGGTAGTTACACAACTACCCCAACTACATACTATAAAGTTTTCGCGGCTTTTCGACGAGTTTTTAACGTGATTTGATTTTCTCGAAAACTGCCTCGTTTTGATTTGTTTTCTTGTGCAGTTCGAGTACGCGGCTCGAACCTCGTTCACCTATATTATATAGTATCACCTATATTCTATCCACCTACTATATAATACATAAATCTTTTGAAAAATATCCCTTTTTGAAAATTAAATAAAAATTTGAAAAGAATAAAATCAAATAAAAATTACAAAAATAAAAACCACTAAAAAAGGCATTCTGACTTAGAGAAGAATTAAAATAAAATTACGAAGAAGAAAAATTAGGGAATATATTCTGCCTCCTTGAGTTCGACCCAGGAACACTTGCCTGGTAAAATAAATAGTGAACGGTTCTCCAACAGGAAACCATAAATTTGTTTGATAGGTTCAAAGATCGAAACTTTTCATTGTTTCGCGGCTTCTGCTACAACTGACAACCTTCTTCTTTTAAGAAGCCGCGAAACCGATTTTTGAGCGCTTATTAAAATGGCGCCGTTGCCGGGGAGGCGTTATATTCCCTTGATTTTTCGTTTTTCGTGATTTTATTATTTTTCTTCTCTTTGTTTTTCGTACGGTTTTTCGTACGGCTTTTTCGTGTTTTGTTTTCTGAGTTTTCCTTCCTTGTTTTCTTTACGGCTTTCTCGGCTTTCTCGATATTCTTTTGTGCTAATCATCTTTGCAGGGCCTGCAGGATCAACCGGTTTCCTCGGAAGCCGAGTCAGTTGAAAGAGCAGAGATTTAGTATCCTTTTATTTGAGAGAGAAAGGGAGAGAGTTGTACTTAGCTTAATAAAATTTTTTTTAGGGGCTTGATTCATCGGATACCGTGTATCTGGTGAATCAGGGCACCCACCGCGGCTTTTCTTTGTTTATCGGTTTTCCGCGGTTTTCTAGATGCTTGCTTAGGTTTTTTCGCTCTATCTGCTTGTGCCTCGTAGCTAGTTTTAGGACTTGCAATCTAGGTGCTTGCTCTAGGGTTTTAACAAAAAAAAATAGACGTTGTTTGAAAATACATAAAAATTGCAAAATTAAAAATTGGGACTGCTAAAAATATCTGATCAAAAACCGTAAAATCGATTCAATTGATTTGGGGAGAGTAACCCCTGCACATTTCTCAGAGTGCGCGAGTTGAGAGCCGACACTTAAGGATAGAGACAAAACCCTGTATTTCTTGCGGGATACTACTGGGTCCATACACCTGATCACTGTTCCTCAGTGGGTAAGCTCGGGTAGCCGGAAACGGTCCGGGTTTACTTAGCAGAGTGGGAGGTTTAGAGGACACTGCGCAAGGCTCCGTCCTCAAGTAACACGGGTAGCCGGAAACGGTCCGTACTTACTCCCATACTGGCTGAGTGCGAGTGGTCTCGCGTAAGGATTCGGGCCAGTGTCTTGGAGAAACTATCGGGCTCCTATTGGCTTGCTCAGCCCGCGTAATCGCAACGATTGCTAAAACAACCCTAAAACAGAAAAGATAAAAAGACCGAACTCTTACGGTCTTCATCAGGGTTGAGTTGGTGAAAACGGGGTGTGCTTTGTGTTTGTTTGCGGGGCGTGAGTTTTCCGCGGCTTTCGCATTCCTTCTTCTCTTGAATCGTACACGTGCTCTCCCAATCTTCTCTTGACATCGAAGATGACGTCTCGACGGCTTTTCGGCTCAGACTCTGTGAGCTTTCAACCGTCCACCGTCGAGCGTATGTCTTCACAGGCTCGGGATGACCCTCTTCCCGAGCTGGTCCCATCCGATCTCGAGGCGAGTCAGACCCAGACTCCCTCGCCTCCTGGCCAGATCATTGAGGCAGACCTACGTCTCAATACAGAATCCAAATCTCCTGAGTATTTCTCGATGAGTTCTTACGAGAGTTTTCATTTTCCAGACGATCAGATGGCTCGTGGGAAAGCATCGGCAGCAGATGAGAGGCCAGCAGCTGAGGATCATCCGGAGGGAAGAGCAGATCTGAACAGAGATGTCACGACAGGTATTCTCGACACACTTCAGCAGATGAATCTACAGATTCGAGAACAGTTTAGAGTTCAGACCGAGCTGCAGGCTGAATTAGCCGCAATCAGAGCAGGGGCCGGGAACCAGTTACCGCCTGCGGTTCCCGCTACTTTACGGGACGAGTATGACCCGGGCGCTCGAACGCTCCATCATTGGATTCGGCTACCGCCGAATCAAGGGCCATACGAACTCCGACCGTCCTTCATTTCTTTGCTTCCCAAGTACTATGGGAATGCCGCAGAGGAGTCGTTCACGTTTTTACAGCAGTTCGAGATGATATGCGGAACGGCCTGCTATCCAGGAGTGACACAGGAAGCCGTGCGCTTAAAGGCTTTTCCTTTTGCCTTAGCCGATAAAGCCCTTTATTGGCTAAGCCATCTAGGGAGAGAAATCTCCACTTGGGATGACCTGAAGTCCACCTTCCTGCGCAAGTATTTCCCTCTAGGAAGGACGAACATGATGAGGAGTCAGATCTCCAACTTCACGCAATTATCGAACGAATCATTCCATGAGGCATGGGATCGATTCAAGGACCTGACAGAGAGATGTCCTCATCATGAGATACCAATGAAGGTGCTAGTACAGAATTTTTTCGGAGGACTCCAGCCAGAAATTCAGGGGCTAGTTAGTGCCGCATGTGACGGCAGTTACTTGAACAAAGATGCCGAGTCAGTTTGGACCATCTTCGAAGGGATGGCTGAGAACTCGAGAGTTGTAGACTCTACTCGGGCATATCAGAAAGCCCCGCAGCCACCACATCACCGAGAGCATCACAAGGTGGCGAATATAGCAGACTCTGAATCCAACACCAACATGAGCTTCATTGGTGAGAAATTAACATTGGTGGATGTGATTCACAAGCAGGTCCAAGACCTACAGCCGCTGCGAGAGTTGGAGAAACTCCCATCTCTACCTCAGCAGCTGAGTGATCTTTCGAAGAAGGTCTCTGATCTTCAACTTCAGTACCAGCAGAGTCAGACTTCTTCACAGCCAGCACGGAGGATCGCACCCGCTCCACCCACCCGTCAGATACAATATGTTCAGAGCGAGCCCGAGATTCCGCAGATTGATTGGCATGAGGATCAGTCTCATGCCAATGCTGGCCAGGTCATCAGCACTGCAGCGCTGGAGGTGGAGCCGCAAGCCACTTTCGAGATCAATGGGATTTGGTATACTCCAGTTCAGCAGTCGAGTATACCGAATCATCAGCAGCAGCAGCCGTATGGTCATCCGCAGCATGGACGTCCGCAATTCCAGCACCGCCAGAATTTCACGCCACCGCAGTCTCATCCGAACGTCTACCATCAGAGACCGCAACCTACTTATCAGCACCCTGCTCAGTTTTCACCGAACTATTCTTTTCAGCAGCCGCAGCAATCTTCCTCTACACCACAGCGCTACTCCCAGCCATCCACTTCTCAGCACTTCACGCCAAAGCAGGAGAGAGGAGCAAGCCAGGGCCACCATACCGAACCAGAGATGTCTTCACAGGCGCAGGCGCTCAACCAGATCATGGACATGCTCAGCACGCTCCAAATTGCACATAAGACAGAAATGGAGCAGGTTAACCGTCGTCTGGACGAGTTAACCGTGCCGAAGACCACTCTCCCAGCCCAGCCTCAGATGAATCCGAACAACAAGAGGAGGCATCCAGATCAGGTAGATACTACAGGTAAGATCTCGTTTCCTGAATTTTTGTCTAACTTCATTCGTCTCAGGAGCGGTAGATCACCGCAAACACCTACTGGAGAGGAGAGGGAACCAGAGGAGCACGAGCATGATCCGAATGCCGAGGAGGAGGAACCGCAAGAGGATGAGGACGTACAATCAAGAGACGGGAGCAATGCCAACAGTTCAGATATGGATACTGGCGACTCAGATGACGATATCACGCCAGATCAGGCAGAATCCCCAGAGAAAAACATTTCTTCCCCTGTCTTAGAGAGTTTTGTAAATAATTCTGAGACTCTCGATGTACAAGCTGATTCCAATGATTTCAATAAAAGTTCTGATTTTCTGAATCCTGACTTTATTCCTTTTCCCGATGCTTTGTTTGGAAAAGGAAAGAAAAAGACCAAAAATAATCCCGAATCTCCACAATTTGAAAAGTTGCTCAAAGATCATATCTTTCTGAAGATCCCGCTCCATGATGCCTTAGATCAATTTCCTACGCTTAAGAATCAATTGAAAAACAGATGCACCACACGTAAGAAAAAGAGATCCCGAACAGAAAAGCATGTTTTGACTAAGGCTACATCCTGTGCGATACAGAATAAGCTTCCAAAGAAGAAGAAAGACTCAGGTGCACATTATGTCAGATGCGAGATCGCAAAAGCCGAATTCAACCGCACTCTATTAGATAACGGTTCCTCGATCAATCTGATACCCGCTTCCTTACTCGAGAAGCTCGAGTTAGGTCCTCTTTACAAATCCCGCGCGATTCTTCAGTTTGCTGATAGATCCGTAAAGAGACCTAAGGGTATACTTAGGAACGTTATCGTAACCGTGCAGGGTCTGCAATTCCCCGTAGATTTTACGGTTCTAGAGATGAATTGCCCTGCACAGTTACACCTTGCCCCGATCATTCTCGGGAGGCCTTTTCTACAGACCGCAAAGGCTCTCTTCGATTATGATACAGGGAAGGTATCTTTTCGCGCCGAGGGCGAAAAGGTACATATAGAGATGGCGAGAGAATCAAAAACTTCCAGTGATGCATCTTCAGATTTTCTGAGTTCTTTAACCTCCTGCGATTACATGGATGAGGTTCGCCTTGACGACCTCGAAAGATACCAGGTAGAGACCCAAGAATGTTTGACAGAGGACGGGTCTGAGACTTTAGGAGGAAGCTCTTCCGATGGAACTTTATATTTTAGTATGGATGATGATGAGCAAAGGGATCAGACTTTTGAGGATATTAATGCAGATCTTTCAGATTCAGAGAGTATACATAATTCCTCCATCTCAGATGAATCAGAATTTTATCTAGTTGACTTATTCTTTTCTGATCATTCTGAGGAGTCGGATGATGTCTCGAACATCTTCTGTAGTCCGACTTTAGAGCACATTGAGATGGTGAATAATCAGAATGCAGACACATCACCTACCGACACAAATCCCCATACAGATATAGATGATGTTGCAGCAGATCCAGATACTACCTTGCCAGAACTCAAGACTTTGCCACCAAACATGAAATATGCCTTCCTTGCGGGTCCACATCAGCAGTTTCTGGTCATTATCAGCTCAACTTTGACCGATGATCAAGAATCTCGTCCGATGGAGATTCTAGAAAGAAACCGCAAGGCTATTGGGTGGACTGTATCCGATCTCCGCGGGATTAATCCTGCTTTGTGTTCACATCACATCTATCTCGATCATGACAGCAAACCCTCCAGAGAGTTTCAGCGTAGGCTGAATCCGGTTTTACGAGAAGTTGTCAAGAAAGAGATCACGAAATGGTGTGACGCAGGGTTCATTTATCCTATCTCCAACTCCGAATGGGTTAGCCCATTACATGTTGTCCCGAAGAAGTCGGGAATTCAGATGGTGAAAAACGAGAGTGGAGAGGAGATTCCAAAGAGAGTAACCACGTCGTGGCGAGTATGTGTTGATTACAGGAAACTTAACACCGCGACGAAGAAGGACCACTTCCCTTTGCCTTTCATAGACCAGGTCATCGAACGGTTGGCAGGGAAGGGGTACTTCTGTTTCCTTGACGGTTACTCCGGATACAACCAGGTATCAATTGCTCCTGAAGACCAGGAGAAAACCACCTTCACTTGTCCGTTTGGCACGTATGCCTTTAGACGGATGCCCTTTGGATTGTGCAACGCTCCCGCAACTTTCCAGAGGTGCATGCTCGCTATTTTTGCGGATATGGTCGGTGATTTTCTAGAGGTTTTTATGGATGACTTTTCGGTCTATGGTGAGTCATTTGACGATTGTTTAGCGCACCTAGACCAGGTTTTGAAAAAGTGTTGTGAGGTAGATCTCGTTCTGTCATGAGAAAAGAGCCATTTTATGGTTACTCACGGGATCGTGTTGGGGCACGCCATCTCCCAGCTAGGCATGGAGGTTGACCCTGCCAAGGTGGATGTCATTAAGAAACTCGAACCACCATCCAACATCAAACAGTTACGGTCATTTTTGGGGCACGTCGGCTTTTATCGACGGTTTATTCAAGACTTCTCCAAGATTGCCCGACCGTTAACTGAATTGTTAGGCAAAGACATCGAGTTCGTTTTAAATGATAAATGTCTTCATGCCTTCCTCACACTTAAAGAAAAGATAATCAGTGCTCCTGTCCTACAGCCGCCTGATTGGTCTCTACCCTTTGAGATCATGACGGATGCATCAGATTTTGCGGTCGGGGCTGTATTAGGACAGAGGAGGAATGGACTTCCCATCCCTATTCACTATGCCAGCAAGACTTTAGATGATGCACAGAGAAACTACACAGTCACAGAGAAAGAGATGTTGGCAGTAGTGTTTGCACTAGACAAATTTCGATCTTACTTACTGACGAGCCGCAAAATCGGCCCTTTAATACTGTGTTTTTAGCACATGGAATCATCATCGTAGTCGGGCCGGTTTCGGGTCGTCAAAGCGATCACCTCATTTAGAGATATGCCATGATGAATCGAAATGAGGTGATCGTTAATTTTTATACTTGGCAAGATACCAAGGTCGAACTCAGGGACACGAGCCTCTCTCGTATTAATTGGATTTCTATTTATTTAACTAAGTGTTGAAATAAAGCATATAGGTCAAAACATGCAGAGATACAACAATGCATTAAAAATAAACATGCATTTTTTTATCAATTTTAATTATGCAAATAAATGCCATAAAATACAATGCGATGCAATAGAAATATGCCCTAAGTTAAAAAGAATGAGCCAACTAAACCAAAGTTGATTTCAGATTTAAATGAAGCAACCACTCATTTGACATAAAGTGCAAGGTTAATCAGAGAGGCATAAAAAAACACTAGAGTTAATTAAAAATACATTGAGATCACAGTGTCAATATCAAGAAAACAAATATGCCATTAAAAAGTACGTCAAACAAGCGTTAAAATGAAACTGAAATCAACCTAATCGGAGCTACGAGGCTCAAGATATGCAACAAAGAAGCTAAGGGCATAACTGAAATAAAACATGAAAGGATAACTACAAAAAGGTCCCTGAAAGGGACTAAAACGTAATAAAAACAAGGTGCGAGTCCTTCCCTGTAATTTTACCAAATGCGCGGGGACCTTTTTGCAAATTTTAAGAAATCTGTGGGCATCTCTGCAAATGTCCCAGAGTAGCACGTGCGATGCACGTGCTATCTAGGCTCGGAAGGAGGCTCGGCAGAGGCGCGGTTGCTTCGGCTTGGTTCGGACCCAGGCTTGGGCTCGCTGCAGGCTCGGGAGCATCCTAGCCTAAAGGCTCGGATGCTGAGGCTCGGTGCTGCTATGATGACGCCACGTGGCTGAAGATGGGCCATCCGATTATGACGATCGGATGGCTGCGGTGAGATCCTGGCTTGACGACGTGGCTGCACGAAGGCCATTGGATCGAGACGATCCAATGGTTGCTGGAGAAGATGACGCGGCCTCATCTGGGCCGTTGGATGGTAGCTGAAGGAGGACCATCCAACGGTCCCTGTCCTTCCTCCTTCGCTTGCGGCTGGCGGCGAGTTTGGAGCTCCGGCGAAGGAGCTCCAACTCCGCCTCTCGTCTTCGGCTGCACGTGACCTCCCCGACGCTCCTTAGAGTGACGTCGATGAAGCTGGAAGCTCGGGGAGGATCCCGGACCCTCTGAAACGATGCTTCGGAGCTCAAGCGATGGCTGCAAAGCTCGATCAAACAGCTCCGGCAAGGGTCCCGATCATTGAAGCTTTGGATGACCTGCAGGGTTAGCAAATAGCCAAAGCAGGCGATTGCGGTGTGCGTGCGAAGTGGAGTGAAGATGAGAGCTCTGGAGTGCGGAGAATGTGGAGGAGCTCGGAGCTCCTCCGCCTCGCGGCGGAGGAGGTGGGTCGGAAGCGACGAGGTATGGAGGAGCTGAGAAGGTGGTGCGCATCGATGAGGGGTTGTAGGTGAAGCTCGAGGAGCGGTCAATGGAGGTCGCGGACGACCCAGGCGGCCTAAAAAATTAAGTAAACTAAGAAAAGAAATGCAGAGGAGGAGGAAGGAGGTCTTACCTGGTCGGAGCGGAGCGGGTGGCTTGGGCTCAAGCTCGAGGTTGAGCTCTGGTCGTCGCTGGACGTCGGCAGCCACTCGACGCAGCTCGGGCAGGCCTGGAGGCGCCGCAGCTCCGCCTTGGGTGGCGGAGGGTCTCACCGGGAGCTCCGGTTGTCATCGCTCTATCCCCTCTCCTCCCCCTGTCACAGGGAGGAGGAGGAGGGCTGGGCCGTGCCCCGCATACAGGTGGACACCGGCGAAGGGGCGTGGTGGAGGTGTATTTGAAGGGGCAACTCGGCGGTACTGGTGGTGGGCGACGTGGTTTCGAAGGCGGTATGGAGGAAGTGGAGATGGCTTCGTGGGTGGAGGATGGACTCGCGAGGATCGTGGGTGATGGAGGAAGACCTAGGGGCAGTTGGCGATGGAAGATGGTGGCTGATGTGGAGGAGAAAAAAGGAAGGGGACGAGTGGGGCGCGAGGTGATGATCGTGTGAGAGAGTGAGTCTCGGAGGTTGACGATGATGGTCGACCGTTGGATCTGGTGATCCAACGGTGGGTATTTGGGCGCGAAATGACGGGCAGGATCAGATCCGAGGCGGTGCGATCGGAGAGCGGTGATCGCACCACGTGTCGAGAGGATGGGCAGGCGGAGGCGAGCGGTCGAGATGGATCCTTGAGTCAGATCGAAAGGCTGAGAAACTAAGTGGTAGTGGACGGTGAGGATCTAAGGGGTCGGGAACGATCAGAGGGTATCGGTGGCGACACGTGGCACGCTAGGGTGTGCGCGCCGGTGGACGGTGATGATGGTGAGCAGGAGGTGATCGAACGGCAGAGGGAATAAGTGGGTTGAGCGGCATAGATGAGAGCTCCGGGGCTCAATCGAAGGGCTCTTAGCGCGCCACGTGTCAAGCTGTGGTGCAGGCGCTTAAGTGCGGTGTGGATTAAGGGGAAAGGTGATCGGACGGTTGAGGGAGACAGCGGACGTGGAGGGCTGGAAGCCATTAGATCTCAAGACCAAGATCAGACGGCTGAAGACATGGGCGGATAAGACAAGAAGGCTGGGGCCACGTGGCTCACCCAGATTGGGCCACGTGGCCCAATCAGATTATTCCTTGGGTATTATTAACTTTTGAGGGCCAAGATGGTCGAATTTGAGAAAACTCAAAACATGAAAGTTGTAGATCTTGACGAGATCTACAAGTTTCATGTTGACCAAAACTGGAAAATAGATCAAACAAGGACCCGAAATATTTTTGAGGGTATTTTTAAGTCTAAAAATACCACGAATTTTTGTTTTGTCATTTTTTTGTGGTTTTTTTAATTTATTAAGGACTCTGTTAATTATAGGACATTAACAGGGATTTATTGACAAACTTTTAGGCAAGGGGGTTAATTATGGGAAATAAAGATGATGAAACTGAGGTTCATCACCCCCTTTGCTTAAACTATGCTCGTCCTCGAGCATCAAAAAGAATGACTAAGTTGGATTAACCCCCTTGTGCATGTGAATACCGGATCCAATCTGATCAAGTCGACTCGGCTTCAGAGATCCAAAATTCTAGAGTTCAACCCAGCCTTAATCAAGAGGCTTCCAATTCCTCTATTTCTCTAGACTCTCTCTGATGTACATATAAACTAAAGGATATGAGTTTAGTGTTGACTGCAATTTCTGAGAGTAGAGTCAATTCGTCACCCAAAATCTTGGTCCGAGAAAGTCTCCTAAGGACCCAATCCTCAGCACTAGGGAATAAATCAAATCTTGCATTCGGTCCACCGTCTCTTTAGTTTGTCAGACTTAGAAAAATGTAGATGGCAGACCAGAAATGGAGGGCATGGGATTGTGTCAATTCTTCTCTCCCTCTCATTGGAACAAGGATTCTCTCTAGTGCCTTTTACGCAACACATTTTTTTTGGTGTTGATCAGTGCGTCCGTCAAGAGAAGTTGGAGCCGTCTGCACTTGTTTTCCTGGGAGTACACCGGGGTGTGTCTTTTTTGAGTACCTATCGTACCTTCAACACCCAGACTTGTAGCATTTACGATGCAGAGCCCTTTTTTGGTGCAAGCCCGACTCCTGGTCCTAATAGCGGTGGTCCAAGTGGACACTTTGAAAAGTTTGGGAGCGCTCGCCTTTGGTGGAAGCTCTTTGATATTTGACTTTGGTGGAATGTGTGCTTTTCTTTGAATTTCATTGACTTGTATAATTGGTGGCTAGCTCCACTGCTTTTACCAAGAGTTGGCGCACACTGATCAACATTTTTTATTTATTTTTCACACCCAGGCACTTAGGTTAATGTCAAGAGATTAGTATAAGAATCAAGTTCTCATACTGGCTAATATTGCTGACACTCAGGTTTCTTGAAGCCTCCAAAGATTTTATCCCATCCTCGAGCATCATTAGATCAAATCCAAATTCGACTTCCTCATCCCAATCCCTCAGGTGAAAAATCGACTCATCTCATCAAAAACCGCAGTCGTGCATGTGATGTGCTGATCATATTCTTTCTGTCTGAGACTAAGCATGGCATATAGCATGCAAATCTAGAAACCTAGGGGAATGTGGATGATTAAGTCTAAGACCCTGATGGCTAAGGCTGGTTAACCTAAAATCTCAAAGACTTCTAAAAGCTAAGTCTTCTTGACCAAATCAGATCCCGGGTGAAAGTGAAAATGTAGAGGACTAATCCAACTTCTTCATTCAAAAACAAGACACTTTTTTTTTGAACTTCAAGAGATATAACAACTGCCTAAACTCAATTAAGTAGCTACAATTCAGCCAGTATGGATGTAAGTACAGGCCGAAGCCCGTTGCTTGAGGACGGGGCCTTACGCGATGTCCTCTAAACCATCCAATCTGCTAAGGGCGAACCCTCACTGAACGCGGCTTCCTTAATTGGGCTTAGTAGTCACTAATAGCTCCTAAAGGTTTTTAGGGGTTTTCTGATTTTTATGGATTTTAATAAGAGAGTTAAAACACAAGTTAGACTCAACTTTCCTTGAAAAGAGATGGCGATTTTTCAAAACCCATGTCACACAAAATAAAAATTTTCAAAACATTTTCAAAAATCATTTTCGAAAATATTTCTATAAAATAATGTAACATAATATCGAAAAACCGCGAAATCCTTTGAGTTCTCTTAGTCCAATGATTTTTACCTTAGCCAAAAAGTTTTTAATTTTTCAAAATTTTTCAGATTATAGCTAAAGTAAATATACGGTATATACGGTATACCCCCCTATACTTAAACTTTGCTATGTCCTCATAGCACTAGATGTTACAAGTACATAGGTTCATTTAAATATAGAAGAATATACGGGAGCTAAGAGGGGCTCCCCCTATACTTAGGTTAGAAATAACCTAAGTATAAAGGCAAGAAAAGATGAGTAGAGAAATCACAGGGACTTGGGTCCCCCCTATACTTAGGCTGAGATTAGCCTAAGTATAAAGATGGAGATTGATGTTG
The DNA here is from genome assembly GCA_037367405.1 of Ottelia alismoides. Lineage (NCBI taxonomy): Eukaryota > Viridiplantae > Streptophyta > Magnoliopsida > Alismatales > Hydrocharitaceae > Ottelia > Ottelia alismoides. Next base: position 398,743 of record JAZKJV010008712.1, on the reverse strand, counting down.
GAAGAAACCCAAGGTGAACGAAGAAGAAGGATGAATATACAAGTGAGCGGTTTTGAATCTTTGGAGATGAAATGGAGGGACGAAGGTTCTAGGGTATGTGTAGCAAACATGGCTCAATTCAAACAAGCAAACCCATAGTTTCACCAACTCACACATGAAACTAACCAAGGTTAGTTAATTATCTTGTCCATTTTATTGGTGATAAAACATTAAATATTTACACGAAGAAAATGTGAATCAAGGCATATGCGCGGGTGTTGCTCTCCCAAAACCGAATTTTTACTCCATTTTTGGTTGACTTGCAATTAACAGTCCCAATTTTATTTTAAGTTTTCACTGAATTATGAATAGCACATCAATCAGAAAATCATCGTCTACCGTTCATTCCATTTTCCATTTATCCTAGGTGATCAATCTAGAAAAATAAAAGCCGAGAAAAACATGTATTCGATGAAGAAAAACACGATCGAGGCTAAGTGAGAAATCATGCAGTGATTTGACGATAAAAGCCGCGAAAAATCTGGGGCCGTTTTGAAAATCAAATCAAACATGTATGCAAGTCGAAAAAGCCGCACCTAATCATGCATCTATTAGCGGTGATTAATCTTCATGAATTTTAGCTAAGTGATACGAGATTATGTGCGTCTTCATTTAAAGTGTGTCCTAACCTACGATCAAGCACATAAGATAAAAAATAAAATGAGCTCGGAGAGCCGCGTGCCTAGTCCTAGGTCGACACTCAAGTGGGGACGATCCCCACACAACCACAATCGTTCGATTACACACGCGAGTCTTCGATCGAAGACCGCTGTAAAAGACGAATTATTAAAAATGCAACAAGAAAATGCGACACACATTTTTTTTTCCTCCTTTGCTCCAAGCATGCTCCTGCGGCTCCTCGCAGCGGGGAGTATCCTGCTCCTCGCCTCCTTGATCCATCAAGGGCCCTGCCACAGAAACAATTATTAGAGATCAAATAAGAGAGAAAAAATATGCAAAATATGTGGTTAAATGACCTATAAAAAGGAACACTAAATTAAACACACAAAAATCCAAAAAATAAAAGAAATGAGCCGTGTCCCCGGCAACGGCGCCATTTGACGAGCCGCAAAATCGGCCCTTTAATACTGTGTTTTTAGCACATGGAATCATCATTGTAGTCGGGCCGGTTTCGGGTCGTCAAAGCGATCACCTCATTTAGAGATATGCCATGATGAATCGAAATGAGGTGATCGTTAATTTTTATACTTGGCAAGATACCAAGGTCGAACTCAGGGACACGAGCCTCTCTCGTATTAATTGGATTTCTATTTATTTAACTAAGTGTTGAAATAAAGCATATAGGTCAAAACATGCAGAGATACAACAATGCATTAAAATAAACATGCATTTTTTTATCAATTTTAATTATGCAAATAAATGCCATAAAATACAATGCGATGCAATAGAAATATGCCCTAAGTTAAAAAGAATGAGCCAACTAAACCAAAGTTGATTTCAGATTTAAATGAAGCAACCACTCATTTGACATAAAGTGCAAGGTTAATCAGAGAGGCATAAAAAAAACACTAGAGTTAATTAAAAATACATTGAGATCACAGTGTCAATATCAAGAAAACAAATATGCCATTAAAAAGTACGTCAAACAAGCATTAAAATGAAACTGAAATCAACCTAATCGGAGCTACGAGGCTCAAGATATGCAACAAAGAAGCTAACGGCATAACTGAAATAAAACATGAAAGGATAACTACAAAAAGGTCCCTGGGAGGGACTAAAACGTAATAAAAACAAGGCGCGAGTCCTTCCCTGTAATTTTACCAAACGCGCGGGGACCTTTTTGCAAATTTGAAGAAATCCGTGGGCATCTCTGCAAATGTCCCAGAGTAGCACGTGCGATGCACGTGCTATCTAGGCTCGGAAGGAGGCTCGGCAGAGGCGCGGTTGCTTCGGCTTGGTTCGGACCCAGGCTTGGGCTCGCTGCAGGCTCGGGAGCATCCAAGCCTAAAGGCTCGGATGCTGAGGCTCGGTGCTGCTATGATGACGCCACGTGGCTGAAGATGGGCCATCCGATTATGACGATCGGATGGCTGCGGTGAGATCCTGGCTTGACGACGTGGCTGCACGAAGGCCATTGGATCGAGACGATCCAATGGTTGTTGGAGAAGATGACGCGGCCTCATCTGGGCCGTTGGATGGTAGCTGAAGGAGGACCATCCAACGGTCCCTGTCCTTCCTCCTTCGCTTACGGCTGGTGGCGAGTTTGGAGCTCCGGCGAAGGAGCTCCAACTCCGCCTCTCGTCTTCGGCTGCACGTGACCTCCCCGACGCTCCTTAGAGTGACGTCGATGAAGCTGGAAGCTCGGGGAGGATCCCGGACCCTCTGAAACGATGCTTCGGAGCTCAGGCGATGGCTGCAAAGCTCGATCAAACAGCTCCGGCAAGGGTCCCGATCATTGAAGCTTTGGATGACCTGCAGGGTTAGCAAATAGCCGAAGCAGGCGATTGCGGTGTGCGTGCGAAGTGGAGTGAAGATGAGAGCTCTGGAGTGCGGAGAATGTGGAGGAGCTCGGAGCTCCTCCGCCTCGCGGCGGAGGAGGTGGGTCGGAAGCGACGAGGTATGGAGGAGCTGAGAAGGTGGTGCGCGTCGATGAGGGGTTGTAGGTGAAGCTCGAGGAGCGGTCAATGGAGGTCGCGGACGACCCAGGCGGCCTAAAAAATTAAGTAAACTAAGAAAAGAAATGCAGAGGAGGAGGAAGGAGGTCTTACCTGGTCGGAGCGGAGCGGGTGGCTTGGGCTCGAGCTCGAGGTTGAGCTCTGGTCGTCGCTGGACGTCGGCAGCCACTCGACGCAGCTCGGGCGGGCCTGGAGGCGCCGCAGCTCCGCCTTGGGTGGCGGAGGGTCTCACCGGGAGCTCCGGTCGTCATCGCTCTATCCCCTCTCCTCCCCCAGTCACAGGGAGGAGGAGGAGGGCTGGGCCGTGCCCCGCATACAGGTGGACACCGGTGAAGGGGCGTGGTGGAGGTGTATTTGAAGGGGCGACTCGGCGGTACTGGTGGTGGGCGACGTGGTTTCGAAGGCGGTATGGAGGAAGTGGAGATGGCTTCGTGGGTGGAGGATGGACTCGCGAGGATCGTGGGTGATGGAGGAAGACCTAGGGGCAGTTGGCGATGGAAGATGGTGGCTGATGTGGAGGAGAAAAAAGGAAGGGGACGAGTGGGGCGCGAGGTGCTGATCGTGTGAGAGAGTGAGTCTCGGAGGTTGACGATGATGGTCAACCGTTGGATCTGGTGATCCAACGGTGGGTATTTGGGCGCGAAATGACGGGCAGGATCAGATCCGAGGTGGTGCGATCAGAGAGCGGTGATCGCACCACGTGTCGAGAGGATGGGCAGGCGGAGGCGAGCGGTCGAGATGGATCCTTGAGTCTGATCGAAAGGCTGAGAAACTAAGTGGTAGTGGACGGTGAGGATCTAAGGGGTCGGGAATGATCAGAGGGTATCGGTGGCGACACGTGGCACGCTAGGGTGTGCGCGCCGGCGGACGGTGATGATGGTGAGCAGGAGGTGATCGAACGGCAGAGGGAATAAGTGGGTTGAGCGGCATAGATGAGAGCTCTGGGGCGCAATCGAAGGGCTCTCAGCGCGCCACGTGTCAAGCTGTGGTGCAGGCGCTTAAGTGCGGTGTGGATTAAGGGGAAAGGTGATCGGACGGTTGAGGGAGACAGCGGACGTGGAGGGCTGGAAGCCATTAGATCTCAAGACCAAGATCAGATGGCTGAAGACATGGGCGGATAAGACAAGAAGGCTGGGGCGACGTGGCTCACCCAGATTGGGCCACGTGGCCCAATCAGATTATTCCTTGGGTATTATTAACTTTTGAGGGCCAAGATGGTCGAATTTGAGAAAACTCAAAACATGAAAGTTGTAGATCTTGACGAGATCTACAAGTTTCATGTTGACCAAAACTGGAAAATAGATCAAACAAGGACCCGAAATATTTTTGAGGGTATTTTTAAGTCTAAAAATACCGCGAATTTTTGTTTTGTCATTTTTTTGTGGTTTTTTTAATTTATTAAGGACTCTGTTAATTATAGGACATTAACAGGGATTTATTGACAAACTTTTAGGCAAGGGGGTTAATTATGGGAAATAAAGATGATGAAACTGAGGTTCATCACCTACTTGGCTCCAAGATCACAGTTTATACAGACCACTCAGCTATCAGATTTTTGATGGAAAAGAAGGATGCCAAGGCACGCCTTCTTAGATGGATTCTTTTACTCCAAGAATTCGATTTGGATATCAAGGATAAACCTGGAGTAAAGAATGTGGTAGCTGATCACCTCTCCCGATTACAGTCAAATCAGCCTTCAGATGAGTACACGCCAGAGATCGCAGAGAGATTTCCAGACGAAAGTATCTTTGCGGTGACAGAACTTCCGTGGTATGCAGATATAGTGAACTTTCTGGTCACACAGAAAAGTCCTCAAGGTTGGCCGAAGAACAGAGTTGAGAAACTCGTGTCTGAGTCACGATACTACCATTGGGAGGATCCGATTCTTTTTCGCGAAGGACCGGATTGCGTTTACAGGCGATGTATTCCTCAAGAGGAATATAATAGTGTCCTCACTTTGTGTCATTCTCTAGAATCAGGAGGACATCATTCAGGGAAGAGGACAGCGCAGAAGGTACTACAGAGCGGATTATGGTGGCCGACTCTTACCAGAGATGCTTGCACATTCGTGAAGAGTTGTCCAGAATGTCAGAGAGCTGTAGGGACAATCAGTGCCAGAGATGCGATGCCGATGCGACCCGTCATTATTTGCGAGATCTTTGACGCATGGGGCATAGATTTTATGGGACCGTTCCCTTCTAGCAGCGGCTTTGATTACATCCTTCTCGCTGTAGACTATGTTAGCAGGTGGGTGGAGGCTATACCCGCACGAACCGCAGACAGTAAGATCGTTTGCAAGTTCCTAAGGGAACATATCATTTCGCGGTTCGGAATCCCTCGTATTCTTATATCTGATGGGGGTAGCCATTTCATTAATAAGGAGGTGAAAAAGCTAGTGAAACAATACAACATCGATCACAGAGTAGCTTCTCCTTACCACCCACAGACGAATGGCATGGCCGAAGTTTCAAATAGGGAGGTAAAATCAATTCTCCAGAAGTTAGTACGACCAGATAGGAAGAATTGGTCACTTCTTCTAGACCAAGTTCTTTGGGCTTATCGTACTGCATATAAGACTCCCTTAGGTACTTCACCATTCAGGCTAGTTTATGGAAAGTCGTGCCACTTGCCCGTAGAGATCATGCACAAATCTGAGTGGGCAATCCGAGAAATTTTGATGGATATGCAGAAAGCAGGATCCAAGAGGAAGATAGATCTGAATGAGCTGGTAGAAATCCGCAATCAAGCATACGAGAACACATTGATCTATAAGGACAAAGTGAAGAAATGGCATGACAGACACATCCAACACAAGAGCTTTGTTCCTGGGCAGAAAGTCTGGTTGTTCAATGCAAGGTTGAGAATTTTTCCCGGCAAATTGAAAAGCAAGTGGGAAGGACCGTACATAGTCAGAACGGTGCACGACAATGGCAGTATTGCGATATCAGATGTGTCACCTGGTGCAGAACCGTTCGTGGTTAACGGGAAGATGCTGAAGCATTACGTCGAGACTACTGATCATCTGGCCCGTACTGAAGTGATCTATTTTGTACAGGAATCATAATCATTCTTTTACTTCTTCCTGTACAATTCCTTTTGAGCCATTCGGGAGATTCACAACACTTGTATATTCTTCATAGACCACAATCGTCCCCGTTTTTGCTCGTCTTCTATGCTTAGGATACCAGATCCTAAGTATAGGGGGGACCGATTGTCCGCTGATTCACGTTTTATTTTTGTACTAATTCTTTTGTATAGCCATTTTTTTTTCACGAATCACTGATCCCCAATTTTTGGCTACATTCTTTTTATACTTAGGATGCCTTATCCTAAGTATAGGGGGGACCGAGTGATTTCGATGATTTCGTATTCCTTCCTTTTGATTTCTTCGTTATTTATCATTTTCATTCAGTCATCCCGTTTTTGCTCTCTCATAATACTTACGATGACCAGATCGTAAGTATAGGGGGGGTTGACTGACTTGTCATCGATATATCTTTTTCACCTACTTTTACTTAGCACGAGTTATGCCCTCCTTTTTCTCTTTTGACGCTATGAGGACATAGCTCAAGCTAAGTATAGGGGGGTGCGTATATATTGTATATATACTTTCGGTCATAACTCGTACTTTATGTATTTTCTATACCTATAAAATCCATAAAAAGTGGGTACGGGTTAATTTAAAAGCTATTCTCTGATTTATAAAATTTTGGTAAATAAGTAAAATATGCTTAAAACTTGTAATTAAAACTTGTATTTAAATTTTGTACTTAAAATATGTATAATACTTATTTAAAACCCTATTTATTAAAATTTGTATAAAAGCCATTCAACCCTTGTACAATACTCTGTAGATAAAATTTGTAAAATACATTAGAAACTTAAATAAAATTTATCTTGAAATTTGTAAATAAAACCTTGTTATAAAAATCATAAAATCCATAAAAAATACAAAGTCCTAAAATTTGTAAAAATTACAAAATCCTTAAAATTCATAAAAATGAGTAAAATCAAGAAAATAGACTTCACAAAAACATGGTTGCATTTGCATTCGCATTTTTCAGAATAAGTTTGATTTCCGGAACTAAGGACTGAGTCTAGTCTGAAGGATGGAGCTTGATTACGGCCTTTAACTCTCATTGTAAGGAGCCTGATTAGGAACTGGAATTTAGACTCTTCAGGTCTGGTGACTTAAATCTTTGGGTTCCGTAAGACCATATTCGTGAAATCAAGTCATCTGAGCTTAAGTAGACCATTTGGAGTCATCCGTACAACTCTTCACCAGTGAACCAATCGTGAACACATGCACTCTGCACTTAGCTCAACTCGCATGGAGTTCCGAAGGACAGTACACCTTGGTAGTGCATTCTTATCCTTATCTTTGCGGCATTGACGTCTAAAGACGGGAGAGATTGGGGTTGCGATAGTTGCTTCGGATGAGGGAAGGATCTGCTGACACAATTTTTCTAAGACCTCAAAAAATGGACGGATTAAAAAGATTCTATAACCGTCGAGGCACAAAAGATGAATGCAGTGCAAGCAAATTACAAAGACAAGTCAAAGCAGAAGCCACCAAATAAGACCAAATTGGTCAAAGCTTCCACCAAATATGCCTGCACATCTTAGTGGAGACTCAGCTACACCGGTTGGGCTTCACAAGGAGATGCGTCTACACTGGTCGCACTCCACTTCTTTTCTCATTCTTCTAACTTCTCCCTATATTCGATTGTGGACATAGCAGAACTGAACTCAGAAGGGAATACCTCCCTCCCCGAGGAAAGAGTAGCGAGATGAGGAAGCCATAGGAGTGTATAGCCGGGATTGACGGTTTCTTCGGTTCTCTAAGCAGGAAGAGCTAAATCAATTCACACACTGTACAAGTTGACTTCAAGGATGATAGAGTTTGCGATATGAATAAGTGAGTCTGAACTAGCCGATGAAGTGATCTTGAGTAAGGATTGTGGAACTTGAAGACTGTTGAGGATGAAATCCTAATCCTAGTTAAGGTTCCGACAAAATGCTTGTTTCAGGCCCGATCGAGCTCTGTCCTTTGTCTGTTCTCATGAATTGGTTTAGGAAAACAAATTCATTCTAACTTTCTTTCTTTTCACTTACTTTTTCAAAATAAGTGTTTGCTAAGGGACTAGCAAAGTTTAAGTATAGGGGGTTGATGAATCCCATGATTCATTAAATTTTCTGTCGCATTTTGTCTTAAAACCCTTAACAAATACATGTAAATACTCACTAATTCTCATACTTTAACAAAACTCCATTCATTTGTAAATATTCACTTTTAACCACTAAATTCATGTAAATAAATAAAGAAACAGAAAAAGAAAGAAAAAGGCATGTGGAATATATGTATATATATGTAACATGACTTAAACTATAAATATAACTGGTAGATATATTTATAGCCTAACCCCCGAGACCAAGTCAGCATGGATTGGTCGACAAACCAAAAAGTAGGGGGAGATAAGGAAAGAAAACAAAATAAAAATAATTTATCTCATGTATATACACTCTTCATTATTTATAAATAAATACAAAACTTCAAAGAATTTTAATTATTTCATCTTAACTTATTCTTCATTAAATCTTTCTCCTAATTACTCATAAAAATATAAATAAAAATATAAAAATAAGTTAAAAATATTACCCTGTAAATATGCCAAGAAATCCAGCTTACAAATTGTCAAAATCTCAACTTCCGAACATCATAACTTCCTCATACGAACTCCAATTTCACTCTACTCACCTTTAAAGTTCATAAAATAATATTATCTAATTAATAAAGGTGGTTTCACTGAATTCGGAGTCCGTTTGCAAAAAGTCGGTTTTGGGATCAAAAGACAAAGGGGTTTCTGGGCTATTTATTTTATGTAACACACCTTATTTATTATTTTCTTAATTTTATAATTTCTAAATTTCTTTCATGTCTTCATGATTCCTCTAGTTTCACATAAATTATTTCATAATTTTTTGGAGACTATTTATTATTTTTATAAAATCAAATACCCTAAAATATAGGTATATTTGACCTATAAAGACACTTCCTCTATTTATTAAAATATGTAGATTAAGTCATAAAAATCCATAAAAATTCGTACAAGTCTTATTTAATGACCTAATCATTAATAAAATATAAAATTAACTTTTACTTAATTATTTATTAAATTAAAAATTCAAAACCTCTTTATTAATACATATTTATTAATAAAATATTTATATTTTAAATAATACTTATTATTTATTAAAAGTAATATACCATAATTTAGAGAATTAATTTATTTAACTTTCTTGTATTTATACCTATTTAAAATAACGTCATTTACTAATTTATATTTAATTTATAAGTATTTAAAGGGTCTGGGCGAACCAGGTGCTGACACGTGTCAGCACCTGGAGCTTCTTCTTCAAGAACCTGTTGCACCTAACTTCTGCTCGACCAGCCAACTTCATGGATTTTTCCCGCGCAATTCCTAACCACTCCGACCGATCTAAGCCCTTGGATCTCTACTCCTAACAACCACCAAGCCTGCCAGCCATCGATCTTGGCTTGGAGCCCACGAAATCTCCCTATAAAAGGCCCCCAAGATCGCCAATCACCATTAACTTCTTCAGCTCCAAGCTTCCCAGCTCCAGGCTAACCGACTCCCCATCTTCTTAGCCTCGCCCAGATCGCTCGGGAGGTGACAGCTCCACTTGGAGGCGTTCGCGAGGAGGAGGGTTCATCGGAGAAGAGTTCCAAGGTGGAGCGCCGCCTTGCATCGCCGCCGTGTGCAGCGTGAAGCTCCGGGAAGGTCGACCGTCGAGCACCTTTTTCCAGGTAATACACCTGGAGTTCATAGACCTATTCCTTCATCTTTGCTAATTCGTTTCTCGAGAGCCGTGCCATGATTAGCATGGCTAATCGCTCTTTTCTATAGACTAATTACCAATCTTTAACGCCATATCGAAATCACTTTCGAATCAACTCACAATCGTCGTCAAATCGACTTCAAACTTTCATCTTCATCGCATTCTGGGAATTTGGCTGGAAGTTTATGCATTTTCTTCACACTTCGAGGCTTAATTTCTTAATCTCTCGGCCGATTCCACGAGAATCGAGCATAGCATTTGATTAACTGCAGGTTCACGATCATCGGGGAGCATTTATTCGGATCTGGAAAGCGATCAAAAGTCATCAAAATCAAGCTTGAAGATCGGGCTCCAGAGCAGTCCGCAAGCCACCAGTGCTAACCCGTCATCTTCTCCGAGCTCCAGCCGCCGCTTGGAGCGCCGCCTCAGCCACACCTACAGCGGGCGAGCTCGAGGGGTGGAGGAGCCACCCCTCTGGCCCCGCCGGAGTGACCGAATCACCACCAGTTGGCCGGAAGAAATCAGCGAAGGAGGCGAGTCCGCCAGGAGCTCAACAAACTCAAGAACAAAGGGCGCACAGGCTTGCGCCACGTGGCGGAGCGAGGAGCGTCCGATCGCGTCCTGCAGCTTATAATCTCAGCCGTGGATAACGAACCGGTAGAACATTTGCATCATAAACCCAGCCGGAAAACAGAATTGCAACCCGCCTTCTAAATTTTCAATAATTACAATTAGGTCCCTCCGCAGGGACCTAAGTGTAAGACTTCTTGTATTTTTGTTGCAGAACAGTCCTCAAGGACCCATTTGAGAACATTTTTAATTAGTTTTTCTTACGTTTATGCCCCTAGGCTGTAGGGGCTGTATCTTGTCCATCTGACCTCGGATTCCGACGATTCTTGAGGGGTAGTTACACAACTACCCCAACTACATACTATAAAGTTTTCGCGGCTTTTCGACGAGTTTTTAACGTGATTTGATTTTCTCGAAAACCGCCTCGTTTTGATTTGTTTTCTTGTGCAGTTCGAGTACGCGGCTCGAACCTCGTTCACCTATATTATATAGTATCACCTATATTCTATCCACCTACTATATAATACATAAATCTTTTGAAAAATATCCCTTTTTGAAAATTAAATAAAAACTTGAAAAGAATAAAATCAAATAAAAATTACAAAAATAAAAACCACTAAAAAAGGCATTCTGACTTAGAGAAGAATTAAAATAAAATTACGAAGAAGAAAAATTAGGGAATATATTCTGCCTCCTTGAGTTCGACCCAGGAACACTTGCCTGGTAAAATAAATAGTGAACGGTTCTCCAACAGGAAACCGTAAATTTGTTTGATAGGTTCAAAGATCGAAACTTTTCATTGTTTCGCGGCTTCTGCTACAACTGACAACCTTCTTCTTTTAAGAAGCCGCGAAACCGATTTTTGAGCGCTTATCACAGTCATATCAGCCTTCAGATGAGTACACGCCAGAGATCGCAGAGAGATTTCCTGACGAGAGCATCTTTGCGGTTACTGAACTTCCGTGGTATGCAGATATAGTGAACTTTTTGGTCATATAGAAAAGTCCTCAGGGTTGGCCAAAGAACCGAGTTGAGAAACTAGTTTCTGAGGCACGATACTACCATTGGGAGGATCCGATTCTTTTTCGTGAAGGACCGGATTGCGTTTACAGGCGTTGTTTTCATCAGGAGGAATATAATAGTGTCCTCATGTTGTGTCATTCTTTAGAGTGAGGAGGACATCATTCAGGGAAGAGGACAACGCAGAAGGTACTACAGAGCGGATTATGGTGGCCGACTCTTACTAGAGATGCCTGCACATTCGTAAAGAGTTGTCCAGATTGTCAGAGAGTTGTTGGGACAATCAGTGCCAGAGATGCAATGCCGATGCGACCCGTCATTATTTACGAGATCTTTGACGCATGGGGCATAGATTTCATGGGACCGTTCCCATCTAGCAGCGGCTTTGAGTACATTCTTCTCGCTGTAGATTATGTTAGTAGATGGGTGGAGGCTATACCCGCACGAGACGTAGACAGTAAGACCGTTTGCAAGTTCCTAAGGGAACACATTATTTCGCGGTTCGGAATCCCTCGTATTCTAATCTCTGATGGGGATAGCCATTTCATTAATAAGGTGGTGAAAAAGCTAGTGAAATAATACAACATCGATCACAGAGTAGCTTCTCCTTACCACCCATAGACGAATGGCATGGCTGAAGTCTCAAATAGGGAGGTGAAATCAATTCTTCAAAAACTAGCACGACCGGATAGGAAGAACTGGTCACTGCTTCTAGATCAGGTTATTTGGGCATATTGTATTGCATATAAGACTCCCTTAGGTACGTCACCATTCAGACTTGTTTATGGAAAGTCGTGCCACTTTCCCGTAGAGATCATGCATAAATTTGAATGGGCAATTCGAGAGATATTACTGGATACACAGAAAGCAGGAGCCAAGACAAAGATAGATCTGTATGAGCTGGTAGAGATTCGAAATCAAGCATACGAGAACACACTCATCTATAAGGACAAAGTGAAGAACTGGCATGACAGACATATTAGGCACAAAAGCTTTGTCCCAGGGCAGAAAGTCTGGTTGTTCAATGCGAGGTTGAGAATTTTTCCCGACAAATTAAAAAGCAAGTGGGAAGGACCGTACATAGTCAGAACGGTGCACGACAATGGCAGTATAGCAATATCAGATGTGTCACCTGGTGTAGAACCGTTCGTGGTTAACGGGCATATGCTGAAGCACTTCATCGAAACTACTGATCATCTGGCCCGCACTGAAGTGATCTATTTTGTACAGGAATCATGATCATTCTTTCACTTCTTCCTGTACAAACTCTTTTGAGCCATTCGTTTCTGGAGATCTACAACACTAGTATATTCTTCGTAGTCCACAATCGTCCCCATTTTTGCTCGTCTTCTATGCTTAGGTACCAGATCCTAAGTATTGGGGGACCGATTGTTCGCTGATTTACGTTTTATTTTTTGTACTGATTCTTTTGTATAGCCTTTCTTTTTCACAAATCACTGGTCTCCAATTTTTGGCTACACTCTTTTCTATACTTAGGATGCCTTATCCTAAGTATATGGGGGACCAAGTGATTTTGATGATTTCGTATTCTTTTCCTTTTGAACTTTTGTTATTTATTCTTTTCATTCAGTCATCCCGTTTTTGCTCTTCCGTGATACTTACGATGACCTGATCGTAAGTATGGGGGGGGGGGGGTTGACTGACTTGAACTCGATATCCTTTTTCACCCACTTTTACTTAGCACGAGTTATGTCCTCCTTTTTCTCTTTTAACGCTATGAGGACATAGCACAAGCTAAGTATAGGGGGTGCGTACATATTGTATATATACTTTCGTCCATAACTCGTACTTTTATGTATTTTCTATATCTATAAAATCCATAAAAAGTGGGTACGGGTTAATTTAAAATCCACTTATATTTATATATTATCTATAAAATCCTTGTAAATAAGTAAAATATGTTTAAAATTTGTATTTAAAACTTGTAATTAAAATATGTATTAAAAATTTGTACTTGAAATTTGTATAATACTTATTTAAAATCCTATTTATTAAAACATTTGTAAAAACCATTCAATCCTTGTAAAATACTTTGTAGATAAAATTTGTAAAACGCATTAGACACTTAACTCAAATAAAATATATCTTGTAAAATTCATGAATAAAAACTTGTTTATAAAAATCATAAAATCCATAAAAAATACAAAGTCCTAAAATTCATAAAAATTACAAAAGCCTTAAAATTCATAAAAATGAGTAAAATTCAGAGAATACACTTCACAAAAACACGGTTGCATTTGCATTCGCATTTTTCAGAATAAGTTTGATTTCTGGAACTAAGGACTGAGTCTAGTCTAAAGGATGGAGCTTGATTACGGCCTTTAACTCTCGTTGTAAGGAGCCTGACTAGGATCTGGAATTTAGACTCTTCAGGTCTTGTGACTTAAAATCTTTGGGTTCCGTAAGACCATATTCGGGAAATCAAGTCATTTGTGCTTAAGTAGACCATTTGGAGTCATCCGTACAACTCTACACTAGTGAACCAATCTTAAACACATGCACTCTGCACTTAGCTCGACTCGCATGGAGTTCCGAAGAGCAGTACACTTTGGTAGTGCGTTTCTATCCTTATCTTTGCGGCATTGACATCTAAAGACGGGAGAGATTGGGGTTGCGATAGTTGCTTCGGATGAGGGAAGGATCTGCTGACACAATTTTTCTAAGACCTTAAAAAAGGGACGGACTAAAAAGATGTTATATCGAGGCATAAAAAGATGAATGCAGTGCAAGCAACTCATAAAGTCAAAGCAAAGCAGAAGCCACCAAATAAGACCACAATGGTCCAAGCTTCCACCAAAAATGCCTGCACATCTTAGTGGAGACTCAGCTACACCGGTTGGGCTTCATAAGGAGATGCGTCTACACTGGTCGCACTCCACTTCTTTTCTCATTCTTCTAATTTCTCCCTATATTCAATTGTGGACATAGCAGAACTGAACTCAGAAGGGAATACCTCCCTCCCCGAGGAAAGAGTAGTGAGATGAGGAAGCCATAGAAGTGTATAGCCGGGATGGACGGTTTCTTCGGTTCTCTAAGCAGGAAGAGCTAAATCAATTCACACACTGTACAAGTTGACTTAAAGGATGATAGAGTTTTCGATATGAATAAGTGAGTCTGAACTAGCCGATGAAGTGATCTTGAGTAAGGATTTGTGGAACTTGAGGACTATTGAGGATAAAATCCTAATCCTAGTTAAGGTTCCGACAAAATGCTTATTTCAGGCCCGATCGAGCTCTGTCCTTTGTCTGTTCTCATGAATTGGTTTAGGAAAACAAATTCATTCTACTTTCTTTCTTTTTCACTTACTTTTTCAAAATAAGTGTTTGCTAAGGGACTAGCAAAGTTTAAGTATAGGGGGTTGATGAATCCATGATTCATTAACTTTTCTGTCGCATTTTGTCTTAAAACCCTTAACAAATGCATGTAAATATCCACTAATTCTCATCTTTTAACAAATCATCATTCATGTATAAATATTCAATTTTAACCATCAAAATCATGTAAATAAATAAAGAACAAGAAAAGAAAGAAAAGGCAGATTGAATATATGTATATATATACAATATGACTTGAAATATAAATATAGCTGTTATAGCCCAACCCCCGAGACCAAGACAGCATGGATTGGTCGACAAACTAATAAGTAGGGGGAGATAAGGAAAGAAAACCTAAAAAAATAAATTAACACATACACATTCTAGTATTTATACAATAAATACAAAACTTCAAAGATTTTTAATTAATCCATATGAACATATTTTTCACCAAATCCTTTTCCTAATTATTCCTAAAAATGTATATAAAAATATAAAAATAAGTTAAAAAAATATTACCCTATATATATGCTAAGAAACCCAGCCTATAAATTGTCAAAATCTCAACTTCCAAACATCATAACTTCCTCATACGAAATTTCACTCTACTCACCTTTAAAGTTCATAAAATAATATTCTCTAATTAATAAAGGTGGTTTCGTCGAATTCGGAGTCTGCTTGCAAAAAGTCGGTTTTGGTACCAAAAGACAACGGGGTTTCTGGGCTATTTATTTTATGTAACACACATTATTTATAGTTTTCTTAATTTTATAATTTTTAAATTATGTCATGATCTTATATTTTCACCACAAATTATTTCATAATTTTTGGAGTATATTTATTAATTTAATAAAATCAAAAACCTTAAAAAATAGGTATGAATGAACTAACTAGATACTAACCATATTTATGAAAATATGTAAATAAATTTATTAAAATCTATAAAAATTCACATAAGCCTTATTTATTATTCTAATAATTAATAAAATATAAAATTTAATTTTATATATTTATTTATTAAATTAAAAATCTAAAACCTATTTATAAATACATATTTATTAATATAATATTTATATTTTAAATAATATTTATTATTTATAAAAAGTAAATAGTCCATAAATTGGAGAATTTACTTATTTACATTTCTTGTACTTATACTTATTTAAAATAACGTCATTTACTATTTAATCCTTAATTTATAAGATAATTTCAGCTTCTGGACCAAGCAGGTGCTGACACTTGTCAGCACCTGGGCTCATCTTCTCCAAGAAGCAGTTGCGCCAGACCTGCACTGATCAGCCGACTTCCTCCATTTATTCTGATCACCTCCTAACTCATCCAGACGATCTAAGCCATCCGATCTACTCCTCTAACAACCTACTACATCGCCAGCCCTTAGATCTAGGCTTGGAGCCCACGCAAACCACCTATAAATACCCCTAAAGACCCTCCATCGCCAACCAACTCCAACAACCTTAGATCAAGCTCCAGTTGCCCGACTCCCCAATCTTCATAGCCTCGTGCCGCTCGTTCCGGAGGTGACAGCTCTGCTTGAAGGTGCCCGCGTAGAGGAGGAGACATCGGAGGAGGTTCCAAGGAGGTCCACCGCCTTGCATCGCCGCCCCGCACGCGTCCAGCTCCGGCCAAAGGTCGACCGTCGAGCTCCTTTCCCAGGTAATACACCTTGGAACCACAGACCTTTTCCTTCGTTTTCTTTGGATTTCGCCTCAATATTCGTGCGTCGATTAGCTATGTTAATCATGTCATTAGGTAGTTTGATCATCCAGGTTGCACGCCCTTTCGTAACTCATTTCCAAATCGTTTCAATTCAACACCGATTCGTGTTTCATTTCAATCACAATATTACGCATTTCGCGCATTTCTCCTGGAAACCTTGTTTTTATCACTTTGAGCTTGCAATTTCATCACATCTAAGCCGATTCCTGGTGAATCGAGCATGCCAATCATTCCTTTGCAGTCTGCATTAGAATTCACCTCCAAGGAAGGTCGCCAGACTGTACCACCTCCAGGTTCTTCGATACCGTGATCTTCCTAGCACCTCTGCCGTCGACTCGAGTCGCCGCCGACCGCCACCTACCACGGACGAGCTCGAGGGGTGGAGGAGCCACCCCTCTGGCCCCGTCGGAGCGTCCAGATTGTCGGCATGCATGCTTTTATGGTTTTTATAATAAAAGAAAAAAATCCGGTAGACGTTGTTTGAAAAAAAACCAAAAAAATTTACAAAACCGCAAAACTAAAATCGGGACTGCTAATCCTATCTGATCTAAAAGCCGTAAAACGACTCAATTGATTTGGGAGAGTAACCCCCGCAAACTTCTCAGAGTGCGCGAGCTAGAGAGCCGACCCATAAGGATAGAGCCCAAACCCTGTATTTCTCGTGAAATACTATCGGGTTCATACACCTGATCACTGTTCCTTAGTGGGTAAGCTCGGGTAGCCGGAAACGGTCCGGGTTTACTTAGCAGAGTGGGAGGTTCAGAGGACACTGCGCAAGGCTCCGTCCTCAAGTAACACGGGTAGCTGGAAACGGTCTGTACTTACTCCCATACTGGCTGAGTGCGAGTGGTCTCTTGTAAGGATTCGGGCCAGTGTTTCGGAGAAACCATCGAGCACCTATCGGCTTGCTCAGCCCGCGATAACCGCAAAACTTGTTTGCTAATTACAATCCTAAAACCGAAAAGATAAAAAGATCAAACTCTTACGGTCTTCATCGGGTTGAGTTGGTGAACTCGGGGTTTGTTTTGTGTTTGCTTGCGGGGCGTGAGTTTCCACAGCTTTCGCATTTCTCTCTCTCACTTGAGTCGTAAACGTGCTCTCCCGACTACTCCTCTTGACATCGAAGATGACGTCTCAACGGCCTTTCGACTCAGACTCCGTGAGCTTTCGACCGTCCATCGTGGAGCGTACATCTTCACAGGCTCGGGATGACCCTCTTTCTGAGCTGGTCCCATCAGATCTCGAGGCGAGTCAGACCCAGACTCCCTCGCCTCCTGGCCAGACTATTGAGGCAGACCCTCACCTTAATACATCATCTAGATCTCCCGCATACTATTCACTGAGTTCTTACGAGAGCTTTCATTTCACAGACGATCAGATGGCTCACGGCAAAGGACCAGCAGCAGACGAGAGGCCACTAGCTAGGGAGCAGCACGAAGGAAGGCCACACACAGATGTTACAACCGGCATTCTCGATACACTTCAGCAGATGAACTTATAGATTCGAGAACAGTTTAGAGTTCAAACTGAACTGCGGGCTGAATTAGCTGCACTGAGAGCAGGGGTCGGGAACCAGTTACCGCCTGCGGTTCCCGTGACTTTACGGGATGAGTATGACCCAGGCACAAGAACGCTTCACCATTGGATTCGGCTACCGCCAAATCAAGGTCCATACAAACTCAGATCGTCCTTCATCTCTTTGCTTCCCAAGTACTATGGGAATACCGTAGAGGAGCCGTTCACATTTTTACAGCAGTTCGAGATGATATGCGGAACGGCTTGTTATCCAGGAGTCGCGCAGGAGGCCGTACGCCTCAAGGCCTTTCCCTTCGCCTTAGCTGATAAGGCTCTTTATTGGCTAAGTTATCTGGGGAGGGAAATCTCTACATGGGATGACCTGAAGTCCACCTTCCTGCGAAAATATTTTCCTCTGGGAAGGACGAACATGATGAGGAGCTAGATCTCCAACTTTACACAACTACCGCACGAATCATTCCATGAGGCATGGGATCGATTCAAGGACCTAACGGAGAGATGCCCGCATCATGAGATCCCGATGATGGTGCTCGTGCAAAACTACTTCGGAGGACTCCACCCAGAAATTCAAGGGCTCGTGAGTGCCGCATGTGGCGGCAGTTACTTGAACAAGGACGCCGAGTCAGTCTGGGCCATTTTTGAAGGGATGGCCGAGAACTCGAGAGTCGTAGACTCTACTCAGGCATTTCAGATTGCCCCGCAGCCACCACATCACAGTGATCATCACAAGGTGGCGAACATCTCGGACTCTGAATCCAACACCAACATGGGCTTTATTAGCGAAAAATTGACATTGGTGGACGTGATTCACAAGCAGGTCCAAGACCTACAGCCGCTGCGAGAGTTGGAGAAACTCTCATCTCTACCTCAGCAGCTGAGTGATCTCTCGAAGAAGGTCGTTGATCTTCAGATCCAGAACCAGCAGAGCCAGACTTCTTCGAATGTGCAACCAGCACGGAGGATCGCACCTGCTCCACCCACCCGTCAAATCCACTACGTCCAGAGCGTGTCCGAGATTCCGCAAATCGATTGGCACGAGGATCAGTCTCATGCCAATCCTGGCCAGATCACCAGCACCGCCGAGATGGAGGTGGAGCCGCAATCCACTCTCGAGATCAACGGGATTTGGTATACTCCGATGCACCAGCCGAGTATACCGAATCAACAGCCGCAGCAGTCGTATGGTCATCCACGGCATGGACGTCCAAACTTCAAGCACCGTCAGACTTTCACGCCACAGCAATCTCACCCGAATGTCTACCATCAAAGACCGCAGCATTCATATCAGAAGCCTGCTCATTTTTCACCGTATTATTCTTATCAGCAGCCGCAGCAATCTTCCTCCACACCTCAGCGATACTCTTAGCCTTCCACCTCTCAGCATTACATGCCGAAGCAGGAGAGAGGAGAAAGCCAGGGTCACCACACCGAACCAGAGATGTCTTCACAGGCCCAGGCGCTCAACCAGATCATGGACATGCTGAGTACGCTCCAGATCGCACACAAGAATGAAATGGAGCAGGTTAACCGTCGTCTGGACGAATTAACCATGCCAAAGACCACTCTCCCAGCCCAGCCTCAGATGAACCCGAACAACAAGAGGAGGCATCCAGAGCAGGTAGACACTACAGGTAAGATTTCGTTTCCTGAATTTTTATCTAATTTCATTTGTCTCAGGAGCAGTAGATCACCACAAGCACCTGTTGGAGAAGAGGAGAGGGCATTAAGGAGCACAAGCAGAACCATGATCCTGAAACCGAGGAGGAGAAACCGCAAGATGATGAGGACCAATATGCAGATTCAAGAGACGGGAGCGATGCCAACACCGCAGATATGGATACTGGCGAATCAGACGATGACATCACGCTAGATCAGGCAGAGAGCCCCGACAAAAATCTTTTTTCCCCTATTTTAGAGAGTTTTGTAAATAATTCTGAGACTCTCAATGTACAAGCTGATTCTACTATCAATAAAAATCCTGATTCTCTGACTTCTGACTTTATTCCTTTTCACGATGCTTTGTTTGGAAAAGAAAAGAAAAATATCAAAAAGAATCTTGCATCTCCAGAGATCAAAAAATTACTCAAAGATCATATCTTTCTGAAGATCCTGCTTCATGATGCCTTAGATCAGTTTCCTACGCTTAAGAATCAATTGAAAAACATATGCACCACGCGTAGGAAAAAGAGATCCCGAACAGAGAAACTTGTCTTGACTAAGGATACATCCTGTGCGATACAGAATAAGTTACCGAAGAAGAAGAAAGACTCAGGTGCACATTATGTCAGATGCGAGATCGCAAAAGCCGAGTTCGATCGCACTCTATTAGATAACGGTTCCTCAATCAATCTGATACCCGCTTCCTTACTCGATAAACTCGAGTTAGGTCCTCTTTACAAATCCCGTGCGATCCTTCAGTTTGCTGATAGATCCGTAAAGAGACCTATAGGAACGTTATCGTAACCGTGCAGGGTCTACAATTCCCAGTGGACTTTACGGTCCTGGACATGAATTGCCCTGCATAGTTACACCTTACCCCGATCATTCTCGGGAGGCCTTTTCTAGAGACCGCAAAGGCTCTCTTCGATTACGATACATGGAAGGTATCTTTTCACGTCGAGGGAGAAAAGGTAAATATAGAGATGGCAAGAAAATCGAACACTTTCAGTGATGCATCTTCATATTTTTTGAGTTCTTTAGACTTCTGTGATTACATGGATGAGGTCCGTCTTGACGACCTCGAAAGATATCAGGTAGAGACCCAAGAGTGTTTGACAGAGGACGGGTTCGAGACCTCAGGGGGTAATTCTTCTGACGGAACCTTATACTTTAGTCTAGATGATGAGAAGCAAAGGGATCGGACTTCTGACGAAATTAATGCAGATCTTTCAGAATTAGAAAGTTTACACAATTCCTCCATCTCTGATGATTCAGAATTTTGTCTAGCTAACTTATTCTCGTCTGATCATTCTAAGGAGTCGGATGATGTCTTGAACATCTTCTGTAGTCCGACTCTAGAGCACATCGAGATGGTGGATAATCAGAATACCGATAAATCCACAACCGATATAGATCCCTGTATACATACAAGGGATGTTTTGGCAGATACAGATACTACCTTACCAAAGCTAAAAACTTTGCCACCAAACATGAAATATGCTTTCCTTGCGGGTCCACATCAACGGTTTCCGGTCATTATCAGCTCATCTTTGACCGATGATCAAGAATCTCGTCTGATGGAGATTCTAGAAAGAAACCGCAAGGCTATTGGGTGGACTGTATCCGATCTCCGCGGGATTAATCCTGCTTTGTGTTCACATCATATCTATCTCGATCATGACAGCAAACCCTTCAGAGAGTTTCAGCGTAGGCTGAATCCGGTATTACGAGAAGTTGTCAAGAAAGAGATCACGAAATAGTGTGACACAGGGTTCATTTTGAAGTATATGGTTAAATACTCAAGCGCATCACGGAAGCGTGAGCGTCATATCGAATACGACGAGGAGCGACTAGTCGCGTTAGTTGCTCGATGCAGCGGAATTTAAAAAATTTTTCTTACGACGAAACCACGTGATCCAAGAACACTTCTCGGATCGTTTCGTCTTAACCACAAACAAGTAATTAGGATTACCTCTTGAAGCATGGTTGCGATCAAGTCTCTAAATGAAGAGACCTCCTGTCTCAAGTCCGATCCGACGGAGGAGACGCTTGCGAGCGTGGGGATGAACCGCGTGCTTCTCGCAATCCATGTTGATGATCTAAGCGGCGGATCTCCTGATCTCGACACACGAGATCTGACGTATTCTTCACGAGCGAGGCGCACCGAAGTAGATGGATATCCACGAGCAGACGATCGGGCAGCATAACGACGATGTTGTGGCGATGGAGAACCTCTCTAGGGCATCCATGGTGGACGGCCACATGAGAGGGAGAGAGGGAGTAGGCGTGTAGAGAATAAGAAAGAGAGAGATGTGTTACAATAGCATATGTTGTAAAGAGAGAGCATGGGTATGCCTCTCTATTTATAGGGTTTTGGGATCCATGGATCTCAATCCATGGGACAACACAAATCCAATGGCTCTCATTGATTGTGTTTCTTTTAATGGCTAAGATTTGTGTTGGTAAAACCAACAACAATTAATTTAATTTAAATTAAATATATGTTGATAAATCAACACAATTTAATCACAAAAATAAATCATCAATACACGGAGATAATGAAAGGAGAGAAAGCCTCCTTCATGTGGAGAGGGGGGCGGCCTCCCTTTCCTAATGGGAGTGGTGGTCGTCCACCCTCCACCATTAGGAAGGTGGCTATTTCATCTTTTATGTAATCTCCATTATTTGCAACAACTTTTGTTGCAAATTATTCTACAAAAATAATTCACAATTATTTTGTAGACATTGCAATCTTGCCATTGAAAAATTTGTGAATCATATTCACAACCCAAAACAAAATGTAAATTACATTTTTAATTCAATGTCCAATGTGAATCCAATTCACATTAACATTTAATTAACAAATGTAAATAACAAATAGCTCTCTCTTATATATTATAAATCATATTTATAATATATATATGACTAATATGGATATTGCTATCCACATTATTCATATCCATGATAATTAAATTACATTTAATCATCTTGGATCTCTATTCTCTTGTTCTTAAATAACATGAATCAAATTCACATTATTCACATCTTTGATAATTAAATCATATTCAATTATCTTAGATAACTCTCTTTATAATATGAATCAAATTCATATTAATCTTGATAATTAAATCACATTTAATATCCATTTTCTCAATGTTCGGATACATTTTATCAACAATGAAATTATCCTGAACCCATTCAAGGATAATGCGCTTTCTCCGCGAATACTTGGAGATAAGGACAGGGCGATTGTATTGTTCCATGTATAGTGACATGGATATTGAGATCATATCTCAAATCCAGATCGCGGGCCTCCCATAGATGCTTGATTAAATCAAGTCTGCAATCTAATCTTCTCATTGCATCTGAATCACATTCAGATCAATGTCCAACATTTGGACTAAGATCAGATTACTTCTCTATTGAAAGGAGTCACTAAAATCCAGACCCGGTTCATCACTCCCTAGGAATGGAAGCGTCATGTTTATATAATCGTTTATGATCACATCACCCTCAGGTATTCCTAATACCTGTACATCCTGCATACTGGAAGACTCAGAATAAACCCGAAGTATTAGATCAACTTTATACTGTCTACTTCAGGGTTTTATCAGTAAGTTTCTCATTCGATCATTGGGAGTTGGTATCGATCATATACTTTCCAAAAGCATATATCATACCTAGGTCTTGATCATATACTTTCCAAAAGTATATATCAAACCTACAAATTCAGTCAAGCTTCCAAAGCGAGACGACCATGCGCATGGAATTTGATTCTTCCCAATATCTCATGAGTGAGCTCATGTCTTCCGGTCAGTAACTGAACCTGTATGATCCCTTTGAGAGATTGTATTACTCATATGCCCTTATATGCACACCAGCGCGCCGGTGTATAGACCCTGATTAGGTCATCAACCTACCTGCCAAATGTACATACTCAGACATATAGTAACACATCTGTCTCCGGTCAGAGGATGTGTGCCTATATCATGACAGCTTATGATATAGGACTTAGGTTATCTCGATCTCGTTAAGTCAACTCTTTGACCTAACTCATCCGACACCTCCGAATCTCTATTCCTATGTAGAGGACCTGCATCAAGAGGTCGGTCAGACATCAACCTAAATAAGATAGGATTGCCATCTCCTACTCAGGCTGGAGATCATCTTCTTAACAATCATTTAACGGTACTTGATGAGTCCTCAATCTAACTCATTAGATATTCATCTAAGCACCAGCCTCTATGATTCAATAATTGAATCAACAGCTGTATGATCATTAAGATGGCCATGGTACATAACCCTAATTGTACTAAGGGACCTATTATGCAAATTATGTACTCTTTATTTCAGATTAAGGAGTGAATTGCAATAACATTTATTGCATAATGGCTCGCCATGGGCTCGCATGTCCAACAATCTCCCACTAGCCCAAAGAGCCATTAATGGGCTAATCATTTAAACCCACACTCATGTGACAACCATAGGCTATTTAGAAAATAGCTAGGTAAGTTGATCAGTCACTCCGTTCCCAAGAGACTATGCCAAGTCCTTTTACGGCACTTGCATATCTCCTAGTAACAGTGCTCGCATCCAATGCGAATGTTGCATCTTATGTAATCAATACTCAATTTTATAGGTTATAGTGTCCTTGACACTATATCTTATTAATTATCATAACCAGTATTCCCATAATCCTTATCAGAATACCTTCATTCCTGGAGATCTCTATCTCCTAAGGTATCTACAGTTAAGATCCTTATAGATCACTATCTACAAGGTTTTAAATTTTTGAAGATAAGACTTTGAGATCACTATTTCTAAGTTTCATCATCTTTGAAGATATTATTATTACTGCAATCAAGTATTTTATCTCCATAGTAGGATTAGTAACAGTTTACTAATCCCACTGCATGGTAGACATATGGTTTTTGTACACATCTAGCATACACTTCAGCTTCGCGTAACTGATGCACAAGTGCAAGCAGTTCTGGCTTTTACTTCCTCAACTCTTTGAGGTGCTATACCTTTAGACAGGTCACTACCACATCTTAAGGGAAGGAAGCCTCTCTTGGAATTTTCCAAAAATGGAATAAGTCAAAGGTGTATTACTAATATGACGGTCCCAATACCCTCTTCTCTTTGCTTCTGAATGACTTCAGAAACTAAGATCTAAGAGGCATCCTTGAGATCATATCTCAATGTATGGGATAACCAGATTATAAAACACTTATTATTATCATCCTTAGATCATTCCAAATGATCAGGATAATATCTGCATTTATCATGATGAACACAATGGCACTCCCACTAAGCTTCACATGGTTTATCAAGATTCTATCTGAAATCACAACATTTATAATTTCATCAAATCTTATGTTCCAACTACAAGAAACTTATTGCAGTCCAAAGATGGAGTTCTTCAGCTAGCACATCTTGCTTTCTTCAATCTTGAAGCCCTGGGTCTACTTCATATGAATATCCTTAGAAAGGTATTCATAGAGGAATGCAATCTTGACTCACATCATGAAGATGTCTTAGTCAAGTTGTTTAGCTATAGTTAGCAATATTCTGATGGGTTAAAGCAAGGTCACTGGAGAGCAAATCTCATCACGAGCGATGTCTTCTCTTCGGTGTGTAGCTCATGACTACAAACTGTGCTTTGAAGGTCTCTACCTTCTCATCAGGTTCCCTCTTTCTCTTGAAGATCCATTTACACCTTAATGGGTCGGACCCATATAGGTGGATCCTCGAGGGTCCATATACAACACTTGTATATGAAGTTTACATTAGACTTTTATTGCTAACATCCATCTTTCCATGTCATGATCCTCACGAGCTTCATCACATGAAGTCCGATCATTTTCAGACTCAACTGACACATGGAATCCATCCTCAAACCTTTTTGAAGAGGTATTAATGTTTCATCTTTAAATGTCTATTTAGTTTCCGATTTCAGGAGCCTCATTATCTTCTCAAGATTAAATGAGTTCCTTTTTCTTCATTTTCATCTTGATTCTCAAGAGAGTCGTCCTATAAGAATCATATTCTCAAAGATGAGATCTTTTAAGAATCTCAAGGTCATAAAGTAGGTATCCAATACCATCCTTTATTGTCCCAATGAAGTAGCACTCTTTGGTGCTAGATTCCAGCTTAATCACATAGAACCTTAAGAATATATATAATGTAGTCTCTACCACATTTATATATATACCAGGAAACTAAGAGATAATTATGCTAAGTTTAATCATTGATCAAATCATGTCACACATGATCAATGTATCTCCCTACAACTCTATTGAGTTAAGGTCCATTAGGAGGATTGAGATAGGAATGATATTCACATCTCCATAAGGTATCCCTTGAATTCATCTAATAGGTACAAGCTACCTTGGTTAGATCAAATTCATTTCATCTTCCTTCAAACTTTGGTTCTAAACCAAAATTGTGAAATCTTTGAACATTTCAAAGTTTTCTAAGAGAAGTGAAGAAATCTCATATCACAAATAATCACTAACAGATATCTCATATCCATAATATTTATTCTGATATAAATGATTCACATACATCAATATGTATGAGATCTTGAATACCTTAACATCTTACACCTTTCCCAAAGAAGGGTGTATTGGACATTTTTACTTTGAATACAATATTCACAAGTATGTGAGATTTGAATCTTTAGACAATCTAAAGTTTCATTTCTTACTAGTCCATTGATCTCACTAACAGACATATGTCCAAAACTTAATGCCAGATCATTGTCAAATGATCTTTATCCTCCTATTGATCTTTAAAGGTTTAATTTTCAGTATTAGAAATTTTAATGAACCATTCATTAATTTTCTAATTTAATAGAGCCCACTAGATTTTAGATTACTATCTGAAATATCTCCATCATAACCCTTTATGATAGATTTATTACAGAATTCATGTTTATATCCAACAATTAGAAATAAACAATGAGTGTATTCTAATATCTAGGTCATAGAGACATTCTCTTAGACTAAGGGCTCCCACTGAAAATACGAAGTCTATTGATCCAATGGAAATTGTTGCAACACTTGCATCACTTTCAACATGGATGACCAATAAACCTTAAGATCAAATTTCTAATATTCTAATACATATGCAACCAATTGCAAGTGTCATTAGAAGATTGAGATACAATTACTTAGACTTTACCTTATCAAATAAGTAAGTCAATTTCAATGATTATATGTAGATTATACTCTTGATGCTCCATCCGAGTCCTTTTCTGAGGATTCTAGACAGACTTGATAGTCATACTATCAACACATCAACTTATTGCAATATTGGCATTCATCCAACTCTTTGGATGGAAGTCACAGAAGTACAATCAACTCTTTGACTATACTTCTTACTTGGGTCCAACCCATGCTTCCACTGCACTCCCTTTATCTCTAAGCAACCATTGCTCAAGACTAAAGGATCTCTCATGTTAAATTCAAAAAGAATTCAAAATAAGAGTATTTCAACACTTATATATGTTTCATTAAATTCATACAATATGAATATTATGAAGCTTCATGAATGACTAGAGTAAAGATAGTAGAATGATGACACTCATCACCTACATCCATCTAAACTCTTAAAACATCGGTTCAGGTAGGTATTCAAATGTTTTGAATACATCATCTCTTATGGAGCCACCATTCTGCATGATGCAGAGAACCATGTCATTCATGATTAAATGTTGAGAGCACATATGTATGCCAGAATATCTTTATTGATTTTATAAGGATTAGTTTGACAATTGCGATCATCATCAACATGTCACTTCCAAAGCACATTTGATGATATCAAGACTATGGAAACATACAAACCCTAGGTTTGAAGTCCTATTATCTATTTAGTTGTCATTCCTCATTATTATGAGGAAACTTGCATACTGCAACCACATAATTATGTGTCCAACTGCAAGTACAATATCCGGATCATGAGTCCAATCCATGATATCTTACTGGTTATTATTGAGTATAGAATTGAGTGGGTTTAATGAAGGATTATCTGAAATAAGAAATTTGCATGAGTGTATATATTTATATATATATACATATTATACTTTGATTTGGGAGTTTTTATATCAAAGTTGTCTTGCCATGTCAACAATGAAAGTTCATTCCCTTAATCACTTTCAATGTAAGAGATATACTTACCATTATATCTCAGCAAGATCTGGGATCTCCTCTTTATCTTTGTTACATCACAATAATATGAGAAACTGCAACTCCAATAAAGAGAAGCGGGAACACATTCCGCCTTGCAAGTCCAACTTACATTTCCCAATTCGGTCTTTAACACCCGGGCCTACTACCCCTAAGGAGATGTTGACCCGTCGTTAATTGAACCAACCGTCAACAGGAATAGAACTCGCTATGCGCAATCCAATATCGCCTCAATAATATGAGGATCCGATATTGGGGTCACTACGCATACGGCCTTACTCTTTCGAGAAGCAAAGAGTCCGATCCAGATGCGCTTGTATATAGGAGCTGTAACTACGTACAGGCGTCTCCTATATACAATCCCTGGCGACGGAAACCCTTCGCCTTGACGGGAGACCATGGATGTCACTTATGTGATCATCCACCTCTTATTCAAATTTAATTAATTATTATGAATCACACTCATATAATTAATTCTTCTAAGGGAATTATTAACTCTAATCAAATTAGAGTATAATTGGACATAATCAATTCAATCATATTAAATTAATTATCAATCCAATTCAATCAATCAAACTCGATTTTTATGCTTGAATATATACGGTATTATTCTCAAAGTACGCATTAATTCGTATTTTAATAATTAGAAAAATACAACTTAATCCCTCGAACATTATCCCGGCCCTACCCGCTGTCATGGCCAGTACCGGCGGGAGTGGGACGGACCGCATACGTTGTAACCTGCTACCCCAGCGATCCCCGACTAGACACCATATCCGCCTCGGGAAAGGATAATGCCAAATTGATTAATTTGTATTTGTGATGATCATCGGTTCTTCAACCGAAATTATACCATATAGTAATCAAAACAATTTTGATTATAAGGAAATTTGCTAGACAAATTCCCAATCCTATTCAAGCAAGGAATTTGTTGATTGTGTTTCCAATTATGATCTAGATCAAATCTAATCAATTGAGGCCAAGTCAATTAAGGAAATAATCATCTTCCAATATTTCTCAAATATTTTCTATAATTATTTCTCGAAATTAACAATTAATTTCATTAATTGACAATCACATGGTTCTTGATTAGGAAAGTAATTTCAGCAGTGACCCCTACTTACTAAAATTAGCATATCTCAATCAAATTAAATCCAAATTAAGCAAAGTAAGTTTCCATAGTTTTCTAACTTGATTTATAACAGAACCTAGGTGATTTGCACGCATTTCAAGGCGTCTCTAAACAGTAATTTACTCCTTAATTACGTTAAGGTTCGCAGTTCCCGTAACAGTGAATACATGTTCATTAAAACAACCATATCTAGAGCAAACGAAATCCGATTTATGCAAACTCAGATCCTATGGTTTTCTTATTTAATGGGAAACAAAATCCAAGTATTAAATTCATGTTTAAACAATTTAAACAGTGCCGAATTTATTTACTAAACAGATCTGTGAAATCAAATGCGAAGAAAAACTTTCGCGACCTTAACGAACCCAAGTCGTCCTTGGTTAGCGAATCATATTCGAAACCATCGACCTAAGGCTCTGATACCACTTGAAGGATATGATTAAATCCTCAAGTGCATCACGGAAGCGTGAGCGTCGTATCGAATACGACGAGGAGCGACTAGTCGCGCTAGTTGCTCGATGTAGCGGAATTTAAAAAAATTTTCTTACGACGAAACCACATGATCCAAGAACACTTCTCGGATCGTTTCGTCTTAACCACAAACAAGTAATTAGGATTACCTCTTGAAGCATGGTTGCGATCAAGTCTCTAAATGAAGAGACCTCCTGTCTCAAGTCTGATCCGACGGAGGAGACGCTTGCGAGCGCGGGGATGAACCGTGTGCTTCTCGCAATCCATGTTGATGATCCAAGCAGAGGATCTCCTGATCTCGACACACGAGATCTGACTTCTTCTTCACGAGCGAGGCACACCGAAGTAGACGGAGATCCACGAGCAGAGGATCGGGCAGCATAACGACGATGCTGCGGCGATGGAGAACCTCTCTAGGGCATCCATGGTGGACGGCCACATGAGAGGGAGAGAGGGAGTAGGCGTGTAGAGAATAAGAAAGAGAGAGATGTGCTACAATAGCATATGTTGTAAAGAGAGAGCATGGGTATGCCTCTCTATTTATAGGGTTTTGGGATCCATGGATCTCAATCCATGGGACAACACAAATCCAATGGCTCTCACTAATTGTGTTTCTTTTAATGGCTAAGATTTGTGTTAGTAAAACCAACAACAATCAATTTAATTTAAATTAAATATATGTTAATAAATCAACACAATTTAATCACAAAAATAAATCATCAATACATGGAGATAATGAAAGGAGAGAAAGCCTCCTTCCATGTGGAGAGGGGGGACGGCCTCCCTTTCCTAATGGGAGTGGTGGTCGTCCACCTTCCTCCATTAGGAAGGTGGCTATTATATCTTTTATGTAATCTCCATTATTTGCAACAACTTTTGTTGCAAATTATTTAACAAAAATAATTCACAATTATTTTGTAGACATTGCAATCTTGCCATTGAAAAATTTTTGAATCACATTAACAACCCAAAACAAAATGTAAATTATATTTTTAATTCAATGTCCAATGTGAATCCAATTCACATTAACATTTAATTAACAAATGTAAATTACAAATAGCTCTCTCTTATATATCATAAATCACATTTATAATATATATATGACTAATATGGATATTGCTATACACATTATTCATATCCATGATAATTAAATTACATTTAATCATCTTGGATCTCTATTCTCTTGTTCTTAAATAACATGAATCATATTCACATTATTCACATCTTTGATAATTAAATCATATTCAATTATCTTAGATAACTCTCTTTATAATATGAATCAAATTCATATTAATCTTGATAATTAAATCACATTTAATTGTCCATTTTCTCAATGCTCGGATACATTTTATCAACAATGAAATTATCCTGAACCCATTCAAGGATAATGTGCTTTCTCCGCGAATACTTGGAGATAAGGACAGGGCGATTGTATTGTTCCACGTATAGTGACAAGGATATTGGGATCATATCTCAAATCCAGATCGCGGGCCTCCCATAGATGCTTGATTAAATCAAGTCCGCAATCTAATCTTCTCATTGCATCTGAATCACATTCAGATCAATGTCCAACATTTGGACTAAGATCAGATTACTTCTCTATTGAAAGGAGTCACTAAAATCCAGACCCGTTTCATCACTCCCTAGGAATGGAAGCGTCATAGTTATACAATCGTTTATGATCACATGACCCTCAGGTATTCCTAATACCTGTACATCCTGCATACTGGAAGACTCAGAATAAACCCGAAGTATTAGATCAACTTTATACTGTCTACTTCAGGGTTTTATCAGTAAGTTTATCATTCAATCATTGGGAGTTGGTATCGATCATATACTTTCCAAAAGCACATATCATACCTAGGTCTTGATCATATACTTTCCAAAAGTATATATCAAACCTACAAATTCAGTCAAGCTTCCAAAGCGAGACGACCATGCGCATGGAATTTGATTCTTCGCAATATCTCATGAGTGATCTCATTCTTCCGGTTCAGTAACTGAACCTGTATGATCCCTTTGAGAGATCGTATTACTCATATGCCCTTATATGCATACCAGCGCGCCGGTGTATAGACCTTGATTAGGTCATCAACCTATTGGTCTGCCAAATGTACATACTCAGACATATAGTAACACATCTGTCTCCGGTCAGAGGATGTGTGCCTCTATCATGACAGCTTATGATATAGGACTTAGGTTATCTCGATCTCGTTAAGTCAACTCTTTGACCCAACTCATCCGACACCTCCGAATCTCTATTCCTATGCAGAGGACCTGCATCAACATGTCGGTCAGACATCAACCTAAATGAGATAGGATTTCCATCTACTACTCAGGCTGGAGATCATCTTCTTATCAATCATTTAACGGTGCTTGATGAGTCCTCAATTTAACTCATTAGATATTCATCTAAGCACCAGCCTCTATGATTCAATAATTGAATCAACAGCTGTATGATCATGAAGATGGCCATGGTACATAACCCTAGTTGTACTAAGGGACCTATTATGCAAATTATGTACTCCTTATCTCAGATTAAGGAGTGAATTGCAATAACATTTATTGCATAATGGCTCGCCGTGGGCTCGCATGTCCAACATCTTGAAGGATATGGTTTGATCCTCAAGCGCATCACGGAAGCGTGTGCGTCGTATCGAATACGACAAGGAGCGACTAGTCGCACTAGTTGCTCGATGCAGCGGAATTTAAAAAATTTTCTTACGACGAAACCACATGATCCAAGAACACTTCTCGGATCGTTTCGTCTAAACCACAAACAAGTAATAGGATTACCTCTTGAAGCGTGGTTGTGATCGAGTCTCTAAACGAAGAGACCTCCTGTCTCAAGTCCGATCCGACGGAGGAGACGCTTGCGAGCGCGGGGATGAACCACGTGTTTCTCGCAATCCATGTTGATGATCCAAGCGGCGGATCTCCTGATCTCGACACACGAGATCCGACGTCTTCTTCACGAGCGAGGCACACCGAAGGAGACGGAGATCCACTAGCAGAAGAACGGGCAGCATAACGACGATGCTGCGACGATGGAGAACCTCTCCATGGCATCCATGGTGGACGACCATGAGAGAGAGAGAGAGGGCTGACATCTAGAGAGAAAGAGAGAGAGAGAGAGAGAGAGATGCTTCTCAAGCATTTTGTGTGTAAAGAGAGAGCATGGGTATGCCTCTCTATTTATAGGGTTTTGGGATCCATGGATCTCAATCCATGGGCCAACACAAATCCAATGGCTCTCATTGATTGTGTTTCTTTTAATGTCTAAGATTTGTGTTGGTAAAACCAACAACAACTAATTTAATTTAAATTAAATATATGTTGATAAATCAACACAATTTAATCACAAAATTAAATCATCAATACATGGAGATAAAGAAAGGAGAGAAAGCCTCCTTCCATGTGGAGAGGGGGGACGGCCTCCCTTTCCTAATGGGAGTGGTGGCCGTCCACCCTCCTCCATTAGGAAGGTGGCTATTTCATCTTTTATGTAATCTCCATTATTTGCAACAACTTATGTTGCAAATTATTCTACAAAAATAATTCACAATTATATTGTAGACATTGCAATCTTGCCATTGAAAAATTTATGAATCATATTCACAACCCAAAACAAAATGTAAATTACATTTTCAATTCAATGTCCAATGTGAATCCAATTCACAATAATATTTAATTAACAAATGTAAATTACAAATAGCTCTCTCTTATATATTATAAATCACATTTATAATATATATGACTAATATGGATATTGCTATCCACATTATTCATATCCATGATAATTAAATCACATTTAATCACCTTGGATCTCTATTCTCTTGTCCTCAAATAACATGAATCATATTCACATTATTTACATCTTTGATAATCAAATCATATTTAATTATCTAAGACAACTCTCTTTATAATATGAATCGAATTCATATTAATCATGATAATTAAATCACATTTTATTATCTATTTCCTCAATGCTCGGATACATAAATCAACAATAGAATTATCCATGAACTCCTTCAAGGATAATGCACTTTCTCCGCAGATACTTGGAGATAAGGACAGGGCGATTGTATTGTTCCACGTATAGTGACATGGATATTGAGATCATATCTCAAATCCATATCGCGGGCCTCCCATAGATGCTTGATTAAATCAAGACCGTAAATCTAATCTTCTCATTGCATCTGAATCATATTCAGATCAATGTCCAATAATTGGACTAAGATAAGATTACTTCTCTACTGAGAGGAGTCACTAAAATCCAGACCCGTTTCATCACTCCCTAGGAATGGAAGCATCATGGTTATACAATCGTTTATGATCACATCACCCGCAGGTATTCCTAATACCTATACATCTTGCATACTGGAAGTCTCAGATTAAACCCGAAGTATTGGATCAACTTTATACTGTCTACTTCATGGTTTTATCAGTAAGTTTCTCATTCGATCATTGGGAGTCGGTATTGATCATATACTTTCCAAAAGCATATATCATACCTAGGTCTTGATCATATACTTTCCAAAAGTATATATCAAACCAACAAATTCAGTCAAGCTTCCAAAGCGAGACGACCGTGCGCACGGAATTTGATTCTTCCCAATATCTCATGAGTGAGCTCATGTCTTCCGGTTCAGTAGTGAACCTGTATGATCCCTTTGAGAGATCGTATTACTCATATGCCCTTATATGCACACCAGCGCGCCGGTGTATAGACCTTGATTAGGTCATCAACCTATTGGTCTGCCAAATGTACATACTCAGACATATAGTAACACATCTGTCTCTGGTCGGAGGATGTGTGCCTATATCATGACAGCATATGATATAGGACTTTGGTTATCTCGATCTCGTTAAGTCAACTCTTTGACTTAACTAATCTTACACCTCCGA
Organism: Ottelia alismoides; assembly: GCA_037367405.1. NCBI lineage: Eukaryota > Viridiplantae > Streptophyta > Magnoliopsida > Alismatales > Hydrocharitaceae > Ottelia > Ottelia alismoides. The sequence goes on along the minus strand of JAZKJV010008712.1, from coordinate 364,650 downwards.
ATCTCTATTCCTATGCAGAGGACCTGCATCAAGAAGTCGGTCAGATATCAGCCCAACTGAGAAAGGATTGCCATCTCCTACTCAGGCTGGAGATCATCTGTTAATAATCATTTGACGGTGCTTGATGAGTCCTCAATCTAACTCATTAGATATTTATCTAAGCACCAACCTCTATGATTCAATAATTGAATCAACAGCTGTATGATCATTAAGATGGCCATGGTACATAACCCTAATTGCACTAAGGTACCTATTATGCAAACTATGTACTCTTTATTTCAGATTAAGGAGTGAATTGCAATAACATTTATTGCATAATGGCTCGCCGTGGGCTCGCATGTCCAACAATCTCCCACTAGCCCAAAGAGCCATTAATGGGCTAATCATTTAAACCCACACTCATGTGACAATCATAGGCTATTTAGAAAATAGCTAGGTAAGCTGATCACTCACTCCGTTCCCAAGAGACTACGCCAAGTCCTTTTACGGCACTGGCATATCTCCAAGTAACAGTGCTCGCATCCAATGCGAATGTTGCATCTCATGCTACCGATACTCAAATTTGTTGGTTATAGTGTCCTTGACACTACATCTTATTAATTATCATAACCAGTATTCCCATAATCCTTATTAGAATACCTTCATTCCTGGAGATCTCTATCTCCTAAGGTATCTACAGTTAAGACCCTTATAGATCACTATCTAGAAGGTCTTAAACCTTTGAAGATAAGACTTTGATATCACTATCTCTAAGTTTCATCATCTTTGAAGATATTGTTATTACTGCAACCAAGTGTTTTATTTTCAGAGTAGGATTAGTAACAGTTTACTATTCCCACTGCATGGAAGACATATGGCTTTTGTACACATCTAGCATATACTTCAGCTTCGCATAACTGATGCACAAGTGCAAGCAGTTCTAGCATTTACTTCCTCAACTCTTTGAGGTGTTATCCCTTTAGACAGGTCACTACCACATCTTAAGGGAAGGAAGCCTCTCTTGGAATTTTCCACAAAATGGAATAAGTCCAAGGTGTATTACTAATGTGACGGTCCCAATATCCTCTTCTCATTGCTTCTGAGCTACTTCAGAACTAAGATCTAAGAGGTATCCTCGAGATCGTATCTCAAGGTATGGAACAACCAAATTATCAAACACTTATTATTTATTCTTATATCATTCTAAATGATTAGAATAATATCTACATTAAGCACGATGAACACAATGGCACTCCCACTAAGCTTCACGTGGTTCATCAAGATTTTATCTAAAATCACAACATTTATAATTTCATCAAATCTTATGTTCCAACTACAAGAAACTTATTGGAGTCCAAAGATGGAGTTCTTCAGCTAGCACACCTTTCTTTCCTCAACCATGAAGCCCTGGGGGTACTTCATATGAATATCCTCAGAGAGGTATTCATAGAGGAATGCAATCTTGACTCACACCATGAAGATGTCATAGACAAGTTGTGTAGCTATAGTTAGCAATATTCTGATGGGTTAAAGCAAGGTCACTGGAGAGCAAGTCTTATCGCAAGCGATGCCTTCTCTTTGGTGTGTAGCTCATGGCTAGGAACCGTGCTTTGAAGGTCTATACCTTCTCATCAGGTTCCCTCTTTCTCTTGAAGATCCATTTACACCTTAATGGGTCTGGCCCATATAGGTGGATCCTCGAGGGTCCATATACAACACTTGTATATGAAGTCTACATTAGACTTTTATTGCTAACATCCATCTTTCCATGTCATGATCCTCAGGAGCTTCATCACATGAAGTCCGATCATTTTCAGATTTAACTGACACATGGAATCCATCCTCAAACTTATTTGAAGAGGTATTAATGTTTCATCTTTAATTATCTATTTTAGTTTCCGATTTCAGGAGCCTCATTATCGTTTCAAGATTAAATGAGTTCCTTTACTCCATTTTCATCTTGATTCTCAAGAGAGTCATCCTATAAGAATCATATTCTCAAAGATGAGATCTTTTAAGAATCTCAAGGTCATAAAGTAGGTATCTAATACCATCCTTTATTTTCCTAATGAAGTAGCACTCTCTGGTGCTAGATTCCAGCTTACCAGCTTGGGACCTTATTAAGTGTATAATGTAGTTTGTACCACATATACCTGGAAACTAAGAGATAATTATGCTAAGATTAATCATTGATCAAATCATGTCACACATGATCAATTGCATCTCCCTACAACTCTATTGAGTTAAGGCTCATTAGGAGGGGTGAGATAGAAATGATATTCACTTCTCCATAAGGTATTCCTTGAATTCATCTATTAGGTACAAGCTACCTTGATTAGATCAAATTCATTTCATCTTCCTTTAAACTTTGGTTCTAAACTAAAATTGTGAAATCTTTGAACATTTCAAAGTTTTCTAAGTGAAGAAAAGAAATTTCATATCACAAATAATCATTAATAGATATCACATATCCATAATGTTTATTCTGATATAGATGATTCACATACATCAATATGTATGAGATCTTGAATACCTTAACATCTTACACCATTCCAAAAGAAGGGTGTATTGGACATTTTACTTTGAATACAATATTAATAAGTATGCAAGTTTTGAAATTTTAGACATTCTAAAGTTTCATCTCTTCCTTGTCCATTGATCTCATCAACAAACATATGTCCAAAACATTATGTCAGATCATTGTCAAATGATCTTTATCCTCCTATTGATCTTTAAAGGTTTAATTTTCAGTATTAGAAATCTTAATGAACCATTCATTAATTTTCTAATTTAGTGGAGTCCACTAGATGTTAGATTACTATCTGAAATATCTCCATCATAACTCTTTATGATAGGTCTATTCCAGATTTCATGTTTATTCCCAACATTTAGAAATAAACAATAAGTGTATTCTAATATCTAGGTCATAGAGACATTCTCTAAGACTAAGGGCTCCCACTGAAACTATGAAGTATATTCATCCGGTGGAAATTGTTGCAACAATTGCATCAATTCCAACATTTAAACCTTAAGATCAAATTTCTAATATTCTAATACAGATGCTACCGATTGCAAGTGTTATTAGAAGATTGAGATAATTATTAGACTTTATCTTATCAAATAAGTAAGTCAATTTCAATGATTATATGTATATTTTTCTAATGTACTATCTGATTCCTTCTCTAAGGATTCTAGATAGATTTCATAGTCATACTATCAACACATCAATTTATTGCAGTATTGGCATTCATCCAACTCTTTGGATGTCATATGGAAGTCACAGAAGTACAGTCAACTTCTTTGACTATACTTCTAACTTGGGTCCAACCCATGCTTCCACTGCACTCCCTTTATCTCTAAGCAACCATTGCTCAAGACTAAAGGATCTCTCATGTTAAATTCAAAATTTTCAATATAAGAGTATTTCAATATTTATACAAGCTTCATTTAAGTTCATATAATATGAATATTATGAAGCTTTATGAACGACTAGAGTATAGATAGTAGAATGATGGCATTCATCGTATCTACATCCATATAGACTCTTAAAATATTGGTTCAGGTAGGTACTCAAACAATTTGAATACATCATCTCTTGTAGAGCCACCATTCTGCATGATGCAGAGAACCACATCATTCATGATTAAATGTCGAGAGTACATATGTATGTCAGAACATCTTCTTCGAATTTTATAAGGATTATTTGATAATTACGATCATTATCGACATGTCACTTTAAAAGTACATTCGATAAGATTAAGACTTATAGAGACATGCAAACCCTAGGGTTTTAGTCCTATTGTCTTATTAATCATCATTCCTCATTATTATGAGGAAACTTGCACATTGCCACCACATACATTATGTGTCCAACTGCAAGTACAATATCTGGATCATGAGTCCAATCCATGATATGTTACTGGTTATTATTGAGTATATAACATTGAGTGGGTTTAATGAAGGATTATCTGAAATAAGTAATTTGCATAAGGGTATATATTTATATATATATACATGTTTTACTTTGAATTAGGAATTTTATATCAAAGTTGTCTTGCCATGTCAACAATGAAAGTTCATTCCCTTAATCACTTTCAATGTAAGAGATATACTTACCATTATATCTCAAGCAAGATCTGGGATCTCCTTCCTTATCTTTGTTGCATCCCAATAATATGAGAACCTACAACTCGGATAAAAAGAAGCGGGAACACATTCCTCCTTGCAAGTCCAACTTGCATCTCCCAATTCGATCTTTAATACCCGGGCCCACCACTCCTAAGGTGATGTTGACCCGTCATTAATTGAACCAACCGTCAACAGGAATACGACTCGCTATGCGCAATCCAATATCGCCCCAATAATATGAGGACCCGATATTGGGGTCACTACGCATACGTCCTTACTCTTTCGAGAAGCGACGAGCCCGATCCAAATGGATCATATGCAGGAGATGTCACTTCGGACAGGCGTCTCCCACCTATAATATATGGCGACGAAACCCTTTGCCTTGACGGGAGACCATGGATGTCACTTATGTGATCCTCCATATCTTATTCAAATTAAATTGATTTCTATGAATCACATTCATATAATTAATTCTTCCAAGGAAATTATCAACTCTAATCATATTAGAGTATTTTTATTGGACATAATTAACTTAATCATATTAAATTAATTATCAATTCAATTCAATCAATCAAGCTTGATTGTCTTACTTGAATATATATGGTATTATTCTCAAAGTACGTATTAATTCGTATTTTAAAAATTAGAAAAATACATCTTAATCCCTCGGACATTATCCCGGCCCTACCCGCTGTCATGGCCAGTACCGGCAGGAGTGGGACGGACCGCATACGTTGCAACCCGCTACCCCAACGATCCCCGACTAGACACCATATCCGCTTCGGGAAAGGATAATGCCAAATTGATTAATTTGTACTTGAGATGATCATCGGTTCTTCAACCGAAATTATACCATATAGTAATCAAAACAATTTTGATTATAAGGAAATTTGCTAGACAAATTCCCAATCCTATTTAAGCAAGGAGTTTGATGATTGTGTTTCCAATTATGATCTAGATCAAATCTAATCAATTAATTGGTTGAAGTCAAGTCAATTAAGGAAATAATCATATTCCAATATTTCTCAAATATTTTCCATAATTATTTCATGAAATTAACAATTAATTTCACTAATTGACAATCACATGGTTCTTGATTAGGAAAGTAATCTCAGCAGTGACCCCTACTTACTAAAATTAGCATATCTCAATCAATTCAAATCCAAATTAAGCAAAGTAAGTTTCCATAGTTTTCTAACTTGATTTACAACAGAACCTATGTGATTTGCATGCATTTCGAAGCATCTATAAACATTAATTAACTCCTTAATTACGTTAAGATTCGCAGTTCCCGAAACAGTGAATACATGTTCATTAAAACAACCATATCTAGAGCAAACGAAATCCGATTTACGCAAACTCAGATCCTATGGTTTCCTTATTTAATGGGAAACAAAATCCAAGTAAATAATTCTGGCTTAAACATTTGAAACATGGCCGAAAATATTTACAAAACAGATCTGCGATATCAAATGCGATAAAAACTTTCGCGACCATAACGAACCAAGTCGTCCTCGGTTAGCGAATCATATTCGAAACTGTCAACCTAAGGCTCTGATACCACTTGAAGGATATGTTTTGATCCTCAAGTGCATCATGGAAGCATGTGCGTCGTATCGAATACGACAAGGAGCGACTAGTCGCACTAGTAGCTCGATGCAACGGAATTTAAAAATTTTACTTACGACGAAACCACATGTCCAAGAACACTTCTCGGATCGTTTCGTCTAAACCACAAACAAGTAATAGGATTACCTCTTGAAGCGTGATTGCGATCGAGTCTCTAAACGAAGAGACCTCCTGTCTCAAGTCCGATCCGACGGAGGAGACGCTTGCGAGCGCGGGGATGAACCGTCTGTTTCTCGCAATCCATGTTGATGCTCCAAGTGGCGGATCTCCTGATCTCGACACACGAGATCCGACGTATTCTTCACAAGCGAGGCGCACCGAAGGAGACGGAGATCCACTAGCAGAAGAACGGGTAGCATAACGACGATGCCGCGGCGATGGAGAACCTCTCCATGGCATCCATGGTGGACGACCAAGAGAGGGAGAGAGAGGGCTGACGTCTAGAGAGAAAGAGAGAGAGAGAGAGAGAGATGCTTCTCAAGCATTTTGTGTGTAAAGAGAGAGCATGGGTATGCCTCTCTATTTATAGGGTTTTGGGATCCATGGATCTCAATCCATGGGCCAACACAAATCCAATGGCTCTCATTGATTGTGTTTCTTTTAATGGCTAAGATTTGTGTTGGTAAAACCAACAACAATTAATTTAATTTAATTTAAATATATTTGATAAATCAACACAATTTAATCACAAAATTAAATCATCAATACATGGAGATAATGAAAGGAGAGAAAGCCTCCTTCCATGTGGAGAGGGGGGACGGCCTCCCTTTCCTAATGGGAGTGGTGGTCGTCCACCCTCCTCCATTAGGAAGGTGGCTATTTCATCTTTTATGTAATCTCCATTATTTGCAATAACTTATGTTGCAAATTATTCTACAAAAATAATTCACAATTATTTTGTAGACATTGCACTCTTGCCATTGAAAATTTTGTGAATCATATTCACAGCCCAAAACAAAATGTAAATTACATTTCAATTCAATGTCCAATGTGAATCCAATTCACATTAATATTTAATTAACAAATGTAAATTACAAATAGCTCTCTCTTATATATTATAAATCACATTTATAATATATATGACTAATATGGATATTGCTATCCTCATTATTCATATCCATGACAATTAAATCACATTTAATCATCTTGGATCTCTATTCTCTTGGTCTCAAATAACATGAATCATATTCACATTATTTACACCTTTGATAATCAAATCATATTTAATTATCTAAGACAACTCTCTTTATAATATGAATCGAATTCATATTAATCGTGATAATTAAAAAACATTTAATTATCTATTTCCTCAATGCTCGGATACATAAATCAACAATAGAATTATCCATGAACTCCTTCAAGGATAATGCACTTTCTCCGCAGATACTTGGAGATAAGGACAGGGCGATTGTATTGTTCCACGTATAGTGACATGGATATTGAGATCATATCTCAAATCCAGATCGCGGGCCTCCCATAGATGCTTGATTAAATAAAGACCGCAAATCTAATCTTCTCATTGCATCTGAATCATATTTAGATCAATGTCCAATAATTGTACTAAGATAAGATTACTTCTCTACAAAGAAGACTCACTAAAATCCAGACCCGTTTCATCACTCCCTAGGAATGGAAGCGTCATGGTTATACAATCGTTTATGATCACATCACCCTCAGGTATTCCTAATACCTGTACATCCTGCATACTGAAAGACTCAGATTAAACCCGAAGTATTGGATCAACTTTATACTGTCTACTTCATGGTTTTATCAGTAAGTTTCTCATTTGATCATTGGGAGTCGGTATTGATCATATACTTTTCAAAAGCATATATCATACCTAGGTCTTGATCATATACTTTCCAAAAGTATATATCAAACCAACAAATTCAGTCAAGCTTCCAAAGCGAGACGACCGTGCGCACGGAATTTGATTCTTCCCAATATCTCATGAGTGAGCTCATGTCTTCTGGTTCAGTAGTGAACCTGTATGATCCCTTTAAGAGATCGTATTACTCATATGCCCTTATATGCACACCAGCGCGTCGGTGTATAGACCTTGATTAGGTCATCAACCTATTGGTCTGCCAAATGTACATACTCAGACATATAGTAACACATCTGTCTCCGGTCAGAGGATGTGTGCCTATATTATGACAGCATATGATATAGGACTTTGGTTATCTCAATCTCGTTAATTCAACTCTTTGACCTAACTAATCTTACACCTCCGAATCTCTATTCCTATGCAGAGGACCTGCATCAAGAATTTGGTCAGATATCAGCCCAACTGAGAAAGGATTGCCATCTCCTACTCAGGCTGGAGATCATCTCTTAATAATCATTTGACGGTGCTTGATGATTCATCAATCTAACTCATTAGATATTCATCTAAGCACCAACCTCTATGATTCAATAATTGAATCAACAACTGTATGATCATTAAGATGGCCATGGTACATAACCCAAATTGCACTAAGGGACCTATTATGCAAACTATGTACTCTTTATTTCTGATTAAGGAGTGAATTGCAATAACATTTATTGCATAATGGCTCGCCATGGGCTCGGATGTCCAACAATCTCCCACTAGCCCAAAGAGCCATTAATGGGCTAATCATTTAAACCCACACTCATGTGACAATCATAGGCTATTTAGAAAATAGCTAGGTAAGCTGATCACTCACTCCATTCCCAAGAGACTACGCCAAGTCCTTTTACGGCACTTGCATATCTCCAAGTAACAGTGCTCGCATCCAATGCGAATGTTGCATCTCATGCAACCGATACTCAATTTTGTTGGTTATAGTGCCCTTGACACTACATCTTATTAATTATCATAACCAGTATTCTCATAATCCTTATTAGAATACCTTCATTCCTGGAGATCTCTATCTCCTATGGTATCTATAGTTAAGACCCTTATAGATCACTATCTACAAGGTCTTAAACCTTTGAAGATAAGACATTGAGATCACTATCTCTATGTTTCATCATCTTTAAAGATATTGTTATTACTGCAACCAAGTGTTTTATTTTCAGAGTAGGGTTAGTAACAGTTTACTATTCCCACTGCATGGCAGACATATGGCTTTTGTACACATCTAGCATATACTTCAGCTTCGCGTAACTGATGCACAAGTGCAAGCAGTTCTAGCATTTACTTCCTCAACTCTTTGAGGGGCTATCCCTTTAGACAGGTCACTACCACATCTTAAGGGAAGGAAGCCTCTCTTTGAATTTTCCAGAAAATGGAATAAGTCCAAGGTGTATTACTAATGTGACGGTCCCAATATCCTCTTCTCATTGCTTCTGAGCTACTTCAGAACTAAGATCTAAGAGGTATCCTCTAGATCGTATCTCAAGGTATGGAACAACCAAATTATCAAACACTATTTATTTATTCTTATATCATTCTAAATGATTAGAATAATATCTACATTAAGCACGATGAACACAATGGCACTCCCACTAAGCTTCACATGGTTCATCAAGATTTTATCTGAAATCACAACATTTATAATTTCATCAAATCTTATGTTCCAAATACAAGAAACTTATTGGAGTCCAAAGATGGAGTTCTTCAGCTAGCACACCTTGCTTTCCTCAACCATGAAGCCCTGGGGGTACTTCATATGAATATCCTCAGAGAGGTATTCCTAGAGGAATGCAATCTTGACTCACACCATGAAGATGTCATAGACAAGTTGTGTAGCTATAGTTAGCAATATTCCGATGGGTTAAAGCAAGGCCACTGGAGAGCAAGTCTTATCGCAAGCGATGTCTTCTCTTTGGTGTGTAGCTCATGGCTATGAACCGTGCTTTGAAGGTCTATACCTTCTCATCAGGTTCCCTCTTTCTCTTGAAGATCAATTTACACCTTAATGGGTCTGACCCATATAGGTGGATCCTCGAGGGTCCATACACAACACGTGTATATGAATACATTAGACTTTTAGTGCTAACATCCATCTTTCCATGTCATGATCCTCAGGAGCTTCATCACATGAAGTCCGATCATTTTCAGATTTAACTGACACATGGAATCCATCCTCAAACTTATTTGAAGAGGTATTAATGTTTCATCTTTAATTATCTATTTTAGTTTCCGATTTCAGGAGCCTCATTATCATTTCAAGATTAAATGAGTTCCTTTACTTCATTTTCATCTTGATTCTCAAGAGAGTCATCCTATAAGAATCATATTCTCAAAGATGAGATCTTTTAAGAATCTCAAGGTCATAAAGTAGGTATCTAATACCATCCTTTATTTTCCTAATGAAGTAGCACTCTCTGGTGCTAGATTTCAGCTTACCAGCTTTGGACCTTATTAAGTGTATAATGTAGTCTCTACCACATATACCTGGAAACTAAGAGATAATTATGCTAAGATTAATCATTGATCAAATCATGTCACACATGATCAATTGCATCTCCCTACAACTCTATTGAGTTAAGGCTCATTAGGAGGGGTGAGATAGAAATGATATTCGCATCTCCATAAGGTATTCCTTGAATTCATCTAATAGGTACAAGCTACCTTGATTAGATCAAATTCATTTCATCTTCCTTCAAACTTTGGTTCTAAACTAAAACTGTGAAATCTTTGAACATTTCAAAGTTTTCTAAGTGAAGAAAAGAAATTTCATATCACAAATAATCATTAATAGATATCACATATCCATAATGTTTATTCTGATATAGATGATTCACATACATCAATATGTATGAGATCTTGAATACCTTAACATCTTACTCCATTCCAAAAGAAGGGTGTATTGGACATTTTACTTTGAATACAATATTCATAAGTATGCAAGTTTTGAAATTTTAGACATTCTAAAGTTTCATCTCTTCCTTGTTCGTTGATCTCATCAACAGACATATGTCCAAAACATTATGTCAGATCATTGTCAAATGATCTTTATCCTCCTATTGATCTTTAAAGGTTTAATTTTCAGTATTAGAAATCTTAATGAACCATTCATTAAATTTCTAATTTAGTGGAGTCCACTAGATGTTAGATTACTATCTGAAATATCTCCATCATAACTCTTTATGATAAGTCTATTCCAGATTTCATGTTTATTCCCAACATTTAGAAATAAACAATAAGTGTATTCTAATATCTAGGTCATAGATACATTCTCTAAGACTAAGGGCTCCCACTGAAATTATGAAGTATATTCATCCGGTGGAAATTGTTGCAACAATTGCATCAATTCCAACATTTAAACCTTAAGATCAAATTTCTTATATTCTAATACAGATGCAACCAATTGCAAGTGTTATTAGAAGATTGAGATAATTACTAGACTTTATCTTATCAAATAAGTAAGTCAATTTCAATGATTATATGTATATTTTTCTAATGTACTATCTGATTCCTTCTCTAAGGATTCTAGATAGATTTCATAGTCATACTATCAACACATCAATTTATTGCAGTATTGGCATTCATCCAACTCTTTGGATGTCATATGGAAGTCACATAAGTACAGTCAACTTCTTTGACTATACTTCTAACTTGGGTCCAACACATGCTTCCACTGCACTCCCTTTATCTCTAAGCAACCATTGCTCAAGACTAAAGGATCTCTCATGTTAAATTCAAAAATTTCAATATAAGAGTATTTCAACATTTATACAAGCTTCATTTAAGTTCATATAATATGAATATTATGAAGCTTTATGAACGACTAGAGTATAGATAGTAGAATGATGACATTCGTCGTATCTACATCCATCTAGACTCTTAAAATATCAGTTCAGGTAGGTACTCAAACAATTTGAATACATCATCTCTTGTAGAGCCACCATTCTGCATGATGCAGAGAACCACATCATTCATGATTAAATGTCGAGAGTACATATGTATGCCAGAACATCTTCTTCGAATTTTATAAGGATTATTTGATAATTACGATCATTATCGACATGTCACTTTAAAAGTACATTCGATAAGATTAAGACTTATAGAGACATACAAACCCTAGGGTTTTAGTCCTATTGTCTTATTAATCATCATTCCTCATTAATATGAGGAAACTTGCACATTGCAACCACATACATTATGTGTCCAACTGCAAGTACAATATCTAGATCATGGGTCCAATCCATGATATTTTACTGGTTATTATTGAGTATACAATTGAGTGGGTTTAATGAAGGATTATCTGAAATAAGTAATTTTCATAAGGGTATATATTTATATATATACATGTTTTACTTTGAATTAGGAATTTTATATCAAAGTTGTCTTGCCATGTCAACAATGAAAGTTCATTCCCTTAATCACTTTCAATGTAAGAGATATATCAAAAAGAATCTTGCATCTCCAAAGATCGAAAAATTACTCAAAGATCATATCTTTCTGAAGATCCCGCTTCATGATGCCTTAGATCAGTTTCCTACGCTTAAGAATCAATTGAAAAACAGATGCACCACGCGTAGGAAAAAGAGATCCCGAACAGAGAAACATGTCTTGACTAAGGCTACATCCTGTGTGATACAGAATAAGTTACCGAAGAAGAAGAAAGACTCAGGTGCACATTATGTCAGATGCGAGATCGCAAAAGCCGAGTTCGATCGCACCCTATTATATAATGGTTCCTCGATCAATCTGATACCTGCTTCCTTACTCGATAAACTCGAGTTAGGTCCTCATTACAAATCCCGCGCGATCCTTCAGTTTGCTGATAGATCCGTAAAGAGACCTAAGGTTATACTTAGGAATGTTATCGTAACCGTGCAGGGTATACAATTCCCAGTGGACTTTACGGTCCTGGACATGAATTGCCCTGCACAGTTACACCTTACCCCTATCATTCTCGGGAGGCCTTTTCTAGAGACCGCAAAGGCTCTCTTCGATTACGATACATGGAAGGTATCTTTTCGCGCTGAGGGCGATAAGGTACATATAGAGATGGCGAGAAAATCGAACACTTTCAGTGATGCATCTTCAGATTTTTTGAGTTCTTTAGCCTCCTGTGATTACATGGATGAGGTCAGTCTTGACGACCTCGAAAGATATCAGGTAGAGACCCAAGAATGTTTGACAGAGGACGGGTCCGAGACCTCAGGGGGTAATTCTTCTGATGGAACCTTATACTTTAGTCTGGATGATGAGAAGCAAAGGGATCAGACTTCTGACGAAATTAATGCAGATCTTTCAGAATTAGAAAGTTTACACAATTCCTCCATCTCTGATGATTCAGAATTTTGTCTAGCTGACTTATTCTCGTCTGATCATTCTAAGGAGTCGGATGATGTCTTGAACATCTTCTGTAGTCCGACTCTAGAGCACATCCAGATGGTGGATAATCAGAATGCCGATAAATCCACAACCGATACAGATCCCCGTATACATACAAGGGATGTTTTGGCAGATACAGATACTACCTTACCAGAGCTAAAATCTTTGCCACCAAACATGAAATATGCTTTCCTTGTGGGTCCAAATCAACGGTTTCCGGTCATTATCATCTCATCTTTGACTGATGATCAAGAATCTCGTCTGATGGAGATTCTAGAAAGAAACCGCAAGGCTATTGGGTGGACTGTATCCGATCTCCGTGGGATTAATCCTGCTTTGTGTTCACATCATATCTATCTCGATCATGACAGCAAACCCTCCAGAGAGTTTCAGCATAGGCTGAATCCGGTATTACGAGAAGTTGTCAAGAAAGAGATCACGAAATGGTTTGACACAGGGTTCATTTATCCTATCTCCACTCCGAATGGGTTAGCTCATTACATGTTGTCCCGAAGAAGTCGAGCATTCAAATGGTTAAAAACGAGAGTGGAGAGGAGATTCCAAAGAGAGTAACCACGTCGTGGCGAGTATGTGTTGACTACAGAAAGCTGAACACAGCGACGAAGAAGGACCACTTCCCTTTGCCTTTCATAGACCAGGTCATAGAACGGTTGGCAGGGAAGGGGTACTTCTGTTTCCTTGACGGTTACTCCGGATACAACCAGGTATCAATTGCTCCTGAAGACCAGGAGAAAACCACTTTCACATGTCCGTTCGGCACGTATGCCTTTAGACGGATGCCCTTTGGATTGTGCATCGCTCCTGCTACTTTCCAGAGGTGCATGCTTGCTATTTTTGCGGACATGGTCGGTGATTTTCTAGAAGTTTTTATGGATGATTTTTCGGTCTACGGTGAGTCCTTTGATGATTGTTTAGTGTACCTAGACCAGGTTCTGAAAAAGTATTGTGAGGTAGATCTCGTTCTGTCCTGGGAAAAGAGCCATTTTATGGTTACTCACGGGATTGTGTTGGGGCACGTCATATCCCAGCGAGGCATGGAGGTTGACCCTGCCAAGGTGGATGTCATCAAGAAACTCGAGCCACCATCCAACATCAAACAGTTACGATCATTTCTGGGGCATGTCGGTTTTTACCGACGGTTTATCCAAGACTTCTCCAAGATTGCCCGACTGTTAACTGAGTTACTAGGCAAAGACATCGATTTCATGTTAAATGATAAATGTCTTAATGCCTTCCTCACCCTGAAAGAGAAGATAATCAGTGCTCCTGTCTTACAGCCTCCTGATTGGTCTCTACCCTTCGAGATCATGACGGATGCTTCAGATTTTGCGGTCGGGGTTGTATTAGGACAGAGGAGGAATGGACTTCCCGTTGCCATTCACTATGCCAGCAGAACCTTAGACGATGCTCAGAGGAATTACACAGTGACAGAAAAGGAGATGTTGGTAGAAGTGTTTGCATTAGACAAGTTTCGATCATATCTACTTGGCTCTAAAATCACAGTATACACAGATCACTCAGCTATCAGATTTTTAATGGAAAAGAAGGATGCCAAAGCACGCCTTCTTAGATGGATTCTATTACTTCAGGAATTCGACTTGGATATCAAAGATAAACCTGGAGTAAAGAATGTGGTAGCTGATCACCTCTCCCGATTACAGTTAGATCAGCCTTCAGATGAGTACACGCCAGAGATCGCAGAGAGATTTCCTGACGAGAGCATCTTTGCAGTTACTGAACTTCCGTGGTATGCAGATATAGTGAACTTTCTGGTCACACAGAAAAGTCCTCAGGGTTGGCCAAAGAACCGAGTTGAGAAACTAGTTTCTGAGGCACGATACTACCATTGGGAGGATCCGATTCTTTTTCGCGAAGGACCGGATTGCATTTACAGGCATTGTATTCCTCAGGAGGAATATAATAGTGTCCTCATGTTGTGTCATTCTTTAGAGTCAGGAGGACATCATTCAGGGAAGAGGACAGCGCAGAAGGTACTACAGAGCGGATTATGGTGGCCGACTCTTACTAGAGATGCCTGCACATTCGTAAAGAGTTGTCCAGATTGTCAGAGAGCTGTTGGGACAGTCAGTGCCAGAGATGCAATGCCGATGCGACCCGTCATTATTTGCGAGATCTTTGACGCATGGGGCATAGATTTCATGGGACTGTTCCCATCTAGCAGCGGCTTTGAGTACATTCTTCTCGCTGTAGATTATGTTAGTAGATGGGTGGAGGCTATACCCGCACGAAACGCAGACAGTAAGACTGTTTGCAAGTTCCTAAGGGAACACATTATTTCGCGGTTCGGAATCCCTCGTATTCTAATCTCTGATGGGGGTAGCCATTTCATTAATAAGGAGGTGAAAAAGCTAGTGAAACAATACAGCATCGATCACAGAGTAGCTTCTCCTTACCACCCACAGACGAACGGCATGGCTGAAGTCTCAAATAGGGAGGTGAAATCAATTCTTCAGAAACTAGTACGACCAGATAGGAAGAACTGGTCACTGCTTCTAGATCAGGTTCTTTGGGCATATAAGACTCCCTTGGGTACTTCACCATTCAGACTTGTTTATGGAAAGCCGTACCACTTGCCCGTAGAGATCATGCATAAATCTGAATGGGCAATTCGAGAGATATTACTGGATACACAGAAGGCAGGAGCCAAGAGAAAGATAGATCTGAATGAGCTGGTAGAGATTCGAAATCAAGCATACGAGAACACACTCATCTATAAGGACAAAGTGAAGAACTGGCATGACAGACATATTCGGCACAAAAGCTTTGTCCCAAGGCAGAAAGTCTGGTTGTTCAATGCAAGGTTGAGAATTTTTCCCGGCAAATTAAAAAGCAAGTGGGAAGGACCGTACATAGTCAGAACGGTGCACGACAATGGCAGTATAGCAATATCAGATGTGTCACCTAGTGCAGAACCATTCGTGGTTAACGGGCAGATGCTGAAGCACTTCATCGAAACTACTGATCATCTGGCCCGCACTGAAGTGATCTATTTTGTACAGGAATCATGATCATTCTTTCACTTATTCCTGGACAAATTCTTTTGAGCCATTCGTTTCTGGAGATCTACAACACTTGTATATTCTTCGTAGACCACAATCGTCCCCATTTTTGCTCGTCTTCTATGCTTAGGATACCAGATCCTGAGTATAGGGGGGACCGATTGCTCGCTGATTTACGTTTTATTTTTTGTACTGATTCTTTTGTATAGCCTTTCTTTTTCACAAATCACTGGTCTCCAATTTTTGGCTACACTCTATTCTATACTTAAGATGCCTTATCCTAAGTATATGTGGGACCGAGTGATTTCGATGATTTCGTATTCTTTTCCTTTTGAACTTTCGTTATTTATTCTTTTCATTCAGTCATCCCGTTTTTGCTCTCCCGTGATACTTACGATGACCTGATCATAAGAATTGGGGGGGTTGACTGACTTGTACTTGATATCCTTTTTCACCCACTTTTACTTAGCACGAGTTATGTCCTCCTTTTTCTCTTTTGACGCTATGAGGACATAGCACAAGCTAAGTATAGGGGGGTGCGTATATATTGTATATATACTTTCGTCCATAACTCGTACTTTTATGTATTTTCTATATCTATAAAATCCATAAAAAGTGGGTACGGGTTAATTTAAAATCCACTTATATTTATATATTATTTATAAAATCCTTGTAAATAAGTAAAATATGTTTAAAATTTGTATTTAAAACTTGTAATTAAAATATGTATTAAAAATTTGTACTTAAATTTGTATAATACTTATTTAAAATCCTATTTATTAAAACATTTGTAAAAAATATTCAATCCTTGTAAAATACTTTGTAGATAAAATTTGTAAAACGCATTAGACACTTAACTTAAATAAAATATATCTTGTAAAATTCATGAATAAAAACTTGTTTATAAAAATCATAAAATCCATAAAAAATACAAAGTCCTAAAATTCATAAAAATTACAAAAGCCTTAAAATCCATAAAAATGAGTAAAATTCAGAGAATACAGTTCACAAAAACATGGTTTCATTTACATTCGCATTTTTCAGAATAAGTTTGATTTCTGGAACTAAGGACTGAGTCTAGTCTAAAGGATGGAGCTTGATTATGGCCTTTAACTCTCGTTGTAAGGAGCCTGACTAGGATCTGGAATTTAGACTCTCTAGGTCTTGTGACTTAAAATCTTTGGGTTCCGTAAGACCATATTCAGGAAATCAAGTCATTTGTGCTTAAGTAGACCATTTGGAGTCATCCGTACAACTCTACACCAGTGAACCAATCTTAAACACATGCACTCTGCACTTAGCTCGACTCGCATGGAGTTCCGAAGAGCAGTACACTTTGGTAGTGTGTTTCTATCCTTATCTTTGCGGCATTGACGTCTAAAGACGGGAGAGATTGGGGTTGCGATAGTTGCTTTGGATGAGGGAAGGATCTGCTGACACAATTTTTCTAAGACCTCAAAAAAGGGACGGACTAAAAAGATGCTATATCCGTCGAGGCATAAAAAGACGAATGCAGTGCAAGCAACTCAAAAAAGTCAAAGCAAAGCAGAAGCCACCAAATAAGACCACAATGGTCCAAGCTTCCACTAAAAATGCCTGCACATCTTAGTGGAGACACAGCTACACCGGTTGGGCTTCATAAGGAGATGCGTCTACACTGGTCGCACTCCTCTTCTTTTCTCATTCTTCTAATTTCTCCCTATATTCAATTGTGGACATAGCAGAACTGAACTCATAAGGGAATACCTCCCTCCCCGAGGAAAGAGTAGTGAGATGAGGAAGCCATAGAAGTGTATAGCCAGGATGGACGGTTTCTTCGGTTCTCTAAGCAGGAAGAGCTAAATCAATTCACACACTGTACAAGTTGACTTCAAGGATGATAGAGTTTGCGATATGAATAAGTGAGTCTGAACTAGCCGATGAAGTGATCTTGAGTAAGGATTTGTGGAACTTGAGGACTGTTAAGGATAAAATCCTAATCCTAGTTAAGGTTCCGACAAAATGCTTGTTTCAGGCCCGATCGAGCTTTGTCCTTTGTCTGTTCTCATGAATTGGTTTAGGAAAACAAATTCATTCTACTTTCTTTCTTTTTCACTTACTTTTTCAAAATAAGTGTTTGCTAAGGGACTAGCAAAGTTTAAGTATAGGGGGTTTATGAATCCATGATTCATTAACTTTTCTGTTGCATTTTATCTTAAAACCCTTAACAAATCCATGTAAATATCCATTAATTCTCATCTTTTAACAAATCATCATTCATGTATAAATATTCATTTTTAACCATCAAAATCATGTAAATAAATAAAGAACAAGAAAAGAAAGAAAAGGCAGATTGAATATATGTATATATATATACAATATGACTTAAAATATAAATATAGCCGTAAGATATATTTATAGCCCAACCCCCAAGACCAAGACAACATGGATTGGTCGACAAGCCAATAAGTAGGGGGAGATAAGGAAAGAAAACCTAAAAAAATAAATTAACACATACACATTCTACTATTTATACAATAATTACAAAACTTCAAAGATTTTTTATTAATCCATATGAACATATTTTTTACCAAATACTTTTCCTAATTATTCCTAAAAATGTATATAAAAATATAAAAATAAGTTAAAAAAATACTACCCTATATATATGCCAAGAAACCCAGCCTATAAATTGTCAAAATCTCAACTTCCAAACATCATAAATTCCTCATACGAAATCCAATTTCACTCTACTCACCTTTAAAGTTCATAAAATAATATTCTCTAATTAATAAAGGTGGTTTCATCGAATTCGGGGTCCGTTTGCAAAAAGTCGGTTTTGGGACCAAAAGACAACGGGGTTTCTAGACTATTTATTTTATGTAACACACATTATTTATAGTTTTCTTAATTTTATAATTTTTAAATTATTTCATGATCTTGTATTTTCACCATAAATTATTTCATAATTTTTGGAGTACATTTATTAATTTAATAAAATCAAAAACCTTAAAAAATAGGTATGAATGAACTAACTAGATACTAACCATATTTATGAAAATATGTAAATAAATTTATTAAAATCTATAAAAATTCACATAAGCCTTATTTATTATTCTAATAATTAATAAAATATAAAATTAAATTTTACTTATTTATTTATTAAATTAAAAATCTAAAACCTATTTATAAATACATATTTAATAATATAATATTTATATTTTAAATAATATTTATTATTTATAAAAAATAAATAGTCCATAAATTAGAGAATTTACTTATTTACATTTCTTGTACTTATACTTATTTAAAATAATGTTATTTACTATTTAATCCTTAATTTATAAGATAATTTCAGCTTCTGGACCAACCAGGTGCTGACACTTGTCAGCACCTGGGCTCATCTTCTCCAAGAAGCAGTTGCGCCAGACCTGCACTAATCAGCTGACTTCCTCCATTTATTCCGATCACCTCCTAACTCATCCAGACGATCTAAGCCATCCGATCTACTCCTCTAACAACCTACTCCATCGCCAGCCCTTAGATCTAGGCTTGGAGCCCACGCAAACCACCTATAAATACCCCTAAAGACCCTCCATCGCCAACCAACTCTTCAACAACCTGAGCTCTAGCTCCAGTTTCCCGACTCCCCAATCTTCATATCCTCGTGCCGCTCGTTCCGGAGGTGACAGCTCCGCCTAAAGGTGCCCGCATGGAGGAGGAGACATCGGAGGAGGTTCCAAGGAGGTCCACCGCCTTGCATCGCCGCCCCGCGCGCATCCAGCTCCGGCCAAAGGTCAACCGTCGAGCTCCTTTCCCAGATAATACACCTTGGAACCACAGACCTTTTCTTTCATTTTCTTTGGATTTTTGCCTCGATATTCGTGCGTCAATTAGCTACGTTAATCTCGTCATTAGGTAGTTTGATCATCTAGGTTACACGCCCTTTCATAACTCCTTTCCAAATCGTTTCGATTCAACACTGATTCGTGTTTCATTTCAATCACAATATTACGCATTTCGCGCATTTCTCCTGGAAACCTTGTTTTTATCATCTTTGAGCTTGCAATTTCATCACATCAAAGCCGATTCCTGGTGAATCGAGCATGTCAATCATTCCTTTGCAGGATTAACTTCACTGATGAGCCTTTTTCAAGCATCTGGAAGCTCTCGATCTGCATTAGAATTCCTCCAAGGAAGGTCGCCAGACTATACCACCTCCAGGTTCTTCGATACCGTGATCTTCCTAGCACCTCCGCCGTCGACTCGAGTCGCCTCCGACCGCCACCTACCGCGGGCGAGCTCGAGTGGTGGAGGAGCCACCCCTCTGGCCCCGCCGGAGCGTCCAGATCGTCGGCATTCGCTCTGGAGAATTCCGAGAAGAGACCCCCGCCACCAGCGACTTCAACAAACTCAAGAACAGTCGAGCTACAGGTGCTCGACACGTGGCGCACCCGCATCCGTTGATCCGCGTCTGCGAACTTCTAATTTGGACCGTTAATTCCGAAACGGTGGGAATTTTACAACTTAACTCCAGGCAACTTTCAGATATTATATTCCGCTCCCCATGTTTCCAGAAATTACATTTAGGTCCCTTCGCAAGGGACCTAAATGTAATACCTTTGTATTTTTCTTACAAAACAGTCCCTGAAGGACCTCTTTGCAAACAATTTTAATTAGTTTTTTTACACTTATGCCCTTGGGCTGTAGGGGCTGTTTTGACCTCGTTTTACCTTCTTTCTTGACGATTTTTTAGGGTAGTTACGCAACTACCCCATCTACCTAGTATTAAGTTTTCGAAAGTTTTCATCGTGATTTCGTAGTGTTTTGATTTTGTCGAAAATCGCCTCGTTTTGTTTTGGTTTCTTGTGTTGTTCGAGCTAGCTGCTCGACCCACGTTCACCCTACTATATTTTACCATCTATTTAATATCCACCTATTATATAATAAATAAATATTTTTGAAAAATATCCCTTTCTGAAAATTAAATAAAAATTGGAAAAGAATAAAATCAAATAAAAAATAAAAATAAAAATCAATAAAAAGGGCTCTTGACTTGATAACTCTTAGAAGAGATAAAAATAAAAATTACAAAGAAAAAACCGAAAAAAATCAAAGGATTCTATTCTGTCTCCTTGAGTTCGACCCAGCAACACTTGCCTGGTTAAAAATTTAGTGTAGGTTTTCCGAAGGAAAACTGAATTTGTTTGATAAGTTGAGATCATTTCTTGTTTCATGGCTTTTTCTACATCGACCGTGTTTCCTCTAAAAAGCTGCGAAACCGATTTTCATCCTTATCACCCAACAGCCACAACATGGTCCTCGACCCTCATACCAAGGTCAACAGTGGAGGTAGTAGCAGCCTTATCCACCTTACCCATAGCCTCCTCCTCTCTTGTCCTTATCCACCCTACCCATAGCCTCCTCCTCACTTGTACCAACAGCAGTGCAGAGCTAGCCTCATTTCTAACGAGGCAACCCATCCGGTTCTCATTCACACTCGTGTGAGAACCCATCCCTTGGTAATCTCGCCCGCATGATTTCCGAGCAGCAAGATACCTTCCGGCGAGAAATGGATGAGTTCTTGTAGGAGATGAGAGAAATAATTAAAGGCAAGGCCACCATACCTGGACAGATTGAACCTAACCCTAAGAATTTGAAGAGAAAGTCTGAGTAGGTATAGTCTATAGAGATCGCCTCTTCTAGTGATATTCTGTATGACATTCATTATTTAATTGATGTTGATTTTGTGACACTTAGGAGTGGTAGGAAGCCAGCCGGCAGCGACTCATCTAGGCGACTCCCTGATGTAGATTCTAGGGTGCCATATGGAGTCAAGAGCAGTACTGTTGTGCTAATCATGATGATGATGGTGGTGTTGAAGCCACCACAGATGATGATCCCAATGATGGTGTTGATGATGTCGTATCTCCATTTGCTGATACAGACGGTGGTGTTGATGACACCAAATCTCTAGATGACAGGCTAGAGCGTTATTCTGTTCCCACCAGTTCAGATGTTATCAGTGATATTGATGCCACCAAGAGTCAGTCAGTTGTGATGACTTCATGTTTTCCTATACATGAAGATGTTTTAAAAAAAATACAAAAATCGAAAAAAATCAAAAATAAAAATAATGAATAAAGGAAAGGTTTTTGTATCTCCCTTAGATCCATTTGTTGTGATTGATGACATTTGCATGTATTCTAGCACTATGAATGCTCAGAAACCCACTCCTAACCCTCATTATGTTGAGGAGGGTCACTCTATACCTTATCTCAAGCACTCTGCTTAAGAAAGGGCCCTAAAATAGAAAATACTAAAAAGAAACAATAGATAGAGTTCAACGAGCAGATAATAAGTATATTTCAGATCAACCTGACTCTTCAGGAGAAACTCGAGCATATCCCTCTTTTCCAAAAGAACCTTAGAGAGAAGACTACCATATGTAGGAAGAAGAGGTGAAATCACAATGCAGAAATCCATGTGCTCACTTGTGCCACTTGCTTTTTTATCCAGAACCGATCGCCAGCCAACAGACCTGATGCAGGGCCTCTGTATATCAGATGCCACATCCATGAGCAGCGGTTTGATCGGACTCTATTAGACACCGGATCATCGATTAACCTCCTCCCGACTGCCTTACTTGACTGAATCGAGTTTGTTTATCTTAAACAGAGCAAGACAGTCCTTCAGTTTCAGATAGATATGTCAAGAGGTTGAAGGGGTATTAAAGGACGTTGTTGTCACAATTCAGGGCCTGAAATTCCCTGTGGACTTCATTGTGATGGACATATAGATCCCTGAATCTGTGATCGATACCCTCATCGTTTTAGGATGACCTTTCTTGGCCACAGCTAAGGCAGAATCCGATCATGATAGCGGGAAGGTATACTTTCGTGTCGAGGGAGAGAGTATACAAATAGAGATGATTAAGGAATTGAGAGCTAGAGATACATCTTGCTCCGAGCAGAGTTCAAAACAGATGACCGATTCAGAGCTAGACATCAACCATGAGTGTGATTTTTTGATTACATATGATGAAGCTTTTTGGAAAGACCCAATTTCACAAGCTCTTGTCACACACTACAGAGTTACAGATGCAAGCAGATGAGAGTTAGGAGAGATCACTCATGACATAGGATACCTTATAGGCTAATGATTGTGGTTTGGCTAGCAAAGAAGAGTATATATCTTGTGATTCTACTTCAGATTCTCAGGCTCAGACACCGATTTTGATTGGCAGGACTTTGATGATTATTTTTCATGTTTGATATCCACAGAGCCCACAGCTAGGGTGGAGATTGAGCTAGTATAGTTGATAGACATGCCAGTAGAGTCGTCTTCATTAGATTCATTGATTCCACAAGAGTTCACTCATGCAGATTTAGTAGCCTTCACTTAGACTTTTCAGAAACCAGATCTGCCAGCTCCCACACGCCCAAACTGAAGACCTTGCTACAGAGCATGAAGTATAGATTCCTTGTATGTGAGCTAGAAATGTTCCCAGTCATTATCTCAACGGATTTGACTGATGATCAAGAATCTCGTTTGATGGAGGTTCTTGAAAGAAACCGCAAGGCAATCAGATGGACTGTATCTCATCTCCAGGGGATAAGTGTGTCCATGTGTTCTCACCGCATATATCTTGAAGATGATGCCAAGCCATCACGTGAGATTCAGTGTAGGCTGAACTCAAATCTTCGAGATGTAGTCATGAAGGAAATATCTAAGTGGTGGAGCACCGATTTTATCTACCCCATCTCCGACTCCAAATGAGTTAGTCTGTTACATGTGGTATCTAAGAAGATGGGTATCACTATAGTTGTGAATGAGTTTGGAGAGGACATAGCTACTCAAGTACCCACTTCTTGGAGGGTCTTTGTGGACTACAGATAATTGAATCAGGCCACCAAGAATGATCACTTCCCACTTCCATTTATTGATTAGATCATCGAGAGGATAGCTGGAAAGAGTCATTACTGCTTTCTTAATGGGTACTCAGGATACAATCAGGTGGCCATAGCACCCGAAGATCAGGAAAAAACGACGTTCACCTGTCCGTTTGAGACGTATGCTTTTAGACGGATGCCCTTTGGATTATGTAATGCCCCGAATACATTCCAAAGGTGCATGCTTCCATCATCTCGGACATGGTGGGTGATTGTTTAGAGGTCTTCATGGATGACTTTTTGGTCTACAGCGTTGGGTTTGATGATTGTCTTGGTTGCCTTGACCGAGTGCTTCAGCACTGCATTGAGGTCGACCTAGTCTTATATTGGGAGAAGAGTCATTTCATGATGACTCAAGGGATAGTCTTTGGTCACATCATCTCGAATAGGGGCATGGAGGTTGATCCGATCAAGGTGGATATCATCATAAAGCTCACCCTACCATCCAATTTGAGACAGTTGCGGTCTTTTCTAGGGCATGTCGGTTTCTACCGACAATTCATACAGGACTTCAGTCAGATTGCCCGACCGCTAGCTGATTTGCTCATGAAAGACGATGGGTTCCTTGTAGATGATAAGTGTCTTTCCTCTTTTGAGACACTCAAGAATTTGGTTGTGCAGGCTCCTATCCTTCATCCACCCGATTGGTCTCTCCCATTCGAGATCATGACGGATTCTTCTGATTTTGCCATAGGGGCTTTGCTTGGACATAGGAGGTATAATTTTCCATTTGCCATACACTACGCTAGCCGGACTTTGGACTCCTCTCATCAGAACTACACTGTCACTGAGAAGGAAATGCTAGTCGTGGTATTTGCTCTAGATAAGTTTCGATCTTATATTCTCAGATCTAGAGTGACTACTTATACAGATCACACCGCCATTCGGTACCTAATGGCCAAGAAGGACTCAAAAGCCAGACTGACTAGATGGATCCTTCTACTCTAGGAGTTCAATATTGAGATTAAGCATAAACCTGGAGCCAAGAATGTGGTGACGGATCACCTCTCCCGATTTTAGAGCATCTTGAGGCATCTGATATGACCACACCAATCACTGAGACATTCCTAGCCGAGGCGATTCTTGCTATCACCTTGCTTCCATGGTATGTTGACATTGTGAACTATCTTGTCGCCAAGAAAGCTCCACAAGGTTGGCCTAGGCAGTGACTTGAGACCTTCCATACGAAGGCCAAGTCTTATCATTGGGAGGTTCCCACCCTTTACCACGAAGGGAGGGATAGTGTCTAGCGTCAGTGTATTCCTCAGGAGGAGTACCATAGCGTCCTTACCTATTGCCACAAGCTTGAGGCAGGAGGACATCACTCTAAGAGACGGAAACCGCAAAGGTTCTCCAATCCGACCTATGGTGACCTACTCTCTTTAAGGATTAAGATGAATTCATGAAGAGATGTACTAACTGTTAGAGGATGGGCACTTGTGGATAGAGAGATATGATATCGATGAAACCCATTCACTTTTGTGAGGTTTTTGATGCATGGGGCATCGATTTCATGGGTTCATTCCCTAAGAGTTAGGGATTTGAGTACATTTTGTTGGCTGTGGATTATGTGAGTCGTTGGGTTTAGACCATCCCCGCCCGATCTGCAGATGCAAAGATTGTTTGCAAATTTTTGAGGAAAAATATCATATTATGATTTGGGTACCTAGAGTCTTAATTTCTGACTGGGGACTTATTTTATCAACGACAAGGTAAGGGCCCTTGCTAACGAGTTCAGCATAGACCATAGAGTTGCCACACCGTATCATCCACAAATGAATGGTCTTGCTGAGGTTTCAAATAGGGAGATTAAGACTATTTTACAGAAGGTTGTCTGCCCAGACCGAAAGGATTGGTCACAGATTTTTGACTTGGTCTAAGACTTCCTTCAAGACACCTTTGGGTACATCTCCTTTCTGACTCGTTTATGGCAAGCCATACCACTTGCTTGTGGAGATCAAGAAAAGATCACTTTGGGCAGTCACTGAGATATTATTGGATCCTGAGAGTATAGGAGATCAGAGGAGAGCAAAATTAGCAGCCCTAGAGGAATTGAGAGATACAACCTTCTCAAGTAGCCTACAATATAAGGACAGAGTGGAGATATGGCATGATTCTCACATCATCCATAAGCAGTTTGAGTCGAATCAGAGAGTATGGTTATTTGATGAAAGGTTTAGATTATTTCCAAGGAAATTACGGAGTAAATGGAAGGGACCATACCTTGTCAGAAAGATGCACGACAATGGTGGCATTGAACTATCCGAGTTATCTTATGAGTCCACCTTTCGAGTTAACGGTCAGCACCTTAACCCATATCTTGATCATGATCTAGTGAGCGTTGATGTTTCCCCCATTCATTTTGTATGAGATGTGTTCAATGATTCATTATCACCTGCATCTCATACTTGATTTTCAGTTCTACTTCACTTCTGTATATATTCATATTGTCTAATATCATTCATTCATTCTGTTTAGTACCCTAGATCCATCTGATGATTATGCTATACTTAGGATGCACTTTATCCTAAGTATAGAGGTATTCATTTATCAGTTATCTCTATTTTGATGCCTATACTTAGGGATATTTTACCCTAAGTATAGGGGAGGTAAGATATGTACATTCTATTCCTCGATTTTTCCCTTTGTGTAAAATCCCCTACACTTAGGATTACTTGATCCTAAGTATAGGAGGGATCACCGACTTCTATTGATTTTGAGTCGTTGTAGTACAGAATTCTTTTCACTTCTCTATACTCAGCATGAGTTATGTCTTCCTTCATCGCTCTCTGATCACTCTAAGGACATCGTTCGAGCTAAGTATCGGGGGGTGTCGTATATATTATATATATACTTTAGCCATAACTCGTACTTTGTGTGTGTTAATAACATGGCTATTATTTATAAAAATAGGAATAAAATAATTTCATACAAATTTTTATACAAATTTTGTAAAAATGTTTGTAAAAACGTTTTGTTTGAAAAAAGATTTGTAAATTATTTTCTTTATCAAAATTAGGTATACTGCATAAAATTTTTGAAAATTGTGTGAAAATAAAATGTTTGCAAAAATATTTTGTAAAATTGTTTGTAAGTGTTTGTAAAAATAGTTTTAAAAAATATTTTGAAAAGGTTTGCAAAACTATTTTGTCACATGGGAAATAACTTGTGGGGTATGAGAACCATGTGTATATATGTACATTAAAAACCATAATCTACCCCTAAATTCTTTGTACATAAACACCCTTAATAAAGCTGGATTAAGATCCATTTGTAAATAAAACATGTAACACACCTTTTGTAAATATGTATTTATCTTTGTGAAAACTTTTCTTTTTCTTATACTTTTTCAAAAATACCTAAAAATTTGAAAATTACAAATTCCCACCAAAAAGAGTTTTTGTAAATATTTGCATGTGCATTCTTCAGCATATTGGTTGACATTTAAACTAGTCTGAAATAAAATTGAAAAATGGAGCTTCGTTAAGACCTTAATCCACTTAACTTCAGAGGAACCTTATAGGATTTGGGGTTAAGAATTTTTCAAGTCCATAGCGACTTAATTCTTTGAGTCCACTAGGCTATGTTCACATGTCATCTTGATTAGCCTAAGTAGAGCATTTAACAATGCACGCATGATTCTTAGTGACAATGGCTTGACTTGGACATGCACCTTACATGTAGCTCAACACAGGTGAGGTAGTAAGGAGGTAAAATTCTTTGGCTTGGAGTAGCATACGGGGGTAGTACAGCTAGCAAGAACCTCCTGTCCTCCTCTAGGGAAGGATTTGCACCTCAACCTGGTCTAGTAGCATTGAGGCCTAACAATAGGATGATGTGGGTTGCAATAAAGCTTCAAAAGAGGGATATTCTACTGGTTCAAGAAGAAAAACTCCTTATGTACATGTTGAACCTTGTAGATATGTTATATATATGTCATAAAAAAGTGTAAAATTACAAAAACTCCACAAGAGGAGACATGCCTGATTGAAAATAAAATGCATGTCATAGTGTATATAGTTGAATAAGCAAAGCTTGTATTCCACCATCTCATCTCATGGAAGCTTGCAGCTGAAGACTTAGCTACACTGGCTATGCTCTAAAGGATACGTGGCTGAGAACCGCAAAATCGGCCCTTTAATAGTGCGGAATTAGCACTTGGAATTGTTGTAGCAGTCGGGCCGATTTTGGTCATCAAAGAGACCACCTCATTGATATATGTCAAATAAGAATGCGATGGTCATTATTTTTTTTTACTTGGCAAGAAACCAAGGTCGAACTCAGGGGCACGAGCCTCTCTCGTATTGATCTGATTTCTATTTATTTAACTAGCTAAGTGTTGAGTTAGAGGCATATAGGTCAAAATCATGCAGAAGAAGACAACAATGCATTAAAAATGAACATGCATTTTTTTAATCATGTTATCATACAAATAAATGCCATAAAATGCAATGCGATGCAATGGAAATATGCCCTAGGTTAAAAGGATGAGCCAACTAGACCAAAGTTGATTTCAGATTCAAATGAAGCAACCACTCATTTGACATAAAGTACAAAGTTAATCAGAAAGGCATAAAAAAAACACTAGAGTTAATTAACAATACATTGAGATCACCATGTCAATATCAAGATAACAAATATTCCATTAAAAGGT
This sequence comes from Ottelia alismoides, assembly GCA_037367405.1. Classification (NCBI taxonomy): domain Eukaryota; kingdom Viridiplantae; phylum Streptophyta; class Magnoliopsida; order Alismatales; family Hydrocharitaceae; genus Ottelia; species Ottelia alismoides. The sequence goes on along the minus strand of JAZKJV010008712.1, from coordinate 336,033 downwards.
ACGTCAAACAAGCGTTAAAATGAAACTGAAATCAACTCGATTGGAGCTACGTAGCTCAAGATATGCAACAAAGAAGATAAGGGCATAACTGAAATAAAACATGAAAAAGATAACTACAAACAGGTCCTGGGAGGGACTAAAACGTAAATACATAAAAGAGCAGGACCTTCCCCGTAAAATTTCCAATGTTCACGCACTATGCACGTGATCTGGACCTGCTTGCAATTTGAAGAAAGTGGATGGGCTTCCGTGCAAATTACCCAGGAAGCACGTACCGTGCACGCGCTCTCCTTGGCTCGGTTGGCTCGGAGGTTCAGAGGAGGCCCGGGTTGCTTCGGCGTGGCTCGGGCGTAGGCTTTGGCTCGGTGCAGGCTCGGGGAAGGTTCGGATGTCCCAAGTCTGGAGGCTCGGGTGTTAGGCTCGGCCGAGCTCTGGTGATGACGCGTGGCTAGCTCGGGGCCATTGGATTATGCGCATCCAACGGCATCTGGAGAAGGCTCTGGCTGATGGCGTGTCGGCATCGGGACCGTTGGACCTTGAGGATCCAACGGTATCTGAAAGGAACTCTGAATGGCGACGTGGACTCTTCTGGACCATTGGATGGTCACCGGGAGTGGACCATCCAACGGTGGTTGTGCTTTCTTCCCACCTTCGCCTGGTGGCGCTTCTGGAGCTCCGGCGAGGGAGCTCCTCCTCCGCCGCTCCATTCTGGGCCCGGTGAACCTCGCCCGACGCTCCTGAAGGAAGGTCGATGGAGCTGGGAGCTCAGGCGAGGTGCGGAACTCTCTGGAGAGGGCCTTAGGGTCGCTGATGTAGAGGACGGTGATAACGAAGATGGCCCGGCGAGCTCTCCGGCCATTGAATAGGTGATCGACCTGCAGCGTTAATTCCTATAGCCGAAGCGAACCAGTGTGTTGTGCGTGCGTGAGGTGAAGTGGAGAGCTCATAGGGATCGGAGAAGGTGGGAGCTCGGATGCTCCTCCGCCGTGAAGGCGGAGGAGATGGGTCGGACGGTGATGGGAGGTAGGGAAGAGTGAGAAGATGAGCGGAGGAGTGTGTGAGAAAGGGGAAGGTGCGGCGGAGCTAACGGGATGGTCAATGGAAGGTGAAGATGATTGACGAGGCCGAATTAAATCAAAGAAATTGACTAAAAGACGAAGGGAGATCGGAAGAAGCTTACCTGGTCTGGAAGGCAGTCGGATGGCTTGGGCTGGGGCTCGAATCGAGCCCCGGGTCTTCGCTGGACACGGCCAGCCGCTCCGTGCAGCTCGGGCGGTCGCCAGGAGGCGTCGCGACTCCGCCGTAAGTGGCGGAGGGTCTCACCGGGGGATGGGTCGTCTTCGCTCTATCTTCGCGCCTCCCCCTATCACAGGGAGGCGGAGGAGGGATGGCCCCTCCCCGCGTGAAGGTGGACCACGGCGAAAGTGGGAGGTGGCGGCGCATTTGAAGAATACGGTGGTGGAACTGGGTGGTGGAGAACATGGTTTCGAGGGCGGTATGGAGTGAGTGGAGATGGCTTCGTGGGTGGAGGTTGGGCTCGCGAGGATCGTGGGTGATGGAGGAAGAGCGTGGGGCAGTTAGCGAAGGAAGAGGTAGTCAGGGGAGACGAGGGAAATAGGAAGGGCGAGGGAGGTTCACGCGGAGTGGAATCGTGTGAAAGAGAAGGGAGCCAGAGGTTGACGACGGTCAACTGACCGTTGGATCTGGAGATCCAACGGTGGGGATCGATGTGCGAAGGAGTGGCTCAGATTAAATCGGGGGTGATGCGATTAACGGACTGGAGAGATGCCACGTGTTGAGCTGGGGGCGAAGCGCCATCGGGCGGTTTGGATGAGACCGAGGGGCTGATCAAGCGGTTGAGAAGAAAAGGCGGAAAACGCGGCTGAGATGGAAAGGCAGAGGTCGATAAGAGGGTTGAGAATTTGCCACGTGTTGCGATAGTAAGTAGGCGGGAGCGGACGGACCTGATGTAACAGATGGACTGATCGAAGGGATGGAAAATGTCCAGGGAATAACGGTGGAGATGGGAGATCGGGGTTGCGATCAGAGGGCATCTGTAGCGCCACGTGGCGAGCTCTGCTTAAGGTGCAAATGAACGGTGATGATGATGGGCAGGAGATGATCAAACGGTTGAGGAGAGAGGGTGTGCATGGAAGTAGCTGGGCCGTTGGATCTTAGGAGGAGATCCAACGGTTGGAAGAGGAGGCGGAAGAGACAAGGGAGGCGGGGCCACGTGGCGCCCCCAGAATGGGCCACGTGGCCCAATCAGATTATTCAGATGGAATGTTTGATTTTTGAATGCTTAATTGGTCGAATTTGAGAAAACTCAAAACATGAAAGTTGTAGATCTTGATGAGATCAACAAGTTTCATGTTAACCAAAACTGGAGATGACTTCAAACAAAGGCCCGAAATATTTTTGAGGGTATTTTTAGGTCTAAAAATACCACGGATTTTTGTTTTGCCATTTTTTTGTGGTTTTTAATTTATTTAGGACTCTGTTAATTACAAGACCTTAACTGGGATTTATTGACACTCAGCTTAAGCAAGGGGGTTAATAATAGGAAATAAAGATGATGAAATCGAGTTTCATCACCCCCCTATACTTAAACTATGCTCGTCCTCGAGCATCAAAAAGAATGACTAAGTTGGATTAACCCCCTTGTGCATGTGAATACAGGATCCAAACTGATCAAGTCGACTCGACTTTAGAGGTCCAAAATTCTAGAGTTCAACCCAGCCTTAATCAAGAGGCTTCCAATTCCTCTACTTCTCTAGACTCTCTCTGATGTACATATAAGCTAAAGGATATGAAGTTTAGTGTTGACTGCAATTCTGAGAGTAGAGTCAATTCGTCACCCAAAATCTTGGTCCGAGAAAATCTCCTAAGGACCCAATCCTCAGCACTAGGGAATAAATCAAATCTTGCATTCAGTCCACCGTCTCTTTAGTTGTCGGACTTAGAAAATGTAGATGGTAGGCCAGAAATGGAGGGCATGGGATTGTGTCAATTCTTCTCTCCCTCTCATTGGAACAAGGATTCTCTCTAGTGCCTTTTACGCAACACATTTTTTGGTGTTGATTAGTGCATCCGTCAAGAGAAGTTGGAGCCGTCTGCACTTGTTTTCTTGGGAGTACACCGGGGTGTGTCTCTTTTGAGTACCTATCGTACCTTCGACACCCAGACTTGTAGCATTTACGATGCAGAGCCCTTTTTTTGGTGCAAGCCCGATTCCTGGTCCTAATAGCGGTGGTCCAAGTGGACACTTTGAAAAGTTTGGGAGCGCTCGCCTTTTGTGGAAGCTCTTTGATATGTAACTTTGTGGAATGAGAGCTTTTCTTTGAAATTTCTTTGACTTGTATAATTTGTGGCTTGCTCCACTGCTTTTACCAAAAGTTGGCGCACACTGATCAACATTTTTTTATTTCACACCCTGGCACTTAGGTCAATGTCAAGAGATTAGTATAAGAACCAAGTTCTCATACTGGCTAATATTGCTGACACTCAGGTTTCATGAAGCCTCCAAAGGCTTTATCCCATCCTCGAGCATCATTAGATCAAATCCAAACTTGACTTCCTCATCCCAATCCCTCAGGTGAAAAATCAACTCATCTCATCAAAAACCGCAGTCGTGCATGTGATGTGCTGATCATATTCTTTTGTCTGAGATTAAGCATGGAATATAGCATGCAAATCTAGAAACCTAGAGGAATATGGACGATTAAGTCAATGACCCTGATGGCTAAGGCTGGTCAACCTAAAATCTCAAAGACCTCAAAAAGCTAAGTCTCCTTGGCCAATTCAGATCATGGGTGAAAGTGTAAGTGTAGAGGACTAATCCAACTTCTTCATTCAAAAACAAGACACATTTTTTATTTCAATCACTTTTTTTTAAACTTCAAGAGATATTAGAACTTCTAAACTCAATTGAGCATCTGCAATTCAGCCAGTATGGATGTAAGTACAGGCCGAAGCCCATTGCTTGAGGACGGGACCTTACGCGATGTCCTCTAAACCATCCAATCTGCTAAGGGCGAACCCTCACTGAATGCGGCTTACTTAATTGGGCTTAGTAGTCACTAACGGCTCCTAAAGGGTTTTGCGGTTTTTCTCATTTTATGGATTTTAATAAAGGTTAAAACACGAGTTAAACTCAACTTTCCTTGAAAAGAGAAGGTGCTTTTTCAAAACCATGTCATACAAAATAAAAAGTTTTCAAAACATTTTCAAAAATCATTTTTGAAAATATTTTTATAAAAATAGCGTAACATAATATCGAAAAGCTGCGAAATCATTTGAGTTTCTCTTAGTCCAACGATTTTTACCTTAGCCAAAAAGTTTTAAATTTTTCAAATTTTTCAGATTATAGCTAAAGTAAGTATACGGTATATACGGTATACCCCCCTATACTTAAACTTTGCTATGTTCTCATAGCACTAGATGTTACAAGTACATAGGTCCATTTAAGTATAGCGAAATATACGGGAGCTAAGAGGGGCTCCCCCTATACTTAGGTTAGAAATAACCTAAGTATAAAGACAAGAAAAGAGGAGTAGAGAAATCACAGGGACTCGGGTCCCCCTATACTTAGGCTGAGATTAGCCTAGGTATAAAGATGGAATTTGATGTTGGAAGAGACCCAAGGTGAACGAAGAAGAGGGATGGATATACAAGTGAGCGGATGAATCTTCAGAGATGAAATGGAGGGACTAAGGTTTTGGGGTGTGTGTCGCAACAAACATGGCTCAATCAAGCAAGCAAACCCTTAGTTTCACCAACTCACACATGAAACCAACCAAGGTTGGTTGATTATCTTGTCAGTTTAATTGGTGATAAAACGTTAGATAATTACGCGGAGAAAAATGTGAAATAAAAACCAACGCGTAACCGAGGGTGTTGCTCTCCCAAAACCGATTTTTACTCCATTTTTTTTGTTGACTTTCAATTAACAGTCCCAATTTTATTTAGAATTATCACTGAATTAAGGTTAGCACATCAATCAGGAAATCATCGTCTACAGTTCATTTCATTTTCCCTTAATCCTAGGTGATCCAAGCTAGGAAATGAAAGCCGAGAAAAACATGTATTCGATAAAAAAACGCGATCTAGGCTAAGCGAGAAATCATTCAGTGATTTGACGATAAATTCGTGAAAAAACTAGGGCCGTTTTGAGAACCAAAATCAATGTATGCAAGTCGAATAAAACCGCACCTAATCATGCATCTATTAGCGGGGAATGATATCCATTTAAGTTTGGCTAAGTGAGGCGAGATTACGTGCGTCTATATTTTAGTGTGTTCTACCTACGATCAAGCACATAAAAATATGAAAAAAATAAAATGAGCTCGGAGAGCCGCGTGCCTAGTCCTAGTTCGACACTCAAGTGGGGACGATCCCCACACAACCATGATCGTTTGATTACAATCGCGAGTCTTCAATCGAAGACCGCTGTAAAAGACGAATTATTACAAGTCATGCAAAACAAAAAAATGCGAGACATTTTCTTTTCTTTTCTTCCTTATTTGCTCCAAGCATGCTCCTGCGGCTCCTCGCAGCGGGGAGCGTCCTGCTCCTCGCCTCCTTGATCCGTCAAGGGCCCTGCCACAAAAACTATGGTTAGATATCAAATAAGAAAGAAAACATTTTATGTGCAAAATATGTGATCATTTGACCTATAAAAAGGAACACTAAATTAAACAAACAAAATCCAAAAAATGTAAGAAATGAGCCGTGTCCCCGGCAACGGCGCCACTTGATGAACTGCAAAATCGGCCTTTTAATAGTGCGGAATTAGCACTTGGAATTGTCGTAGTAGTCGGCCGATTTTGGTCATCAAAGAGACCACCTCATTGATATATGTCAAATAAGAATGCGATGGTCATTATTTTTTTTTACTTGGCAAGAAACCAAGGTCGAACTCAGGGACACGAGCCTCTCTCGTATTGATCGGATTTCTATTTATTTAACTAGCTAAGTGTTGAGTTAGAGGCATATAGGTCAAAATCATGTAGAAGAAGACAACAATGCATTAAAAATGAACATGCATTTTTTTAATCATGTTATCATACAAATAAATGCCATAAAATGCAATGCGATGCAATGGAAATATGCCCTAGGTTAAAAGGATGAGCCAACTAGACCAAAGTTGATTTCAGATTCAAATGAAGCAACCACTCATTTGACATAAAGTACAAAGTTAATCAGAAAGGCATAAAAAAACACTAGAATTAATTAACAATACATTGAGATCACAGTGTCAATATCAAGAAAACAAATATGCCATTAAAAGGTACGTCAAACAAGCGTTAAAATGAAACTGAAATCAACTCGATTGGAGCTATGTAGCTCAAGATATGCAACAAAGAAGCTAAGGGCATAACTGAAATAAAACATGAAAAAGATAACTACAAACAGGTCCTGGGAGGGATTAAAACGTAAATACATAAAAGAGCAGGACCTTCCCTGTAAAATTCCCAATGTTCATGCACTCTGCACGTGATCTGGACCTGCTTGCAATTTGAAGAAAGTGGCTGGGCTTCCGTGCAAATTACCCAGGAGGCACGTGCCGTGCACGCGCTCTCCTAGGCTCGGTTGGCTCGGAGGTTCGGATGAGGCCCGGGTTGCTTCGGCGTGGCTCGGGCGTAGGCTTTGGCTCGGTGCAGGCTCGGGGAAGGTTCGGACGTCCCAAGTCTGGAGGCTCGGGTGTTAGGCTCGGCCGAGCTCTGGTGATGACGCGTGGCTAGCTCGGGGCCATTGGATTATGCGCATCCAACGGCATCTGGAGAAGGCTCTGGCTGATGGCGTGTCGGCATCGGGACCGTTGGACCTTGAGGATCCAACGGTATCTGAAAGGAACTCTGAATGGCGACGTGGACTCTTCTGGACCATTGGATGGTCACCGGGAGTGGACCATCCAACGGTGGTTGTGCTTTCTTCCCACCTTCGCCCGGTGGCGCTTCTGGAGCTCCGGCGAGGGAGCTCCTCCTCCGCCGCTCCATTCTGGGCCCGGTGAACCTCGCCCGACGCTCCTGAAGGAAGGTCGATGGAGCTGGGAGCTCAGGCGAGGTGCGGAACTCTCTGGAGAGGGCCTTAGGGTCGCTGATGTAGAGGACGGTGATAACGAAGATGGCCCGGCGAGCTCTCCGGCCATTGAATAGGTGATCGACCTGCAGCGTTAATTCCTATAGCCGAAGCGAACCAGTGTGTTGTGCGTGCGTGAGGTGAAGTGGAGAGCTCATAGGGATCGGAGAAGGTGGGAGCTCGGATGCTCCTCCGCCGTGAAGGCGGAGGAGATGGGTCGGACGGTGATGGGAGGTAGGGAAGAGTGAGAAGATGAGCGGAGGAGTGTGTGAGAAAGGGGAAGGTGCGGCGGAGCTAACGGGATGGTCAATGGAAGGTGAAGATGATTGACGAGGCCGAATTAAATCAAAGAAATTGACTAAAAGACGAAGGGAGATCGGAAGAAGCTTACCTGGTCTGGAAGGCAGTCGGATGGCTTGGGCTGGGGCTCGAATCGAGCCCCCGGGTCTTCGCTGGACACGGCCAGCCGCTCCGTGCAGCTCGGGCGGTCGCCAGGAGGCGTCGCGACTCCGCGTAAGTGGCGGAGGGTCTCACCGGGGGATGGGTCGTCTTCGCTCTATCTTCGCGCCTCCCCCTATCACAGGGAGGCGGAGGAGGGATGGCCCCTCCCCGCGTGAAGGTGGACCACGGCGAAAGTGGGAGGTGGCGGCGCATTTGAAGACGACGGTGGTGGAACTGGGTGGTGGAGAACGTGGTTTCGAGGGCGGTATGGAGTGAGTGGAGATGGCTTCGTGGGTGGAGGTTGGGCTCGCGAGGATCGTGGGTGATGGAGGAAGAGCGTGGGGCAGTTAGCGAAGGAAGAGGTAGTCGGGGGAGACGAGGGAAATAGGAAGGGCGAGGGAGGTTCACGCGGAGTGGAATCGTGTCAAAGAGAAGGGAGCCAGAGGTTGACAATGGTCAACTGACCGTTGGATCTGGAGATCCAACGGTGGGGATCGATGTGCGAAGGAGTGGCTCAGATTAAATCGGGGGCAATGCGATCAACGGACTGGAGAGACGCCACGTGTTGAGCTGGGGGCGAAGCGCCATCGGGCGGTTTGGATGAGACCGAGGGCCTGATCAAGCGGCTGAGTAGAAAAGGCGGAAAACGCGGCTGAGATGGAAAGGCAGAGGTCGATCAGAGGGTTGAGGATTTGCCACGTGTTGCGATAGTAAGTAGGCAGGAGCGGACGGACCTGATGTAACAGATGGACTGATCGAAGGGATGGAAAATGTCCAGGGAATAACGGTGGAGATGGGAGATCGGGGTTGCGATCAGAGGGCATCCGTAGCGCCACGTGGCGAGCTCTGCTTAAGGCGCAAATGAACGGTGATGATGATAGGCGGGAGATGATCAACGGTTGAGGAGAGAGGGGTGCGTGGAAGTAGCTGGGCCGTTGGATCTCAGGAGGAGATCCGACGGTTGGAAGAGGAGGCGGAAGAGACAAGGGAGGCGGGGGCACGTGGCGCCCCCAGAATGGGCCACGTGGCCCAATCAGATTATTCAGATGGAATTTTTGATTTTTGAAGGCTTAATTGGTCGAATTTGAGAAAACTTAAAACATGAAAGTTGTAGATCTTGATGAGATCTACAAGTTTCATGTTGACCAAAACTGGAGATGACTTCAAACAAAGGCCCGAAATATTTTTGAGGGTATTTTTAGGTCTAAAAATACCACGGATTTTTGTTTTGCCATTTTTTTTGTGGTTTTTTAATTTATTTAGGACTCTGTTAATTACAAGAATTTAACTGGGATTTATTGGCACTCAGCTTAAGCAAGGGGGTTAATAATAGGAAATAAAGATGATGAAATCGAGTTTCATCAGTGGCTACACTGGCCACCGGTCCATTCTCTCCTTTTCCCCTCTTCTTGAGATGATTGTACTCGAACTTAGAAGGGAATACCCCGCTCCTCGAGGAAAGGGTTGCTAGAATGGTGGATTAGAGTTACCTTGTTGACGGTGGTTGTTTCTTTTCCATTTTTGAGGTGGGGAGCTACATATCACTTACACAGTACAAGGAAAGATTCATAGACATTAGTGTTTGCGTATGTAGACTTGTTCTGATCTGGTTGTTATGGAGACCTGACCATAGAATTCAGGAACTTGAAGGCTGTTAAGCCATAAACCTGTTTCCCGGTATGGTTCCGCCAAATTAATAATCCAAAAGTTTGACCGAGCTCCATACTCCAATTTTATGGAGATAAGTTTAACAATCAACTTTGATTCTTCCTTTTTCTTTTCTTTTTGTTTCACTTCTTTTTCAAATAAGTGTTTTCTAAGGGACTAGCAAAGGTAAAGTATAGGGGGATGATGAATTTATGATTCTCATTCTTCATTCTTTTATTTTAATCATATCTTTTAGCAAAAAAACCTGTGAATATGTGTAAATCCAATAAATTAACATTGTATATACTATTGCGAATAATGAATAATTACCACATTTTTCCAAAAAAGGAATAAAGATAAAAATAAAAAGGAAGTATGTAATTATGTAGTAAGTACAACTGACCCAAGCCCCTAGAGAAGGTCAATTATTGACCTGATCGACATGGAATAAAGTAGCAGGAGATAGGGTCCTCATATATTTATTACCATACATTCTATGCATATATCATCCCTATATTTTATTGATCACTAAAAAGACCTCAAAACAAATGATTTTCTCAATAAAAGTTATACATAAAAGTTTTTCTGAATAATAAAAATATTTGTAAACTAAATCGTTGTACATATTGTAAATAATACCACTCATAAAAAGCCACAAAACAAGAATTTAAAGGATCAATTATAGGTCCTTATGTACTTGAATTCTTTCAAAATCTCCGTTATTAGACTCTAAATTAAATTATCTTTAAATGAGGGGTGGTTTCATAAATTTTGGAGTTGGTGAGAAAATTGGCTTTTTGGGTGTATTGTACAACCACATAGTACATGTACTTGTAAATACCAATATTTTAATTATTTTAATTCATAATTTGTGCATATTTTATTTTAAACACTTGTACATACTCTTGACAATAAAATAAAGATAAAATAAAAATTATAAAATACAAAATAAATTAAAAATAAAATCAAAAATTCATTGAATACCAACCACATTTGTGTATATTGTATATAATACCTATTTATTTAATAAATTTTATTTACTTTGTAAAAATCAAATAAAAATCATTTCATGCTCCTCAATTCATTTTATAAAAAAATATAAAATAAAAGATATTTATGTAAAAACACTAAAATAAAAATAATAGAATAAAATATATAGGTATACAATACCTATACTGTATATACTGTATATATAATTTCATAAAAGTAATTAAAAATCATAAAAAGTAGCTTAAAAAATAATAAACATTTTTTATTAAATCATTTTTTATTTTAAATTCATTTACTATTTTATATTCATTATTCTTTGAGTTTTAAAAATCTAAATTTTCTGATTGGTCAACCCGGGTCTATTGACCCAGTTCAACCTCCCCACTTCCAGACCTGACCTGACTCCCCCGTCGTCGGACCGAATTTCTCTCCTTTTTCTAGGTCTAGTCTGATTACCATTTCCCTTGATTTCTGCACATGATTCCTCTCCTAAGATCCGTGATCCTCACGGATCCCTAGGTAGAGTCGGATCCTCCTAAGGTTTCACACGAGCCTTCGATCTTTCTAGACCCTAGAGGCATCTTATAAAATCTTCTCCTCTGCCTCCATCATGCCCTATCTCATCCCTCTCACCACCCTACCCCTTAGCTACATCCAGAAGAGTGACATGCTTCAAGAGGATCCCTTTGGAGTGAGATTTGGTCGTCGAACAGTCGTAGCTCGCTCATGGCCAGAGTGATCCGCCACAAATAGCCTCCCAAGTCCTCCGCAACCCAGTCGAGGCCACTACCTCGCCTCCATCTTCGCCTGAAGCCATTGAGCCTCTCAAGAACCTTAGGTACTCACTCCTTCCTCTGCATTTCACTATCCATCTCGATTTAGCCATTTCCTCCGTCGTTCATTCCTTAAATCCGACCATCGCCACCGGAGCTCCATCCCTCGCCTCGCCCGCATCGATAGACTCCTCGACTCATCGTCACCCTTCGTACGCATCCTGACCCTCCTTCATCCTGCTCATCGAAGCAATATTAGGAGAGATCTTCTCCCCCATTTCTGCCGGAGATTGCCAGCGTGTTCCACAATCGCTTTTCTTTTTTACAACAACTAATAACCATGGTAGAGGATACTTCTTCGATGCGAGATTGCCTTTGCAGGTGCAAACACGTGTGATAGTCTCAAACTGAGCTCCATCCGAGGTGGCGGAGCACCCCATGTGCTAAGCATCACCACGCCAATTCGTATGTCCATCAGCTCATCGGAGCCACCCATTCGATGCAGAGCAGCCTTACGAAGGTGCTGGACTTTACCGCAAGATGATCAACCTCGTTGATGGATAGAATCTCTCGATCGAAACTCACCAATCGCTAGTTCTTACAGCACCCTCAACGTTGTTAGATTAGCCACTCCAGTCCAGTTCTGATCTGAGCCATCCATATGCGCCCTTTTTGCAGCGTTAGATCAGATCTTTTGCAGATCTAAACTGCACGTCCGTGCAGCCTTTCCAGACCGTCAGATCTATCCACCAACAATCATTAGACGGTACGCCACGGAAACTGTCAGCACAAGCCATGTGCCCCCTTTAGGGTATATTTCACTCACGCCCTTGCCTCTTTATGTATTTCTCTTTAGTTTATTAACTGTAATAAATAGTTAAAAACTTTTTGCATTAAGGGCCTTATAGTTTTATTATTTGCATTTTAGTCCAACCGAGTTGCAGTCACGTGTAGCTTCGCGTGTTTTTTGGGTTATTTGCAATATCTACCTCGTACTTTGAACTGGTTATTTAAAGAATGAAATGTTTTGATTAATTGCATATATACCCTTGTGTGTCTGGTCATGTGAGTGTGCACGTGTTTGCTAGGCTTTTTGCATGATGCACCCTTGATCTTTTATTGTTGGTTATCATTTGGCCTTGAAACTTAAAGTAATTACACATAGGTCCCTCCTTGACACTTTTTAACTATTGTCTTTTATTAATTGCAATAAATATTAACTTGTTGCCAAAATTTTCCATAAAATTAAGTTAGCTTCCTGCTTTGTTGTGCTTACTTGCATAAAATTTTGGTCGCAAATTAATTAGTTTTAGTATTATTAGAAATTCAAAAATAGTAGATAAATTCCCTATTTGCCTCATAAAAATCATAAAAATTTGAAAAAATCCTTACAATTTCCATAAACATTTATTAGTTATCTTTTATTACTATTTAGCTTCTGTATAAATTTTGTTAAAAAATGTCCTTTAAAAACCTAAAAATTTATAAATACTCGAAAACTTACGAAAATCATATAAAATCAACAAAAAAATTCAAAAATTACTTTTTAAGTTCTTGTTTATATATATTTCTTCATAATTTTGATAAAAATCCTTTCCATGTTTTTTTAGCATTTTATCTATTTTTAAATTGGAAAATACACTTTGTTGTACACTATTTGTTTATTTTGTCACTGTTTGGTTTCTAGAAAATCACACAAACATCAAAAAATTCCCCAAAAAATTCCCAAAAATACTATAAAATATAGAAACCCCAAAAATATTTTTACTTCACTTTTCTGAATATTTTTGACATATTTGAAAAATAAAAAAAACTTGTGCATTTTTTGTCTTATTTTCCTTGTTTGAAAAATAAAAAATTTGAAAATTCTAAAACCATTAAAAAGATAAATAAAAATCATTTTATTTTTGAATCGTCTACTAAGTGTTTAATTGTGCTCCTTGAGTTTGACACTGGTCTCTATACCATGTTAATAAAAGTAGCAAAACCGTCATCTTCATTGCTTGATTTATTAGTGGTTTGGATAATTTTCTCGTTAGTTGTATTGCTTGAATAAGATCACAAGGACAACTTAATACTACACTTGCCCTATTTGGTTTTTGTGGTCATCTCTTCACTATAATAACAATTCCTGCTTAGAGTGATTTCGTCGACTTACATTAGCATGTAGCATAAATTTAAATTTCTATCTTGCATCCCACATGGAGAGATTTAGGGAGCATTGTACTTTGCATGTATCATTTGATACTAAGATGAGATTTCCATCCTAATATCAACTTGCATGGCTTTTCCGTCTTCTCTCCCAGTTATGTATCACTTAGGAATTTAAAGAAAATACAAAAAATCATTAGGCAAATTATTTTCAAAAATATTCAAAAAAGTGAAAATAAAAAATTAAAACAAGGTGAATGTTTAATCAACTTTGACCAAAATTAAAGTTTTCAATGGACATCATTGTTTGGGGTTCATAAATCCCACAATGTTTTCAGGTACATTCCATACTGAGTGAGGCACAACTCATAAGGATTAGAGCCCAAAATCAAACCTGAATACTACCTTGTTATTGATTGATTCACGAAGTATTAGTGCTTCTATCGTACATGGGCGAGTACGACCTTGTTGACGATGGTGTTCTCGGCTGGTGTAGAACATCGACCTGATCTGAAGTATTAAGCTTAGGACACGTCTTCATAGGTGTGTCTATCTCATCGTCCTCCATCCGAGTACATCCCTTTTGGGAGAAGTATTGGTTTTGCCTATTGGCTTCCTCCTCTATTCTTTAGCTGAGTAGTCGATCTAGACCCAATAGAAGGGATTCTCTTAAGAAAGTGCAGGTTGTAGGTTACAAAGAAAGTGGAAAGTATGGGATACTTTTCTAGCAGTACACACTCTCCTATAGGGTTAGCATCTAAGGACTTGCTAAAAAAGATTGCCTGAAAATAATAATAAAATTGAAAAGATAAAAATAGCCAGACTATTACGGCTTCACATTGAGTGAGTTGGTGAACCCACACTTGTATTGTGTCTGTTTGAATTAGAATTTAGGTCAAAGATCCAGTCCTACACACTTGTGCCCTTTTCATTTTATCTATTTTTGTTTCTTCTTACCCTGCTCATTTAGAGCCTTCCACTATTTTTCTCTTCATTTATTGTTCATCATTGTATTCCATTCCTCATCTACTCCGCTTTTATCCAAGATATCATTTCATGTATGGTTTAGTCGGGACCTCACTGACACCCACATCCAATCCATGATTTAACAACTTAAATAATATGATGTGATTCTTGAGAACCCGATTCAGATCTTGCGAACCAATCTCCAGACTCCCCGACTTCTTCTCATTCTTCAATAAATCGGGATCACTATTGTCCCACCATTCGCCCCTTGTGGATGGAGATTGGCTTCATTTCATATCAATTTCTCTATTGACACACATCTGGAATTGACCCTAATTTCAGATCATCCATTCCATTTGATGCAATAGTTTGCCAGGCTGATCAAGGTACCTTTCCATGTGCAGATCAAGACACCACACTAGACCACATTCAGATTAGTTCCTCTTAGTCTGGATTAGAGATGGCTCCTCAGTGAAAAGGGAAGGGACTGAACTTGCTAGATCAGGGACAATAGATCAGAACAAAGTGCATGCACAGTTGCTCGCTTTGATCCAGTCTATCTTGCTGCAACTGACAGATCAGACTCTTACCCAGGTTGCATTCCAGAACATGTTGAATGATCCAAGGAGAGAGTAAGAATAGAAGGGGAGGAGGTAATGATGGTGAAGGGGATGTACACCGTGGAGAGACCGCATATGAGCCAAGGGAGAGGCTCCCAACCCTACTCTCCAAGAAACTTACAATCCTAGCACTATCCAAATGAAATAGTGGATATAGATCCTTGTAGTCCACGGACATTATGAATTGAAGCCTAGGTGTTTGACTCTTCTTCCCTCCTTCCACAAGAATACTAACGAAGAGCCTACATCCATCTTCAATAATTCTCTCGCATCTGTTGCACCACTCACTACCCTAACATCCCATTATGAGTAGTCAACATTCACTTCAGCCTTTAAGACAAGACTCTTTATTGGATTAATCACTTGGACAAGGTCGTGATGAACTGGGAGGAATCAAGTCAATGTTCCCCTATAAATACTATCCCTTGGGTCGTTGAACTAGATGTGAACGAGAATCGGTAACTTCTCCCAAGGACTGCACGAGTCTATACATGAAGCATGTGAGAGAGTCAGATATTTACAAGATAAGTGCATCCACCATGACATCCCTCGTACCAGTCTGGTCCAACACTTCTTTGTGACCTCATTCCAGAAAGCCATAGACTTGTTGATGCCACCTGTGATGGCTCGCATTTCAACAAAGACAAAGATGTTGTATGGCATACTTTTGAAGAAATGGTCGAAGGATAGGTTGTATTATCTTCATCTCGTGCTTATCAAAGACAGCCACGTACCCACTATAAGCCTGTCAATATGGTAATATCCGATGAAGTGGACATGGATGAGAGATCCAACCTGAGTATCACAGGGAGCCACCTATCCGAAGCTGATATAATTGAGAACAGATCACAGTACTTGGAGAAATTGTCTGTGATCGAGCAAAGAACCCAACATATGGACAAACTAGATCAGATTTCCATGCAGTTGGACCTGTTGGTCAGCACCATCAACATTGTATAGTCTTCGAGCCCGACCACCACAACTCTTGCTGAGCAGAAGGATCTACCATCACCACATCAGCCTTAGATGAGTTCAGGTTAGCCTCAGGTCTAGCACGTAAATTACGTGTAGGCACCTAACCAGCCACCTCAGCAGCCATCTCAACAGATTGTTCATTACCAGCAAGAGCCCACGCAATCAGCATATGCAGATCCATCCTTCCCACCACCGCCTTACATTCAAGAGGTGAATGACATCTAGAACAACGATGCCTAATTGTCATGTCCAGGTGGATAACAGCATGGCTAATCCTTGGCAATTCGGTCGTACCACTAATCTTTCGGTGGGAGGTTTGTCCAGGGATCACACCATCCTCTACACCATCAGCCTCCATCTTATCAGAATAACTGGAGGTAGAATCACTAGTACCAGAAGCCCGCAGACTGCCAATACCATCTGCACCACAATTGCGCGCATGCTTCTCATAATCTAAATCCTCCTCCCGCTTCTCCTCAATTTCATTAGCAACAACTCCCTCCTCACCTTAATTCTAAGTATACTAATCAACAACCTCCGTAGTATAAATCCTAACGTGGTTATCATGTTGAATCATCTAAGGTCGCCCATGTGAACTGATGAATCCATGATTCAACATCTTTATCCTTTTATTTTAGCTTACAATCCTTAGCAAAATACTTGTAAATAATAATAATTCTCAATATTTATCATTCTTCATTGATTTGTTAATATTATATATTTATCACTAATTTACACCAAAATAAAAGAATAAAGAAGAAAAGAAAAAGAAAAGAAAGAGAAGGTTGTATATATGAAATAAATACAGACTAACCCGAACTCTGATACTAGGCCAACCATTGGGATGGTCGATAAGGAATAAAGTAGGGGGAGTTAGGGTCCATAACTTATAAAAATCAAGAAAACCAATTATCATTAGTACATATTCATCATTTTTTTCACTGTGTACACATGTTTACCATTTTATTCATCAATAAAATAACCTTAAATAAAATTATTTTCTTTTTGAAAGTTATTTTTGATAATATTTATTACTTTATAAAAATATAAAGAAATATTTACTGAATAATAAATAATTACAATGAATCTAAAAAGCAAAAAAAATCCAAATTTCTAGGTTCACATCTATTTATAGAAAACTTCAAATTGGTTAAATTTACTTTTAAACTTTGTTTTGTAACTTGTACTATTTATTAAAAATACCTAAAAAATCGTAGAATAAATTGTGTGAGTTTTGGTGTTTAGACCCCTTTGTATATATATACAATATGCATATAACACTTTTTTATTTTCTATTTATTTATTCCTAACTCCAACTAACTTAATTCTTTTTTGAAATTATTCATAAAAACCACTAGACAATATAAAAAAAACTTAAAAATAATTGTGAATAAATACCAATAAATCTTATAATGTAGAAGTCGTAAAGCCTAACTTCCAAACCTCATAACTCGGCCATATGAATTCTGAATTAGGTGTACTCACTTTTAAAGTTCGTTTTATAAAATTATCTATCAAATAGAAGTCGTTTCACAGTAATCCGAGTTAATATGCAAAAGTAGGTTTTGAGACCCTATTTTTATACTTGTACACTTGTATATATTGCTTCTATTTATTTATTTTCTTATATATATTTGCATTTATTGTATTTTTAATATTTATACATATTGTATTTGATTACTATAAGACGAAAATAAAAATTTAAAAATCAAAATAACCAAAAAAAGATATCGTATATATTGTATATATACCACCTACATATATTGTAAATATATATATTTATTTACCTTAATAAAATAAGTCATAAAAATCAAATAAAAATACCATTAAATCCTTAAATTGTTTTGTAAATTAATAAATTATTTAATTATATGTTTATTTTTAAAGATAATTTATTAAAAATCCAATTGTTTTATATATAGAAATGTTATACCTATTAATAAAGGTTTTTATTTATTTTAACTTATTCAATTACTTTATTAAAAATTCACCATATATAAGTTTAAGTATTTATTAACATTTTTATTTATATAATTATTTTATTTAAATTCATTTTTATTTTATTTCGAAATTATTTAACATTTTATGTTGTTTTATCCTCTAGTGTCTGGACTCTAGCGGGTTGCTCGCTCCTGATTGGTCGAACCCGAGTCCATTGACCCTGGTTAACCTCTCCTTCTCCCAAGTTAGCCTGATTAAGCACCCCCCGAATGTCTTTTACCGATTTTCCCCGGCTGATCCGATCACATTTCGCACGAGATTTCTTCTTGAATTCTCTTGACCGACTATAAAATAAATCTGCCTGATTATCATTTTCATCATCTGAGCCTCTATTCACGTTTTTTACCTTGATATTTCCAGAAGTCTACGCCACCTTTAAATACCTCACAGCTCCCTCCTGCTCGAGTTGATCCACCTTTGATGTCTCTCTCCACCAACTGAAGCTCTAGGCTCGTGACAGGAGTGTTGGGCATCCTTTGGAGGAGGAATTTGGTGTCTGATCGGCAAGATCCGGACGTATGCCGGAGAGCTCCACCATATAAATCCTCTGTGACCGTCCACATCCACATCTGAGGTGAAGACCAGTTCGAATTCATTGCCGATTCTCCATTGATCTATCCATTCCAAAAGCTTATCTCATATATCATCCCTTTCCATTTTCGACGATTTCATCGTCTATAGCAGAGTTTCTGATCACCTTCTCCGATCACCTCGATTGGAGTTTATCGGGTCCAATCTCACCCCTTAACCCATCACTTCCTCTTCCCGATCCATAACCCACTTCTTTGTCTTCAATCTAGAACCTATCACCTCTCGGATCTGATCTAAGAGACTCAATCTCTGCTCCAATCCATCCATTCAGGAGATCCTCGATACATTCATCCCCCCCGTTTGTTTTATAACTGGAATAACCCCCGTCCTAAGTATGGTCTTCGAGCTTTACCCGTAACCTTGTAGGAAGCGGGATCTTTCATATGGAGCATTATCAGAAGCAAAGAGACATCACTAAGGGCCCGTTCGGTAGGAGAATAAGCAGGAATAAGGATGGGGAATAAGGGGAATAAGGGTCTATTCTCTGTTCGACTGGAGATTAGGAATAAGGAGAATAAGGTGAAATAACGGTAGGTAAGGTGGGATAAAGATAAGAATAAGAGTGAAATAAGATGAAATAATGGGGAATAGTCGTACCACGGGGAACCGTGTTGGGGGCTTATTCCCCTTATTCCATTCCCCCTTATCCTCCAAACGAACAAGGCCTAAGGAGAAAACACGAGGTTCTTGTCCGAATCTCTTCACAATGAGATCCGGACCCTGCGATCATATCAGATAGGAGCAGAAGACACTCAAGAACCATTTGAGAAATCTAGAGCTTCGATCTGACCCTGATCGAGCAAGAAATGGGGGATTAAAGTTTACCTGGAGCAAGTTCTACCTATGTTCTTCCATCACATCTCAGGACCGTTCGATTAAGAGAGAAGAGGTCGGATCCAATCGACATCGTTCATGTGCGCCCAATTCCAATCCGTCAGATCAGATCCAGAAGCATTCATCTTAGTCGTGCGTTGTTTTAGTGCCTCATGCACTTTGCACGAGCCCTGGGGAATATACGATGTCCCTCCTATAGCTTCTTTCATTTGTAATTAAGTCCTAAACTGGACATGTGTCGTTTCATCAATGTCTGAATAATTGCAAATAAAACATTGTATTTCTTAAAATTACAATTTAGTCCTTGTTTTCTGGATGCATGCGATCATTTATGTGATATTGTGGTGTTTTTTCAACATTTGCCCAGAAGATCTCCTTTGTTAATAAAATTGAATAAATTTTGTTAAATTACATCTATGACCCTGTGCATGTGGACATGTTAATTGCACGTGATTTTTCTAATTAATTTGCATACTGCTTCTTGTACATTATTTATTTGTTAATGTTTAGTCTATAAAAGTAGAATAATTGCATTTGAGTCCTTTTATTGCAGCATTTCATTTCTTATTTATATTTTCTTGAAATAAATATCATTTGCGCTAAAAATAGCATAAGTTCCTGCATAGTTTTTTCATATAATTTTTACATACAAAAATAAAATATTTTCTTATTTTTAATAATTTAAAAACCATTAAAATTTTCATGTTTCCTTTTTGTAAAAATCATAAAAAAAATCGGAAAAAAAATAGTTTACATTTTGCAAAAAATAATGTAGGTGTATATTAATTTGTTTTAATTTCTATAAAAAAAATTTGTTTGAAAACCCTTTATAAAAACCAACAAAATTACAAAATATAGAAAATACATAATTAATATAAAATCAAAGAAAAAATCGAAAATTACATAATATAGTTTGTTTGAAAGCTTGAATAATCTTCTTCTATTTAAAATTAGCTTGCATATTTGTTTCCTTTGTTTTCTTTTCTAAAAATCCAAAAACATTTTCTAGTTTTATGTTTTGTTATTTCCTATTTTTAATAGATTTGAAAATATTAAAAAATTTAAAAATCTTCAAAAATTTAAAAAAATAGTAAACAAATATCAAATACACAAAAACATTTTCTCTTGAATTTTCGATTATTTTTGCCATATTTGAAAAATATGAAAAGAGTGCTTGGTTAATTTTTTATATTTTATTTATTTCCTTTGTTTTAAAAATTAAAAATATAAAAATTTGCAAAATTAAAAATCACTAAAATGTAAAAATCAGAAAACATAAAAAAATAAAAATTTAAATTACAAAAAATACACAAAGCATAAAAACCCAAAAAAACCAAAAAGGGGAAAAGAAGAAAACGAGCCTTTGTTTGATTTCCTTTTAGAAATTAATAACTCTAGTTTTTAAATAGTTGGCTCATTGTGTTCGACCCTGGGAGCTATACCGGGTTAATAAAAAGTACATCCATCTTATTTTCTTTATTTGTATTAAAATAAAATTGTTTGATTGTTTTGGGATTCATTTTGGATCACAACGACATCACATTTTCTCTTGTTCTCCCATTTCCTCCATTAAAAGTTAAAGCCAAGTGAAAACCCTGAACATCAAAATGGCATCGTTGCTGGGGAGGCACGATGAGGGTAGCTAGGTTTTTCTCTTAGCATGCTATTCTTGGTTTGTGTATATACTTGTTTCCTTTTTATTTTCTTGTCTATATTTCTGTCTACACTTGTTGTGGATCTGCTTAGTGTTGAGTAGTGAGCATTCATATTGAGTACTATGTGTCGTGAGGGGGATTATACATCGCTTGAAGGATCTGATTTGTCGTACACCAAAAACCCCCCAAAAATCGAACTTTGTGTATTCATATGAGATTACTTTTCTTGCTCTTCTCATTTGTTATCCACATTTTTATTTCGATGTTTGTTTTTTTTATTTTCTGCTTCATTTTATTTTCGTTATATTTTGTTCATATTTTTCATAACGGCTAACTGAGACATCTTTTGTTTCTCTCCTTCTTGCGAGGGTCCGATGAGCAAGGGTGACATTCTTAGGAGTGTCGACCCACCCGAACGAAGCGGAGGCCGCTCGTTTCTTCATCGAGCGACAGGAGAGCGTAGGAGAGGAGGAGTTGAAGTCTTGGTAGAGATTGGAGCATTGCACATTTATTTTTTGTTTTCTTTCAGTGTTTTATTTTCATTTTATTTTTGTAATTAATTTGTAATATTCTTTGGCATTTGTCCTTTTTTTCTAGGTCATTTTAAACCTTGTGATTGTGGTGTCTTTTGACCAAGTGCTGGTGCATTTGGGGGACCACACCGAAGTTTTATTTTCTTCGACTTTTATTTTTATTGGTTGTCTCATGATTTTGTGTGCTTGAGCCCTTAGTATTTATTTCTATTATATTTTCTTGAGCCAGGTAAATAAGTAAATCCACAACTCCAATAGACTTTTATGTACCTATAGAGTAGATCGTAGTTGGACTTAGACAAATAATTGATTCTTGCACGTTAATAAAGCCACTACTACGACAATTCTTGTGCATCATTTAGGTTAGTTTTTATTTCTATTTTTATTTTATGCGTGAATCATATTGCATATAGAGTGCGGGAGATAAGGTACGCATTTTCTATCTTTTGCATGCATTATTAATTCATCATGCATCGACTTTTCTGACTTCCTCCCTTGTTTTCTCAATTACGATAAAAAGGAACTTGGAAATTTTGTTAGGCGGTTTATTTGAAAAAGATACTAAAAAGTTATAATTAAATAAAAAAGGGACAGCTAAATCTACTTGACCTAAAGCAAAACGTAACAAGATATCATCATTATTTGGGGAAGAGTAACCCCCTCATTGTTTACATTTACTTACCTCCATACAGAGTGGTTGAGGACGTAGCCTTAAGGTTATAGCCCAAATCCCTGGACTTGTGTCCTATGCTCCTGTGCATTACTCTTTGGTGTACAGTTGAGATGTAAGCACTTGCCTAAGATGTTAGAAAATCGTTTTGGTGTGCTATGCCTCTTATCGCCCTTTGGGCTTGATATTGAATTCGACAGCCTAGGCAGATGGTGCCAGGAGATGGTGCCATTTATTAGGGAGGTTTGAGGACGTATGTTGGGCGATTAAGGTGACTCACCCTGTGTGCTTGGTAGTAAGCAACTTTGTGTAGATTCACTAAAAGTTAAATTGAAAAGATATAAGACCGAACTCTTACGGTCCTCACATTGTGTTTAGTTGGTGAATCAGGGTTTGTGTTGTATTTGATTTGTGTGAGTAGTCTATATCTCATATTATTTTCATCTATTCCTTTATCTTATTTCTCTCAGCTACAATCACGATGATGGGAAGGAGATCTCTCTTAGGTTGACTCTTACGGCACTGCTATTCAATAACCTCCCCACTCATCTATATCGGTTCAAGAGAGCTTAAACCCTCTCTTTGAACCCAAGTTTCTATCTTCCCCTTCTCTTCTTGATCCTCATTCTTCCATTCTATCACTTGGATCAGTTCGAGAGAACCTTTGAGCAGCAAATTCTTTTACAACAGTAGTTAATAATAGACTTGCCAGAGCTTGATTCAGACCTTTATTGATTTTCAGAGGCAGACGTTATGGATGGGAAAGCACCCCAACGGTCGCCGACCAATTCTGTTGTGATCGACCAGGTAGCGATCAACAGCTGCATACTTCCATCCCTCGAGTCCATGCATAATCAGATTAGGGAGCAAGGGAGGGTGATGACTAAGGTTAGATCTGAGCTTACACAACTGAGGCATAAGAGAGTAAATGAGAGAGCTAATGATATTACTGATGATGATGGATCTGATAGAGAAAGACTTGAGGGTCATGGAGCTGATATTTCATGGGATGGAGGAGCTGAGATTCCACTTAGACTTGTTCTACGATGAAGGAGTTGTACAACCCTTTTGCAACTACTACACATCGGTGGATTTGTTTGCCCAACATACTTCGTGACTTTGAGCTTTGCCCTGATACTATCCATATGTTGCCCAAGTTCCATGGACATTCCACTAAGAAGCTGTATCTAAACCTCCAAGACTTTGAGCAGATCTACAGCACTGTCCATGACAGATTGACGAGGACACCATCAAGATGAGAGCATTCCCATTATCCTTGGTTGATAGATCATCCTACTATCCGAAGCATCTTGGGAGAGTTGTCACTACATGGGAGTAGTTGAGGACTGAGTACTTGAGCAAGTATTATCCACTCGGTCGAATCAATGCAACTAGAGCTATGATTAGCAACTTCACCATGCTACCTAACGTGTAGTTTTGTGAATCATGGGGGTGTTTTAGAAAGCTCACTAAGAGGTGTCTGCATCATGATATTAGCAAGCCCAATCTTTTTCAAAGTTTATTTTGTGGGTTGACACTTGAGTTATAAGGGCTGGTTAATGCACCATGTGGTTGTTCCTACTTCTCCAAGCATGAGGATCAAGTCTGGGACATTTATGAGGAGATGGAAAAGAATTATGATATGATACCCAAACTCAATTTTACATTCATGGGAAGCCTTGTCACCATTCACAGAAGTCTCGTATGGCACATATTGAGGCTCGTTCTCCTTCTATTGCATTATCACTGTCAGAGTCCTCATTTGCTAATATGGGGATTATTTTCCAGAAGTTAGACCGCGTGGAGATTATTAAGAAGAAGTGTTAGGGTCTAGATAAGCTCAGCAAGATCGACGAGCTGAACCAGTGTTTGAGTGACCTGAAGACTCAGATCATGTATCTTTAGGAGGTACAGATTGCTTCTACGCCTTCTTCACGGTCACGGGCAGATTCAGGTAGTCGTATATGCAGACTCAAACTCATCATGTTCACCATATATACTCTGAGTCAGCACAACATACTCCTCAGTACCAAACACAGCAGCCACCATCTTCTGATACTCAGAACCATTGATTGAGGTCAACGGGATTTGGTACAACCAGTACCTACAGCAGCCAGGGACCTATCGTGACCACCCCAGTTTTCGTTGGTCTACAAGAGGTGCTTCTTCCCAGCAGCAGCCTCAGGCACACTCAGGGTCGAGTAGATAACAGACCCAACTCATTCCTCGTAAACCTTACCAGAGTACTCAGCGGAGACAAGGTACACATCCAGTTCAACACTCTTATACTTAGCAACAGTCCCACTCATATTCCCAGCAGCAATAGTTTGCTCAGCAACCTCGTTTCTCGAGAGGTAACTCATCTGGATCTCATACTCCTTCTTATGAGAACCCAACATTCGAGGATCTTGCCCGTCTGATTTCTAAGCAGCGTACAACATGTAAGCGAGAGATGTATGAGTTTAGACACGATATGATAGAGATCGTCAAGGGTAAGGCTTCCATCTCTGCTCAGATTGAGCCAAATCCAAACAACTTCAAGAGGAAGTCCGAGCAGGTATAGTCGACAGAGTCTACAATTTCATGTGAGGTACATGATGATATTACTTCTTTGCTTGATGCCTATTTTGTGACACTTAGGAGTAGTAGAGTTTCAGTCGACCGTGCCTCATCTAGGAAGGGAGAGGATGCACATGCAGATTCAGGTAAGCCAGATGAGCTAGAGAGAGGTATTGAGGCTGCTATACCAGATGATGATGGTGGTGCTAATGCCACCTATCCTGATGATCAAGAGGGCAGTACTAAGGCTGTCATGTCCCTAGCTACATATGTCGGTGCTGATGCCACCATACTTGTTGAGCTAGAGAGCAGTGCTGATGCCACTATATATATTAGTGATGGTTGTGCTGATGCCACCAAGTTCAATTGTACAGATATACCTGTTGATATTCATACATTTGTATTCAGTGAAGATGAGAGAAAAATACAAAAAATGTACAAAACATAAAATTCAAAGAGAAAAATAAAAGAAATCCTTCTTCTTATTTTATTTCATCTTGTGGTGATGGTGATGACCATTTTGATGCTAGTCATACGCATGCGAGGGGAAGTATTCTTTCTTCTAACCCTCACACCTTTGAGGAGTGTCCATCTATTCCTTTTCCTCAAGCACTCTGCTTAGGGAAAGGAAATAAAAAAGAAACTCACAAAAAGAGACTACTCATGGAGTTTAGTGAGAGCATGATTGATATGTTCCAAATCTAGCTGACTCTTTCAGAGTCCAAAGACACACATACCTCTCTTCCAGAAGAGCCTTAGAGAGAAGACCACAGTATGTAGGAAGAAGAGACACAACCACTATTCAGATATTCATGCACTCACCAAGGCGACATGTTATACCATCCAAATCGACATTCCAACTAAGAGACTGGATACAAGAGCTCCATATGTCAGATTCCAGATCTAGGAGCATATATTTGATAGTACTCTATTAGACATCAGTTCATCGATTAGCCTCCTTTCTTCTGCTCTGCTCGATAAGTTCGAGTTTGGGCCTCTTAGATCAAGTTGGACGGTCTTACAGTTTGTTGATAGATTGGACAAGAGGCCGAAGGGGTTACTGAAGGACATTGTCATTACCATCCAGGATTTGCAATTCCTCGTGGACTTTGTCGTATTGAACATAGAGGTCCTAGAATGTGTGATCCATAACCCAATCCTATTAGGCCGACCTTTCCTGGCAACAACAAAGGCCATGTCTGATTATGGTAGCAGGAAGGTGTATGTTTGCGTCAAAGACGAGTGTATATAAATAGAGATGATCGAGGATTCCATTCCCAAAGCCAACTCAGATCAGACATCAGATAAAGATCCAAACATTTACCATGAGTGTGATTTTGAGATTATAGATGATGATGCAGTTTGGATAGATCTAATCTCATGATCTCTCGTCATGACTTCATATTCATTAGATTTTCGATCTCCAGTTGATGAAAGTTCGGAGAGTACACTTATTAATCATGATACTTTTGAGGCTGAGGATGCAGATTCTAGTATTGTTACAATTAGAGATAATTTTGCTGATCTCTCCGAGTCGAAAGTGAATGTTGATTGGCAATATTTTGATGAGTTCCTAACTTCTACCGATCCATTATCAGGCATGGAGACCATTATAGAGTAGTTCTACTAGTTGTTTGATGATTAACCTTCTGCCCTGTCAGATGGTGACCATGTCGATCAACAGAGCCATGATGATACTTATTTTTCACTTCCAGACTCTGCTACAGAACCTACAATCGAAATGGGGACCGACCCAGTTCAATCTTGTCAATTATCAACAAGGCAGTCTCTATTAGATTCAGATGATCAAATAGAGATTTCACATATAGATTCGGTTGCATTCACTCAGACCTTTAGGATGCTTGATTTAGCCACTCCCACCCACCCGAAGCTGAAGCTATTACCATAGAGCATGACCTAATGATTCCTTGTAGGAGAGCCCAACATGTTTCCAGTCGTAATCTCTGCTAATTTGATTGGTGACCAAGAATCTCTCTTGATGGAGGTTCTGGAAAGAAACACAAGGCGATTAGACGGTTAGTAGCATATCTCCACGGGATTAGTCTAGCTCTGTGCTCCCACCACATCTTTTTAGAGAATGATGCCAAACCATCTCATGAGTTTCATCATAGATTGAACCCGAATCTTCGAGAGGTGTTTATGAAGGAAATTTACAAGTGGTGGAACATCGATTTTAGATGTCCCATTTCCAACTCTAAATGGGACAGTCTGCTTCATGTAGTGCCCAAGAAGACGGGTAACACTACAATTATCAATGAGGATGGAGAGGATATTGCTACCCGAGTACCAACTTCTTGATGAGTCTGCATGGAAAACAAACGATCACTTCCCAATACCATTCATTTATTAGATTATCGAAAGATTATCTAGGAAGAGTCATTATTTCTTTCTTTATGGGTACTTGAGATATACTCAAGTGGCCATTATGCCTGAAGACCAGGAAAAATTGACATTCACGTGGCCATTCGAAATGCATGTTTTTAGATGGATGCTCTTTGGTTTATGTAATGCTCTGTCTACATTCTAAAGGTGCATGCTTTCCATTTTCTCGGACATGGTGGGTAAAATTTTAGAGGACTTCATAGATGACTTCTCTTTCTATGACAATGATTTTAATGCTTGCCTTTCTAGCCTAGACCGCGTGCTTCAGCGTTGTGTAGAAGTTAATCTTGTCTTATCTTGGGAGAAGAGTCATTTCATGATGACTTAGGGGAAGGTCCTTGGTCATATCATTTCCAACAAGGGCATGGAGATCAATCTGTCCAAGGTGGACATCATCATAAGCTCAATCCACCATACAATCTGAAGAAGTTACGGTCTTTTCTAGGGCAGATCGGTTTCTATCGATGGTTCATTTAGGACTTTAGTCGAACTGCATGATCGTTTACTAATCTTCTCATGACATACACCAAGTTCGTTGTAGACGATAAGTATCTTTCGTCATTTGAGACTCTCAAGAATCTGGTTGTACAGGCACCTGTCCTTCAACCACTCGATTGGTCTCTCCCATTTGAGATCATGACGGATGCCTCAGATTTTTCCATTGGGATTGTTCTTGGATAGAGGATGGATGCCCTTCTGTACTCCATTCACTATGCTAGTAGGACTTTAGATTCCACCTAGCAGAATTATACTATTATAGAGAAAGAAATGCTAGATGGTCTTTGCTTTGGACAAATTCAGATCTTACATCATTAGATCCAAGAACACCATTTTCATAGATCACACCGCCATCAGATACTTAATGGAAAAGAAGGATGCCAAGGTACATCTTACTAGATGGATCCTTCTACTTTAGGAGTTTTATATTGATATTAAGGACAAGACTGGAGTAAAGAATGTTGTGGGGAATAATCTATCTAGATTAGAGTTTCATGAGACTTCTAAGTTCCCTAGACCTATCACTGAGACATTTCCAGATGAGGCGATTCTTGTTGTCGCCTCACTTCCATGGTATATCGACATTGTGAACTATCTTGTTTCCAAGAAAGTTCCACGAGGTTGGACCAGGCATCGACTTCATATCTTCCTTGCAAAGGCCAAGTCATACCATTGGGAGGATCCTACCCTTTACCTTGAAGGTATGAGATAGTGTCTGGCATCGGTGTATTCCTCAAGAGGAACGTCACGGTGTCCTCACCCATTGCCACGAGCTCGAGGCAGGAGGACATCATTCTGGGACGAGGACGACGATAAGGTGATTCAATCAGGCCTTTGGTGGCATACGCCCTTAAAGGATGCCGATGCATTCGTGAAGATGTATTTGACTGTCAGAGGATGGGTACTTGTGGACATCGAGATATCATGTCGATGCAACCCATTCACTTCTGTGAGATTTTTGACGCTTGGGGCATCGATTTTATGGGCTCATTACCTATGAGTCATGGATTCGAGTACATTCTGTTGGCCATAGATTATGTGAGTCGTTGGGTTGAGGTTATCCTTGCTCGAGCCGTTGATGTGAAGACAGTTTGCATATTTTTGAAGAAGAATATTATTTCACGATTTGGGGTGACTAGAGTTTTGATTTATGATGTGGGTACTCATTTCATCAACGACAAGGTTAGAGCCCTTGCCAACCATTCGGACATCTTCGAAACAAAAGGTGGGGATCGGGAGAGCACGCTAGTCAAGTAAATATATGCAAGAAAATGGTGCAAATACGCGGAGAAGATCGAGTATGCACACAAACAAACACAAATATAAGCAAACAAAAACCCTTCAATTCACCTACTCAACACAATGATGACCGTAAAAGTTCAATCTTTTTATCTAGTCAAATTTTAGAGCTAGGTGAAGAGTTATACAAGCACGCAGGTAGGTCTGGGATTGAGGCACTAATCCTTAGTGTTTACGTGCCAAGTATAAAATGCAGAATACCATGAGGGGGTTATTCTCAGCAAAACAAGAATTTTCTATCTAAATTTTAGGGTCGGGTGAAATTAGCAGTTCCAATTTTATTGGTTATCACTTTTCCAGATTTTTAATAAAAATGCACGGGTCCTAACGAGGGATCAATTCCTTTAGTATCCTATGTGGTCAAAATAAAAGAAAGAGAGTCGGAAAAGCAATGCAAGCGTAAATCAATGATGTATGCTCAGATAGAGATGCTCATCTTGCCTCCAGCTCTCATCGTACAGGATGTTAAGAATAATTGAAACCTACACTATATGTAATGCAGGTCGATGAAATCGCCCTAGAATAGAATGTGTTATTAGTGTGAAGCACCATATGCTAACTATCTATATATGAAACCTAAGGTTCAGTCTTGGATACTCCTCGGTGCCCATGACAGTGGGTCCTACAAGCGCTGTGTGGAGCCTCTCGCGTCGCGCGTTCTCAAGTCTAAATAATCAACAATTCAGATTTGACTAAGTCCAAGTGTGAACTATAGGTGCATGCAATTCAATTAGGACTTTGGACCTTAATCTATCGAGCAAACAAATCCTAAACTATGGCTCAATCACACAAAACAAAAAAAAGAAATGTGAAAAACACAAAATTTCATGAAATAAAATAAAAAGAAAGACAGAAAATTGCGAGAAAGCTCACGAGGCCCCCAAGTGAACAATCACTCGGGCAATGAACCTCATGAGATTTCAAAGTGTCCTGAGAGTCTAAATGTTACAAATAAATGTGTGTCTCTCTCACTTGAATTCTAGGATAAAATAAATAAAATAAAAATAGCATTATCTTCCAAAAATCCTCCTGTCCTTCATTTGTCGCTCTCTCCGGTCGGCTTATGTTGAAAAGCTGACTCCTCTTCACATGGGTGTGTAGGTGCTCCTAGGAGTACCTCCCTCTATTCGTGATCCATCTATTCGTGATCCATATATTTGCGATCCCTCGCAACAAATTCAAACAAGGAAGAGGGTCAGACAATTCAAAGATAAAATCAAATAAAATGAAAATAAATCAATTAAAAATATAGACAAGAGGAACACAAAAATCAATCTATATGGTGTTGCTCCCTGACAATGGCACTATTTAAAAACTCGACTTCTGCGAGGGTCAGATGTACTCACAAGGCGAGAACACCATCGTTGCGACGATCTCTCACAAAAGCCAGAGTAATTCAACAATTAACCAACAATATAGATCAAGCAATGCAAAATAAAATGTGGAGTTAAATTTTATTATAGCTCTACAAAATATATAGGGCAAGTAGTGTAGAGTGTCGAACACGTGGAGCAAACGTGATAGATTGTGCAATAATGTGCAAAAATTATCCTTTCCTCTTGTTTTTTATTGTATTTTTGTGTAAGTTTTGATTTATATATTTTTTATAGATTTTTTTAATTTTATAATTTTTATTCTATTTTATATTTTTTATTTTTAATTTCTTTTTTTAATATAATAATATGGGATTATATGTAACTATATATACAATATATAATAATACATTTATAAAACCTACTAAAAATGAATGAAAATTGCAAAAAAAATGTTTTCTTATTTTTTTATCTTTTTCTACTATTTTTATGAATTTTAGGGATTTTTTGCTATTTTTTTGGATTCTTAAAATCAGAAAAGTAAAAAAAGGACAAATTAAATAGGTTGAATTGATTTGAGGATTAAAAATAGCAAAAAGGATCAAAATTTCTCCAAATTAATTTTAATATATACTAATATGTATAAATAAAAATACATAATAGAAAGAACTATTTTTGAAATTTTTGAAGAGTTTTTATATTTTTTACAAGGCTTTTGGTGCTTCTTAAATTTTTATCATTTTCTTTTTCAATTTTTAAGGATTTTTAGTTTGGAGCAACAAAATACAATAATAAATGAATATTAATTTTTTTGGATTTTTTAAATACGTTATAATTTTTTGGATTTTTTAAAGTAAATAGGGAATATCAGTGCACTTTTTGATTTTTAATAAATAGAAAAAATGCCTATAATGTAAAACTAAAATTATAGCATGAAAGATCAAGCAAGCAGGCCCAGAACCTATTTTTCATGATTTTTGGAGTATGAATGATATTTTTACAATAACTAGTATAGATTTTCATGAACAAGACAACTGATAACAATTTGTTTGAGTCATCACCAGTGATTTAATCTCAAATTTTATCTTTCATCTTTAATTTTAAGTTTAAAATATTGAGCAACGGATTATATGTGTTGTTGTTATATATATTTAGAAATGGACGATGTAGTGAAGGAGTTTAAAATATGCATCATTATAGTGTTATTTTAGTGTAATGAAAATTAGAGAGATCTTTGAATATCGTAGCAGTTTTGGTATAAGTGAATAAGATTATGGAAATCGTGATGTAAAAATCTCATACTAACAATTTACATATGTGCTTTTAAAAAACAATTCAAGGTTCATTTATCATTTAATCATAGAAAGGTCCCAAAGTAAAAAAAATGACAATCACAGAAATGTTCAGGCTAAGAGGGTTTGGGGTCCGTACATGCGCAGGGCACAATTATCAACAAGAAGTTTTTAGAAGAAAACAACTTAGAGTCAAGAGAGAACAACACTTTGTAGACTAGAAAGTAGCAAAAGTGTAACGTCCCGGGATAAGGTCTCCAGTCCATTATCGAGGAAAACTGGTCCTGACATCTTATTGGGTCCGGGCCCAATTAGATCCGTTGACAACGACCCAAAATTCTTAAGCTCAAGTTGTCAAGAAATAATCCCCACTACTTATAACCCCTTCTCACACTTCGTGAGTTTTAGATGTGGGACTATGTTTGGGGGTATGGGTGTTACAATCTCCCCCACTTATATTTGCAACGTCATCGGTGCGACATGGACCATAACTTATTCTCAGTGATAGTGGCAGTTGCACGCTTCCGACTTAGGTCCCTTCAGGTAGCTCTTTCCACTATCAGAGGGAACCCACTTTAATACAATTTATAACGTCCTGGGCTTAGGTCCCCGGTCTATTATTGAGGAAAATTGACCCTGACAACTTATTGGGTCGGGCCCAATCGAACCCGTTGACAACCACCCAAAATGCTTAAGCCTAGGTTGTCAAGTAGTAATCCCCACCACTTATAACACATTCTCACACTTCAAGAGTTTTAGATGTGCATGGAACTATGTTTGGGGGTATGGGTGTTACAAAAAGCCTCTCCAGCAATCTTTGACTTCTTTCAGTTCTTTTTACTCGTCGAGCCAATCGTAGTTTTTTTGCTATTGATGACTTGGAGTTTTGACGTCCCTCTCGCACTACCCTCCAGGTTAAGCGGAAGATAGCTCCAAGAGACCTAATTAGTAAATGGAGAGAACAACTTATATGCGTGATATGTTTTTTAAAATCCATAGACAAACCTATAAGCAAATGGAGAGAACAACTTATAGGCGTGAATTATTTTTTACATCCTCCAGACAAATCATCCTTATAATACCAACATTTAGCCAGCTATTCATTATAGCATCAAGAATGAATATGACTTCTCACACCATGGTTTTGATGTTATGTGGGATATTTTGGAAATAAACTCTACAACGCGCCTTCCAAATAGACTAGAATAAAGTCGCTCTCATTGTAAGAGAATTCCAGTATGGAAGTGTATAATGAAGTACATTTAGGTTCGTAATTTTATCAACGAAGGCATGAAAATCGGGAGCCAAACCAAACTCCTGGAATAGGTTCCTCACAACACAACATTCATCAAATAAATGAGGAATGCTTTTTGAATGGTTAAGACACAAATAACAATGATTGATAGTAGAAAGATTGAACAGTCATCAAATAAATGGGAAATTCTTTCTGACTTGTTAAGACACAAATAGCAATGATTGACAGTAAAAATAAAAAATAAGATACCCTAAGAAGTTCCAGATCAGAACTTGTTGGAGCAGCGGAAGATTGATGGTTGATAAGAAGAAAATTAAAAGGAGAGAATATGGATCAATGCTCAAGGTAGATGTGAACTCAAGAACTTATTTTCATTAAAATTTGAACGTGTATACAATACTTGAACCTTTACAAGAAGAGAACTTATAATGTTTACGACAAAGGAAGAAGCACTTACAACACTTGGACAGAGGAGGACACTTAAGAGACTCTTGTGATAGTAGTGGAGTTTTGTTGTTATTGTTGTATGTGAAATGAGGACCTCTTGGGTGGTATTTATAGGCCCCCAAGAGGGTGGAGATATTTTGAAAGAGTGATCTAGAATCTTCTTCCATGCTTGTTATTTAAGACAAAATATCTAGATATTTTGGTGGGAGGTGGAGAAATATCAAGATATTTTCTCCACCTCCCTCTTTTCTAGAATGTTCTCCCAAGTACATATCTTCATTAAGATTCTCCATATGTTGGTGGAAGATATAGGCCCACATATCTTCATA
Source organism: Ottelia alismoides (assembly GCA_037367405.1). Classification (NCBI taxonomy): domain Eukaryota; kingdom Viridiplantae; phylum Streptophyta; class Magnoliopsida; order Alismatales; family Hydrocharitaceae; genus Ottelia; species Ottelia alismoides. The sequence continues at coordinate 302,711 of JAZKJV010008712.1, read as the reverse complement.
TGGGTGGAATATTGTAGGCCCATGTAAAAGGGTTCATTGTAACAATACTTCATGGGTAAGCTACAAATTATATTTTCAACACCCCCCTCTTAATTTGTAATTTGCATTATCTTCCTAAAGTATAAGAACTTTTCTGTTGGAAGTGATTTTGTAAAAATATCTGCAAGTTGATCCTCTGTACTAATGAACTCTAGCTTGATGTCGTCATTGTCGACCAGCTCTCGTACATAATGATGACGAATTTCAATATGCTTTGTTCTTCCATGAAAGATTGGATTCTTTGTCATAGCAACGATTGCCATGTTGTCACATAATATAGTTGTTGGAAGAGCATTCTCTTCTTTAATATCATGAAGAAGTCTTCTCAGTCATACAGCTTCACATGATGCACTTGTAACAGAAATATATTCGGCTTCAGCAGAGGAAAGAGCTATGGTCTTTTGCTTCTTAGAACTCCAAGATATAACTTTAAATCCCATGCAAAATAAATAACCTGATGTGTTTTTCTATCATTTATGGATCCAGCCCAATTACTGTCTGAGTAGCCTTTGAGAAAATTATCTTCTTCTTAAGTATATTTAATTCTAAAATTCTTGGTACCATGAACATAGCGAAGAATCCTTTTTGTGGTTGCATAATGAAGCTTACTAGGCTTGCTCATAAATCTTGAGATGATACTAACTGCGTATACTATATCTGATCTTGTATGAGTTAAATATAACAAGGAGCCTACATGACTCCTATAAAGAGATCGACTTCTTGAGCTCCACCATTTGCAAAGAAATTTGTATTAGCATGCATAGGAGTTGCTTCTGGCTTCCAATTTAACATATGAAATTTCTTGAGAATATCATAAACATATTTTTCTTGAGAGATAAATATTTCACCTTCTTTTTGTTGAACTTAAATACCAACGAAATATCTCATAAGACCGAGATCTGTCATTTCATACTCTTTCATCATTGCTTGTATATATAAGATCATCAATATAAAGGCATACAATGAGGAAATTCTGCGTACTTTTTTTCTTCACATAAAGAGATGTCACATTGGGACTTCGTATAAATCCATTATCTTGAAAATATCCATCAATTGTATTATTCTAAGCTCTTGGTGATTACTTTAAGCCATATAAGGCCTTTTAGAGATGATAAATCTTTTCTTCATAATCTTTGAAGATATATCCTTGAGGTTGTTCAACATAAACCTCTTCTTCAAGATCTCAATTAAGAAATGCATATTTAACATCAAACTGATAAACCGCTAACTTTTTTTGGGCAGTAAGTGCAAGCAAAGTTCTAATTTCCTCCATACGAGCAACAGGTGCAAAAGTTTTATTATAATTAATACCTGTTTGTTGTGAATAACCTTTAGCAACCAATCGAGCTTTATGCTTGTGAATGAAGTCATCTTCATTATATTTGACTTTTAAATCCATTTAAGACCGATGATATCCTTATCCGCAAGCCAGTCCACGAGCTCCCAAGTGTGATTTTTATTAATGATTGCAATTTCTTCATGCATTGCTTGAATCCGTACTTCTTCTTTAATTGTTTCTTCAAATTTTTGTGGCTCACGAGAAAATAAAGCAATAGCAGAAGATGATGCGTAAATTTCTTCAAGAGATTATAACTTTTGTTGTGGATGTTCAAAATCAGAGACATTTGGTCCGAGGGATCTTTGAATTGAAGAAAATATCTTCATCATTTGATTTGACTTCTTCAACTACAGCTTGCTTTTGTAATTCTGAAGAATCATCCTATTTCCATGAAGATGTTTCATCAAAGATGACATCTCTAGATATAGTTAATTTTCTTTCTTTAGGTTCATATAATCTGTAAGCTTTAGATTCATCACAATATCCAATGAAGATATACTTTTCACCTTTTTCATTAATTTTTCTTGTCTAACTTGAGATGGAATATGTGCATATGAAATAGAGCCAAAAATTTTGAAATGATTAACCTTGACCTTACTTTCACACAAACTTCATAAGGCGTCCTATCCAACACTGCTTTGGTAGAAGATCTATTCAATATATAAACCGCAGTGTTTACTGCCTCCGCCCAAAGTTTTTAGGAAGACCCTTACCTTTCAGCATGCTTCTTGTCATCTCAACGATTGTTTGATTTCTTCTTTCAGCTACTCCATTTTTTGAGGAGTATATCTTTCTGTTAGCTCCTTCTTTATCCCTTCAATTATGCAGAAGTCTTGAAATTCTTTAGATATAAATTCTCCTCCATGATCTGATCGGAAGACTTTTATTTTTCTTCCACTTTTCTTTTCAACAAAAGCTTTAAACTTGATAAAGGTAGAAACGACTTCTGACTTTTCTTTCAAGAAGTAAACCATATCATTCTACTATAATCATCAACAAATAATAGAAAGTACCTGACTCCATTGATAGATGATGTTTGAGTGGGTTCACATACATTTGAGTGTATCAACTCAAGTGGAGATTTTGCTCTCCATGATGTCTTCGTAAATGGTAATCTATACATCTTTCCATATATGCATCCTTCGCATATGCTTTCATCTTTCTTGATGAATGAAAGTCCGACAACCAAGATTTTATGCTTTAGTAACATAAGGCTTCTAAAATTTAAATGTCCAAATCTTAAATGCCATAATAAAGAATCGTCTTCATTTATAGCCTTTAGTGCATAACCCTTCTTTTAAAGGCATGGATAATATAAAGACTTTATTTGGAGCTACTTTAATATCTGTGATTAGTAGTTTTCTTCTTTTATCAAAGATTTTGCATACTCCATTATCAAATCTTAGAGAATAGCCATTATTCTAAGTTGACCAACACTTAGAAGATTCTCAATTAAGCCTGGAACATAGAGAACATCGTGAATGAGTTTAAAAGTACATTTCTTTTTTGTACTACAGTAACTCCTTTGCCTTACATGTTTTATAACTTTCCGTCTCCAGACTTAACTTGTGAACTATGCCCTTTCGAAGGCTCACAAATGCATCTTTGTTCCCTATCATGTGGTTATTACAACCACTATTGACATATCAAATGTCTTTAGACACTTCTTGAGTATTCATGTAAGAATAAAGTAATGGATTGGAATCCTCGTCTTTTGCAATATAATTGGACTCATTCTTTTGTAACCAGCGGTTCCTTTGAGAATGATTTGCAATTTCGCACTTTTTGCAGCGGAATCTACAATCCTTGGATCTGTGATTATCTTTCTTTCAAATAATGCAATGAGAAGAAGATTTCTTGTACCTGGAGCTCTTTGATTATATCCTCCTTTGGGTCTTCCATTGTATTGACCTCTGTAAGATTCATGTCTTCCATTATTCTCTTGTCTCCTTGCTTATTGTCTCATTCTTTGCTTATCATGATCTCCATTCTTAGCTTTGGAGATGCTTATTTTTGTTGGAAATACTTGCTCCAATGGTTGAGTGATGAACATGCTGATTATTTGCTCATGTACTTCGAGTGAACCCATTAATTCATATATAGAGAGAGAAGATAAATCTTTATATTCTTCAATAGCAGCAACAATATGATCAAATTTAGCAGGTAAACTTTTTAAAATCTTTTCAACAACCTTCTTATCAGCAATGGTATCTCCATAACTTCGAATTTGATTTATAATAATAGAATCTCCTGAAAAGAACCACTAGATGGTTTCACCATCTTTCATCACGAGATTATCAAAATCTCTCCATAAGGATTGAAGCTTGATAGAAATTACCTTGACGGATCCTTGAAATTCTTTTTTTAAAATCTCCCATTCTTTTTTAGAAGTAGTTGCTCTAGAAATGCGAGAAAAGATAGATTTGCTTACTCCCTGCTGGATGAAGAGAAAGGCATTTGCATCTTTCTTCTTGTCCTCCTTGAGTTTTTTCTTCTTTCCTTCACTTAGTGAAACAAGTGTATCTGCATCTTTAATCTCCTCATAATCTTCTATTATAGGATCCCACAAGTCTTGTGAGATGAAGAGGGTCTTCATTTGAAGACTCCAAAAATCATAACTTTCTCCATCAAAGATGGGAATGGAGATTCATGTGTAATTGAATAAAGGTATGTTGCAGGTGGATGCCATGATGTGGAGAAATAAGGAAAAGGCTTCAAAAAGGATGTAAGGGTGGTTATGGTTCTGATACCAAACTTATTGGAACAGCGGAAGATTGGTGAATGATAAGAAACAAATTAAAAAGAGAGAATATGGATCAATGCTCAAGGTAGATGTGAACTAAAAAACTTCTTTTCATTAAAACTTAAACTTGCATACAAGACTTGAACCTTTACAAGAAGAGGACTTACAATGTTTACAACAAAGGAAGAAGTACTTACAACACTTGAACGGAAGAGGACACTTATACTCTTGTGGTAGTAGTTTCTTCTTGTTGTTGTTGTGTGTGTATGTGAAATGAGGATATCTTGAGTGGTATTTATAGGCCCCCAAGAGGGTGGAGATATTTTGGAAAAGTGATCTAGAATTCTCTTCCATGCTTATCCTTTAAAACAAAATATATAGATATTTTGGTAGGAGATGGAGAAATATCTAGGTATTTTCTCTACCTCTCTCTTTTCTAGAATGTTCTTCCAAATACATATCTTCACTAAGATTCTTTATATGTTGGTGGAAGATATAGGCTCACATATCTTCATACGGGTGGAATATTGCAGGCCCATGGGTAAAAGAGCTCATTGCAATAATACTTCATGAACAAGTTACAAATTGTATTTTCAACAGAACTTACGGTGGAAAGAAGTTGAAATACCACCATCCGCCATTAGATTATATATTTTTTTAGCGGTGGAATCCCTTGGATTAAGACTTGTATATGGGAACACAGTATAGTTATGTGTCCTTGATAATTGATATGCGAAGTGTATTAAGAATCTTTTTAAGTGATTTTACCATAGATATTAAATGCAAAGGTAGAACATTCTCATGTCCTTATTGAGCATTTAGTCGTTCGACTGCATTTTGTGAACAATACCCTAGATGGGTATCTGCACAAGTTAAATGATAAAATTTAAGTTGCAGTTTATCATTGTAACCATTAGCAGTCCAGCTACGACAAAATCTTACAGTAATAATGTTGTATTTAAAGTAAGTAATTTAGGTTTTAATTGGAAAACCTATGTAATTACTATAAGAGTCAATTTGGCTTCAATTGAGAAATCAAATGTCTTGAAGAGAAATTTGGGAATTCCCAAATTTGAAATATGAAAAAGCTTGGGTGGAAGTTTAGTACCATACCTACTATCTCTAAACTTTTGGTGGGCTTACATATGCGTTCACACCCCAAGCTCTTGTAGCAATAATAAAGAGGAGGAATGGAGGGCCACACACACACGCGCGCTCCGGCTCGGGCTCGGGCTTGGGAGAGTTAATTCGGATCTCGATACTTTTGCTGCGGGTTTCATTTGATTGGTCGACTAAATTAATTAGAGGATTAATTTGGACTCGGTCGAAATGGGAATCTGACTCAATCAAACAGCTCGTTTTAGCTATGGTTTTGGAATTCAAAAAGACACGTCCATTGAGGAGGGTTTCGGAAATCGAAAGGTACCGCACGCAAGGGCACGTGACTCTCTTTTTATACCTTTCCCCCGACGTCATTTTTCTTCACTCGCAAGAAAAATCCTCTCTCATGCCGCCGCTTGTGCTCTCTATTCCCACCGTATTTGCGACATGATCTTCTTGGCTGCAAGTTCTTGGATGTACTTTTGAGGATGATCTCGTTGGTGTACGTGAACGAAGATCATGGACCGTCGTATCTTGGGAGCAGATCGCCAGTATCCTTCGCACCGGTATTGTGGGGGATATATCCTCTCTAAGGACAATCTATTTCATGGACGCTTCGGTGATCTCTAACATTATTCTTCGTTTACTTCGTTTGCCGCAATTTGTTTATTGCTTTACTTTCTCTGGATCATACCCTAATTCTTGTTTCCAATTGTTTAATCAGTTTCTCTTTGTATTTTGTAATCGGATAATGGATGGGAAATACATGATTAAATTATTGTTAATCTATAATGCTTTTCCGTTAACTCATTTGAATCCGTGTGATTAATGTTTAATATATGCATTCATGATCCTGTTTTCAACAATCTTAGAGAGGATATCCGAAATTGGTTTTAAAATCATGTCGGAAACAATGTTTAAATCGAGGATGGATATGACAGGTATGCATGAAAAATTCAGTGGTCAGAATTTCAAGCGTTGGCAACAACGTGTGAATATCTGCTTAACCACCATAGGATTAATCTCTATGCTTGAAACCGATTGTCTTACGGTGGAAACAGAAAATCCCGCACCCGATAACCAAAAGGCATGATCCACATGGAAGGAACAAGATCGTATATGTCATGGTTGCATCTTGTTGGCACTATCCAATACGTTGTTTGACGTATATTGTTCATACGCGTAGACTCGAAGGGGATATGGAAAGATTTAGATCGGAAGTATAATACTGAAGACCTCTGTATTAAGAAATACTCCATAGCCAAGTTTTTAAAATTTTCCATGATCAAAGAGAAGTCGGTTTCTGAACAGGCACACGAGTTTTTACTCCTGCTCCATGGTTTAGAAGATGCTGAAATTAAACTTCCAGAAAGGTTTCAGGTCATGTGTATCATAAAAAAATTCCTCAAGTCTTGGGAAGACTTCGGTATGATCCTGAAATATAGGAAAGAGAAATTTTCTATGGATGAATTGATGGTGACAATTGCCATACAGGAGGAACACAGGAAACAAAAGCATGTGCTTCTTGTCGATATTTAGGTTAAGGTCAATTTTATAACCTCGAAGGGTAAGGATAATAAGAGAAAGGGCACTAATAACAATAAATTGAAATCAAAGGGTAAGGTTCAGAAAAAGGCAAAGAATAAAAGCTGATGGCACTGTAATCAGGTTGGCCATTTGAAGAAGGATCGTCTGTCCTTAAAGGTTCAACCTAAGGCTGCAAATGGGAGTCTACAAATAAATATGATCATTGTTGGACTTGGGACTAGCGAGGGGTATGTCTCCGTAAAACCTAAACTATACCATATCCATGATCCAAATGAGTGGCTCGTGGATACAGGAGCCAATATAAATATTTATACTGATAGAACTTTGTTTTCTTCTTATCAGATCTGCAGTGGTGGGACTGTGAAGATGGGAAACGATTCTGCAGCCAGGGTGCTAGGGTCAGGACAAGTCAACTTGAGATTATCCTCTGGACGTGTCTGGACGCTGCACAGGGTGCTGCATATTCCTGACATCAAGAAGAATGTTTATCTGGCTCTATCCTAGTTAGAAATGGTTTTGAATTAAACTTTAAATGTAATAAAGTTGTCATTCTGAGATATGGTATTTTTTATGAAAAATGATATTTAGCAGATTTTTGATTTGTTATTTAGAATTAGATGTGATTCGGCAAACATTAATGCAATGAATATTTTAAATTCAGAATGTTCTAACTCTGTGTATCATGTTGTCAATAATCTAGAATCTTATGATCTTTGGCATGGTAGATTGGGATATGTAAACTTAAATTCAATTAAAAATTGATGAATTTAGAGTTGATTCCTAAACACACTATTGATAAAACTCAAAAATGTGAAATCTGTGTGCAACCTAAGACACCTAGGAAGTCTTTTCAGTCTGTCTCTGGAGATATTGAGATCTTGGATATAGTGCACACGGATATCTATGAGTTTAATGGTGTGTTATCTGAGATAATAAGAAATATTTTATCACCTTTATAGATGATGGCAGCAGATACTGCTATGTGTATCTTATGAAAATCAAGGATGAAGTCTTAGAGAAATTTCGGATATTTAAGAATGAGGTTGAGACACAAACCGAGAAAATGCTTAAATACGTTAGGTCAGATAGAGAAGGTGAATATACCTCTATCTTGTTTGATGAACAATGCAAATCGTTTGGCATAGTCATGAAGTTACGGGCCCATATTCACCGCAATCAAATGGGATAACAGAATGGAAAAATAGAACCTTAAATGACAATCAAATGCTCTCCTATAGAGTTCTGAACGTCCAACCTATATGTGGGGAGAAGTCTTGAATACGGCTTGCCATATTCCGAATAGGGTTCCTCCAAGGCATATGGAAAAGTGTCCTTTTGAATTTTGAAGAAATAGGAAACCGAGCTCAAGATATCTCAATGTGTGGGGCTGTCTCGTTGAGGTTTTAATCCCATAACACAGAGAAAGAAGCTTAGTCCTAAAACTGTTGATGTGGTCTTCTTAGGTTACTAAAAAAATAGCTATGCATATAGGTTCTTGGTAATTCGGTCTGAAATACCTAGCATAGATGTCAACACCATTGTTGAACTCCGTGATGCTACCTTATTTGAGGATATCTTCCCTATGAAGATTGGGATTCCTCATAATCTGACCATTAATAGTGCCTCCACATTAGGATCTATTCCAGATCAAGTGGAAAGGATAACGAATGTGGGGGTTGAAACTCAACCTAAACCCAATGATCTTTTAGAAGAGATTGAGTCAAAGAGAAGTAAAAGACCTCGAATATCCAAGGATATGAGTAGCAACTTTGTTTTCTACCAGATTAAAGATGATCCACCAAGTTACAAGGAAGTTATGGCTTCATCTGAAGCAAAACAATGGAAGGAAGCCGTCAAATCTGAGATGGATTCCATTATGAGTAATGGAACTTGGGAGTTGGTTGATTTACCCAAAGGGTGCTCTATCATTGGGTGCAAGTTGGTGTTTAAAAGAAAGCTTAGGCCTGACAGATCAATTGAAATGTATAAAACCAGATTAGTTGCTAAGGGCTTTAGGCAAAATGAAGATATCGATTATTTTGATACATATTCTCCTGTAACTAGGATGACCACAATCCGGATGCTCATAGCGTTGGCATCTGTATATGATCTCTCTATCCACCAGATGGATATGAAGACCTCCTTCTTGCATGGCGGACTTGAGGAGGAGATCTATATGGATCAACCTGATGGACTTGTGACTCCTGGAAATGAGGGAAAGGTTTGCAAGCTTGTTAAATCCTTTTACGGATTGAAACAAGCACCAAAGCAGTGGCATGAAAAATTTGACAAAACTATTTTATCATGTAACTTTAAGGTTCATAAATCTGATAAGTGTGTCTATTCCAAGGTGAAAGGTGATGAGTCTATTGTCGTGTACATATATGTTGATGACATATTGTTGTTTGGATCACATACAAAGATTATTAATGAGACTAAGGTATTTTTAAGTAGCAAGTTTGAGTGAAGGATATGGGTGTTGCTGATGTGATCTTGCGTCTCAAACTGATAAGGTCAGTTGATGGGATCGTAGTTTCTCAATCTCACTATGTTGAGAAGGTACTTGAAAAATTTGGATGTCAAGATTGCAATTCTGTAAGCACTCCTTTTGATTCATCCAAAACGTTGTTTAAGAATAAAAGTGGAGTGCTTAAGGTATTCACAAGTGATAGGAAGTTTAATGTATCTTGAAAATTGCATGAGACCTGATATTTCATTCTCGATTGCAAAGCTGAGTAGATACACTAGCTGTCTTGACCATACTCACTGGGATGCTCTAAATCGAGTACTGAAGTACTTGAAGGGAACTATTTTCCTTAGTTTGCATTATGGTAGACATCCATCTGTACTAGAAGGATATAGTGATGCAAGCTGGATAGGGAAAATAGAGGAGTATGGGAGTAATGGTATTACTGGGTATGTCTTTACCCTTGGAGGTGGTGCAGTCTTCTGAATGTATGTGAAGAAGACCATTCTAGCTCGATCCACCTTTGAGGTCGAGTTGTGTGCTTTGGACACCAATGGAATTGAGATTGAATGGCTAAGGGAACTTCTGTCTGAAATTCCCATGAAAGATCAGTCGGTTCCTGTGATCTCAGTACATTGTGATAATATTACCACAATTGCCAAGATCAAGAGTTCAAAGTTCAATCAGAAAACAAGAAGACGCATACAAATCAGATTTAAGACGTTAAGGGATTTGGTATCTCGAGGGGTGTTGGCTGTGGATTTTGTTGGATCCAAGGACAATACGGCAGATCCGTTGTCTAAGGGACTTGATAGATCTTTAGTCATAAAGTTTAGACTTGGGATGGGACTGAAATCCATTGGGAGTTCTTCTACAGTAGCAACCCAAACTATCTGAGCGGAGATCCCACAAAGTAGGTTTAATGTGGTAATAACAAGCTGTTTGGAGAACTGGTTGGCACTCTTATCTTAATGCGTATGCATGAGTGTCTTATCCCTGGAAGCCTGAGTGCCATTTAAACTGCAAGTTTAGGAAGAGCGTAGGCTCTGAATGGGCTCAAGCTTTGGGCAGGATGTTAGTAGTGCATCCTTGGAGAAAGACACCTATGTGAATGTTACTGTGGACCGTAGTTAAAGGAAGAGGGTCTTTCCTGAATACACTCATGAAACATGATAAGGGTGCATGGCCTTTAAGAGCACCAACCCTGAAGATTATATCAAGAACAATACTTTATTGTTTCTACCGTATATTTTAACACAAAAATCTGAAGTTCAAGACGTAGTTCACTTTTTTCCTGTTAAAGTGAAAGTAGTAAACTCAGGTAGAGGTTCAAACTAGAAGGTACCTTTACTGAACGTAAAGTATGGAAGCCGAAAGATATGTTTTGACTTTCTTTAAATCTCTTTTTCAAATTGGTGAATTCGTGGGTGATTGTTGTATTTAAAGTAAGTAATTTAGGTTTTAATTGGAAAACCTATATAATTACTATAAGAGTTAATTTGGCTTCAATTGGGTAAAAAAATGGCTTGGAGGGAAAGTTGGGAATTACTAAATTTGAAACATTGAAAAGCTTGGGTGGAAGTTTAGTACCATACCTAGTATCTCTCAGCTTTTTGTAGGCTTATATATGAGTTCACACCTCAAGCTCTTGTAGCAACAGTAGAGAGGAGGAATAGAGGGCCACGTGCTCGTGCTCCGCTCCGACTCCAGCACCGGCTTCGGCTTTGGCTCCGGCTCCGGCTCGGAAGAGTAAATTCGGATCTCGATATTGTTGTTACGGGTTTCATGTTATTGGTCGATTAAATTAATCAGACGGATTAATTTGGACTCGGTCGAAATGGGAATCTGACTCAATCCAAATGGCTCGTTCTACTCGCGGTTTCGGAATTTGAAAAGACACGTCCGTTGAGGGGCATTTTCAGAAATCGAAAGGTATCGCGCGCTAGGGCACACGTCTCTCTTTGTATACATCTCCCCTGATGTTGTTTTTCTTCACTCGCAAGAAAAATCCTCTCACGGCGCCACTTGTGCTCTCTATTCCCACCGAATTTGCGATCAGATCTTCTCGGCTACAAGTTCTCGGAGGTACTTTCGAGGACGGTCTCGTTGGTGTACGCGGACGAAGACCGTGGATCGTCAGTGCCCTTCTCACCGGTATTGTGGGGGCGATATCCTATCTAAGGACAGTCCATTTCATGGACGCTTCGGTGATCTCTAACCTTATTCTTCTTTTACTTTGTTTGTCGCAATTTGTTTATTGTTTTACTTTCTCTGGATCACACCCTAATTCTTGTTTCCAATTGTTTAATCGATTTCTGTTTGCATTTCATAATCGGATAATGGATGGGAAATACATGATTAAATTGTTGGTAATTTGTAATGCTTTTCCGTTAATTCATTTGCATCCGTGTGATTACTGTTTAATATATGTATTGATGATCCTGTTTTCAACAAATAAAACACAAAAACTACAAAACTGCTTCCATTTATTTTGAACAGAAAACAACCACCTGCATGTGAGACCAGATTGTTAGGATACTATTTAAAAGATGGTGTACACTTAGTATAAAATTGATGTAGTATCACTATAGATGATTCCAAACAGTCGTCCTAATACGTATGTCTTAAGAAGTAACAAAGGAAGAGAAACGGACGACTTGTCGACATACAATCTGCTTAACAGGTCGGTGGCAAATGAGCATAATGTATAACCATATTACAAAGGATGACGACAGGAGTAAAACTGGTGACCTCATACAGGAGACAAGTTACAGTTAACAAAGAACAAAGTGCGTATCATACGATCACTGTTATTTTTTTAACAGTTGCGCAGCCCAATACGTTGGAATACAGTTTCGGTAATACTTGTTTTAATGCAAGCAAAGTATATGATGGCATCGTCAAGTTGGACACAGCGTAGCATTTTCCACACTCGTGCATAAGGAAGCGTGTTGAACTTGAAAATGAAATGAAGCACGCGACGACTTGCAAACATTTTCCAACCTTTCCAGAGAATCGTAGATTCGCACCTCATCCCGTCATCATTGTATGGTTTTTGTAATGCTCGTCGCTGATGTTGCTACGTGATTTTCACATTGGTTGTTCCGCCATTTTATCAGAGAGCGTCACCACATACCACCTATTAATTTTTCCCTTGTAATTCTAATTTTCGCAAATACACATATGACATTATCTTTTTTGCAATCATACGTGTCTTTACATTCTTGGGTCATTATCATTTCTACTCCTGAGTTATTTTTTATCTATTTCTCTCCCAAACCGACGTTAACTTATGGGTACAAACGTAATGGAAAAGAAAAAGACATAGGTATAGTTGTAATTTTATTCTTCTTCCTCCTTCCTCATCTTCTTCATTTTTCATTCCTACCATGACTTCCTCGCCATCCACCTTCACCCCATCCATGATCCTCCTTCCGATCTCCATCTATCCCCCTCAATCCCAACCTCCTCCATGCCCTCAATATGAGATGTAACAATGTTGTCAATTTTAGAATTTGAGTTTGAATGCAGTTAGGAATATTGCCTGTTATGAACAAAGTGTTACTTTATTCTTAAAAATGAGAAAAAATAATTTATAAATTAGCTTTGGCAAACCCCAAGCATAGTACAACATCTAAGATCACAAAGTGTGATAATAGGTTACAAGTAGTGAGGGTTGACATCCTGAGCTTAAGTATTTTGAGTTGTAGTCAAGGGCTCCAGTTGAGTCCAAGCCTAACAAGTTGTTTGGGCCAATAATCCCTGATAATGGATCGGATCTAGGGTCCAGAATGTTACAGAATGATATTAGTTAGATCGGATTCCTTTTAATAGTGGAAAGGGATACCCAAAAGGTGGGGCCACTCCTACCATAGAGTTAGGATAAAAGGGATACCCAAGAGGAGAAGCACCACTGTTATTGAGAATAGGTCATGGATCATTGCACAACCGAAGACGTTGCAAATATAAGTGGGGTTAATTATAGTACCGCAAACATAATACCACATCCAGTAATCACAAAATATGGTAGCAGCTTATAAGTAGTGAGGGTTACTACTAGGCAACCTACGTTTAAGCATTTTGGATTATGACCAAAGGCTCCAGTTGATCCCAACACCAACAAGTTGTCTACACCAGTAATAGCCGAAAGGGATCAGGTCTAAGCCCCCAAACCTTACAAGCCTAATATACATTTGTTTGATTAGTTACATATTTAACAGACACACTAAATGTATTTAATTCATAACAATCATATCAAATATGTTTAAAGAACGTACAAAATTTTATCACATAGTAATTTAAATAATTAATATAGATATACAAACATATATGCATTTACATTTATGGATATAAAGTGATATATATTTATGTATGGAATTTAAAACGAAGACAAAAAATAAATATGGTAATGGGTCTGATACGTAGATATCCATATATATTTTACATCTTAAAATATACACATTTCATTATAGGAAATCTTACCCTGCGAACCCTAAAATCATTGTAAATTACCTTCTCGATATTGTAAACATCATTATTCTCCCCTCGACCCCGTAAACTTGCTAACTTTTACCCCATAAACCATATAGTTAACTCTCATCCATTTGGTTGTTTAAACTAATCGGATTCTGTTAATTCTTTTACATAATACGTATTTTGTTTATCAAAATTACAATGGGTGCCCTCCTTCCTTTTTCCTCCTCACTCTCCTCACCTCCCTTTCCCCAACAAACACCATCTCCACCCACCTCCCGGCATCAGCCCCACCTCCCTCATGCCGCCCCGAGCCTCTGCCCCACCTCCCCCACGATGCCCGAAGCTCCAGGCCCCTCTGTCGCATCATCCCGAGTCTCCACCACGCCCCCATGCTATCTAAAGCTCCAACATCCCACCCCCTCCCACTACCTTGAGCCTCCATCACACCTCTCACATACCTCCGAAGCTCCATCTCCCTCCCCAACGCCACCCCAAGCTTCCGACATCCATCCCCCATGCCTCCTGAAGCTCCAGTCCCCTCCCCTACGCCTCATGGCTTCCACCCCACACCCGCCCTGAGCTCCAGACCCCTCCCCCACACCTCAAAAACTCTGACCTATCTCTCCCGTACTGCCTGAAGCTCCAGCCCCCTCCCTCGTGCCTCCATAGCGTGTCTAGTTAAACTAACTCAATACTAACTCAAGTTATTGACTCAAGTAAAAATGAAATTGATGACAGGATTTGTGGGGTAAGACTGAGCAAGTTTATGAGGCTAGTGGGATAATAACAATCTTTGAAAGGTCGAGAAGGTTATTCAAAATTATTTGAGGTTTCATGGATAAAAATCCCTTTATTATATTGAGTATATTTTCCTGTCAAAGCACATGTCCTCAAGGAGCTCCAAATTTGTATTACATAGTTTTGAAGTTAATTTTTTCTCTAATGTGGAAAGCAGTATCAATTGCAGTTGGATATGCAAACAAAAATAAAGATATTTTTATAATTATTTACACCTATGCCCCTTACAAATTCTGCAGTTACGGTTATACCCTTACTTTTTGTAATATTACTTGTTCTTTACTCTCTTGCACCATTATAATTTGTGCCCCTTGAGTTAGTTGTTTTCCATTCCCATTCCTAAATGATGTTACTCAAGGACACAAGTGTAATTGGAACAAATAGAGAAGGTTAGAAGTGTCATAGTTTTTCTTCTCCATCTTCTTCTTCCTTCGTACCTTCCTCTCCCTTTCCTTCTCCAACCCTGAGATGATGTCCTATGTCCTCCTCCATACCAGAGCTATCACCTGACCTCCTACTAATGAAGCGAGTCTATGAGGTACCTAACGTTTAGTCTTGGAGAGCCTGTAGTGTCTGACAAATCGGATCCGGTAATCGTTGTATCGGCACCTCTCTCGGCTCTCAGTACTCAACATGTCGTGTCAATCAATAATTAACCCACAATGATGATTAATGAAATAAATGTAGGTGAGCTAAAATTTATTATACCCTACAAAGAATGTGTATAGTATGCAAGCAGTATAGGTCGAACCACAAAGGAGCACACGAGATAGAGCAATAAAACTGAATAGACAACATAGTATTTTTTGTGTTTTTAATTTTTTAAGTATATTTACACCCATAACCCTGAGTAATTTCGTAATTACATACATGATCCTTTGTAATCATAATTACACCAAGAACCCTAAATAGTCACTCTGTCTCGCCCTCCGTTAGATTTGTCTGTTAACCCAACTAGATATTGGGTTAATCTAACCCATGGCTATTTAATAGTAATAAAATTTTCCAAAAAAAATAATTACCTCTCTCCATTTCTCCTCCAACGACCCACCCCTCCCTCCCGCTACCGCCCTCCTCCTCCCGACCTCCTCCTACAAGTCCTTCTGTCGCCACCTTTCTCCTCCCCAACCTCCTTCTCTTATCTAGGTCCTTTCACCGCCACCCTCCTTCTCCAGGTCCTCCAGTCGCCGCCCTCCTCCTCCCCAACCTCCTCCTCCTCTAGGTACTCCAACCGCTGCCCTCCTCCTCCTCTAGGTCCTCTAGTCATCGCCCACCTATTCCCTGACCTCCTCCTCCTTATCAAGTCCTCTGTCGTAGCCCGCATCCTCCCCTGACCTCCTCTTCCTTCCCAGGTCCTTCGTTGTCTCCCTCCTCCTCCCCCGACCCCCTCCTTCCCAAGTCCTATGTCGTCGCCCTCCTCCTCCAACCTCCTCCTTCCCAGTTCCTCTATTTTCGTCCTCCTCCTCCCCCATCCTCCTCCTCCTTCCCAAGTCCTCCATTGTTTCCCTCCTCCTCCCCCAACCTCCTCCTCCTACATGTCCCCCGTCGTCGCCCACCCCTCCTCAATAGTGATGGGTTTCTAATGAAGAAAAGAAAGGAGAAGATAAGGAAGGGAAGTGGTAGGATTTGTAATTATCGTGAACATAAAGGATGAAAATGGACAGATTTCATCAAAGTAAAAGAAAATGGATGGGTGTTAACACAAGGTCATGTCATGTAAGAGGTAAGCATTATTCGAGATTCCTAGTGTAATTCACGATTACGTAGGGTTACATACATAATTACGAAATTACTTAGGGATATGGGTGTAAATGGTTAGAAATGTGAGCCTGGGGTGAACCATTTCTACAATAAATGTTATTGTAATACTTAATATCAATAAAAGTTATTGGTTTATTTTTTCACTCCCTACCTGAGAATAAATGATTGAATGCACTATAAGGTCCCTTTATACAATTAAGGGTTATGTACCATTACCATCTTAATAATCATATAGTTGTTGATTCAATTATTGAATCATAGAGGCTAGGGTTTGGATGAATATCTAAAGGTTTAGATTGAGGACTCATCAAGCACCGTCAAATTATTATTAAGAGTTGATCTCTAGCCTGAGAAGGAGATGGCAGTCCTTCTCTAAAAGGTTGATATCTGACTGACCTCTTGATGTAGGTTCTTTGCATAGGAATAGAGATTCAGAGGTATCAGATAAGTTGGGTCAAAGAGTTGACTAAACGAGATCGAGATAACCAAGACCTATGTCGTATACTATCACGATATAGAGCATGCATCCTCTGACTAGAGACAAATTTATTACTATATATCTGAGTATGTGCATCTAGTAGACCACTTGGTAGATGGCCTAATCAAGGTCTATACACTGATGAGCCGGTATGCATACAAGGGCATATGAGTAATACGATCTCTCAAAGGGATCATACAGGTTCACTTGTGAATCGGAAGACATGAGCTTACTCATAAGGTATTCCATGCATAGTTGTCTTGCTTAGGAAGCATGACAAGAATTTGTAGGTATGATATATGCTTTTGGAAAGTATATGATCGATATCAATTCCCAACGATCGAATGAGAATCTTAATGATAAAAGCCTAGAGGTGACAGTCCAAAAGAGATCTAAAACTTCAGGTTTATTCTAGGTCTTCCAGTATGCAGGATTCACAGGTATTAGGAATAAATGAGGGTAGTGTAATAAAATTTCATGCATAGTTGTCTTACTTAGGAAGCATGACAAGAATTTGTAGGTATGATATATGCTTTTGGAAAGTATATGATCGATAACAATTCCCAATGACCGAATGAGAATCTTAATGATAAAAACCTAGAGGTGACAATCTAAAAGAGATCTAAAACTTTAGGTTTATTCTAGGTCTTCCAGTATGCAGGATGTACAGGTATTAGAAATACCTGAGGGTGATGTAATCATAAACGATTGTATAACATGACGCTTCCATACTGAGGGAGTGATGAAACATATATGGATTTTAGTGACTCCTCTCAGAAGTAGTCTAATCTCGATCCAAATGTTGAACATTGCTCTGAATGCGATTCAAATGCAATTAGGATATTAGATCTACGGCTTTGATTTAATCAAACATCTGTGGGAGATTCTTAAGATCTTGACTTGAGATATGATATCAACATCCAAGTCACTATACGTGGAGCGTATAATCGTCCGGTCCTTATCTCTAAGTATCCGTGGAGAAAGCGCATTATTCTTGAAAGAGTTCAATAATATATCCAAGCATTGAGAAATGAATAATTAAGTATGACTTAATCATCATAAATAATATAGATAAGATTCATATTTTTTGCATGCATGAGAATTGAAATCTTAGATAATTAAATGTGATTTAATTATCAAGGATATGGATAATGTGGATAGTACTATCCATATTGTTCATATATATTATAACTGTGATTTATAATATATTAAAGAGAGACGGTTGTAATGTACATTTGTTAATTAAGTGTAGATGTGAATTGGATTCACATTGGACAATTAATTAAAAATGTAATTTACATTTTATTTTCGATTGTGAATATGATTCACAGTTTTTCAATGGCATGATAGCAATATTCATAAAATAATTATGAATTATTTGTGTGAATAAATTTGCAACAAATAATTGCTGCAAATTAATTGGAGATAAATAGCCACTTTAGTGGGAGGAGGTGGAAGGCCACCAAGTCCCATTAAGAAAGAGAATTATCTCTTTTAAGTTATCTCCATGTAAAATTGATTTAGTTGAAATTAAATTAGTATTGATGATTCAATATATATTTAATTTAAACTAATTAATTATTTTTATGTTTTTGCAACAAAATCACAATCATTGAAACAAACACAAACCAATCTAAACTATTGGATTTGTGTAGTCCATGGATTGAGATCCATGGACTCCCAAAATACTATATAAGAAGAGACACCCTTACCCTTCAAAGAAGAAGTTGTTGAACAACAATTGCTCTCTCTCTTTCTCATTCTCATATCACACGCCAACTCTCTCTCTCTCCCTCTTGAGTGGTCGTGCACTCGAACCTTAGAGAGAAGGTTGCTTTTATCGTCGCATCGTCATTAGGCTATCGCCTCGATCGTTCGTGGATCTTGGTCTCCTTCCGTGCTCATGTTCATGAAGAAGATATTTGATCTCGTGAGACGAGATCAGGAGATCCATTGCTTGGATCAACAACTCAGATTGCGAGAAGTGTGTGATTCATCTTCACGCTCACAAGTGTCTCTACCGTCAGCTTGGACTTGAGATAAGAGGTCTCTTCGCTTAGAGACTCGATTGCAACCATGCTACAAGAGGTATTCCTTTACCTAATATGTGATTTAGATGAAAAGAACCATGAATGGTTCATGAGATCATGTGATTTCATCATTTAAATTTTTAAATTTATGTTCCACTAGGCAACTAGTTCGACTAGTCGCTCACGATCGCATACGATGTGATCCCCATGCTTCCATGATACGCTTGAAGATTTTTTCCATAATTCTTCAAGTGGTATCAAATTTTTGGTTAGGTCTTGGATGATATCCAAAATCATAGATGAACAAGGTTCACGTTTTGGATGCACGTGACTCATTGTTTTTGCATTGAATGCAAGAATCGAATTAGTTTTTCTGATGAAACAAAAACCTATTATTTATACACTGTTTGAATGTATTTTCTGGTTATTAAAATTTATTTAGAATTTATAAATACGTCCCAAAAATAGTAACATATTATTGATGCTAAAAGTGCATGAAAATGATTCAAAGAGTTCCTGCGCTAAAATTATTTTTGAATGTATTCGCAGATCTGTAAGAAAATTAAATTTTCTTACAGTTTTTTGTAATGACACATGAAATAAATACTTAGATTAAATAGAGAATAAAATCATAAAATCTCGTGATTTTATGTCACGTGAATCCGACTCTGTTTGCCCAAGATATTCCATTTTTAGTGGAAATGGGTCGGATGATGATTGGATCATCAAAACTCTTTGCTTAGTTTGTTTATTATTCAATGAAAATCATGAAAATTATTAATTTACCTTAATTAATTATGATACCTAATCATTATGGAGATAATTGATTAATCATCATTATCCATTGATGGAATGTTTCATGAAAGCCCATAGATCATCCTACAATAGTTGTAGGACAATCTTTACATGCAAAACTTTGTTGCATGAAAAGGATTGGGGGTGAAAGCCTTGAACTTGGCATCTCTCGCATCCTATATAATAAGATCTGGCTCGTCAAGAAGAAATCAACATAATTTTTTTCGTGTGAATCGAACTTTATTTCGATTTGTTATGATTTTCAGAAGAAAGAGAAGTAAGGAGGTTTAAAATGTCATTAATCGGTAATAATTGTCATTAAGACTAATTAAGCATGATTAAAGAAACTAATGGTGGATTGAAAACTACTAATGACCATTAGCAAATACTAATCAATAGGTAGCAAAAGATAAACGTAAGCCGCGAAAGTTAAATCGTGATTAGTGAAAGTTAATCACGATTAGCGTTAATTAAGTGTCATTAGTGAATCTAGAATCCTCTAGAATGTTCTAACTTAAGCCCAAAGTTTCAGATAAACTTTGGCAAAAACCATGGGCCAAAACCATGGGCTGCTAATCGTGGTTAAGGTTTAAACCATGGTTTCCTAACCATGGTTAGCGGTTTTCTGGAGTCTATAAATAGCCCCCTACCTATTCATTCTCTATGATTTTCACTATCACCACCCTCCAAGGGCTAGGGTTGAGAAGTCGTAAGGAGGAGTGGGAGGTGAGGAAGGAGCGCTAGCGAAGCACTGCCGGAAGAATAAGGAGGAGGAAAGTACGATCCTCTCTTAGTTGCTTCGTGAGATAGGTTTTCGATTCATGTCCAGTTTCCTTATTGTTTCCTTTCGGTGATTTTATAGAGGAAACTCTTCCTATTTTTTTTAGAAATATGTCCCAATATAAGGGAAACTCTACCGAAATTTTCCTAAAAATATTACTCCGTATAAGGGGAAATTCTGCCGAAATTTTCCTAGAAATATCACCCAGTATAAGGGGAAACTCTGCCGAAAGTTTCCTAAAAATATCATCCCGTATAAGGGGAAGCTTTGATGAAATTTCAAGAGAAAATATATTCTTCGCGTTCTTCGTGTTCTTCGTATGTTCTTTGCGTTCTTCGTTCGTTCTCTGTGTTCTTGGCATGTTCTTAGCGTTTTTGATACGAAAATGAAATTCGATCGTTTCAAGAGCTATAAATCATCCTTTTGAAATAGAATCACGATAAAGCACTACATACGAGAGAGAGAGCTCGATTAGGTAATGAAATCCTTCCTTTTTGGCTGTTGGATTTTCATATAAGATCGTTGAGATTTCTGTATTTATACCCCTTACTACGAAGAACCCTAATTTGGCTATTTTTGAGAAAGTGTGAAAAGTTGCTTTGTGATTTCAACTAAAATGAGGACTAAGCATCGAATGGATGCAGTAGTTTGGAAAGTTAGGGTTTGGAAGTTAAAAAGAGGATAAATATGAGTATATAAATATATGAATTAATATGTGTAAGTATATACTCTGTATTTATGGTTATGCTAATCTAAGGCTTAACGGATGAATTACATAATGGGAATTGATGTGTTTCGAGTTGGACCTGAAAAAGATCATGTGTCACGTTAAGGATGACTGGGAGTAGAACTACAGGTCGGTCATGCAAACTATAGGTTTGTCGGAAGGAACTCGTATTGGTGTGGTCCTACCTAGGTGGTACACGGTTACTCTGTTATGATAAGTGCGCATGAAATAAATAATTTGCAATACGTGGTACCGGGTGCCAATATATTTGGGTTGAACGACGTAAGATGTGGTCGTGCCATGTGGAGGCACAGTGGTTGGATAGCAGCTGGATCACGATAACATGTATTTAAAACCGCTAGGTTATATGATTAAATGTTAGCATGAGGTTTTAAGCAACTGAGTCCTCGGAGACGGTGTGCTCCTTTATTTGGCAGATTGAGGGATTGAGACCCTGATTAATAAAAGAAAAGAAAATTGTCAGAGTAGTATTGGAGGATTGATTGAGGCGACGTGCGGCGGCATAAGCTTACCAAGATCAACGCAATCTCCAATCCTGAAGTGTCCACAGTTTCGGAGTCCAAGTGGTAAGGTAATTCTCTGGACTAATCCCTGACGTGGAATAGAAAGGAATATGACTTAAATTAATGAGAATGAATGAAACTTTTTATGATAATAAGTTTTGAAAAAATTACACACTTTGTTTGCTTTTCTCTTCTTCGTTACCTAGCATTCGCTAATTTTTATCCTATGATTTATGGAAACCCCAGTAGGTATTGGTGAGCCATCGCAAGGAGTTTAGTAATCCAGCCAGCTTACATAGTAAACGTCTACCTAGACACAGTAGCTTTTCTTTGTAAGTTAGTTAGTAATCTTTCTGTGTATTTCCTTCTAGTTGATTTACATATAATGGTTGTAGTGGGACAATGAATCATGTGAACTGTATTTTTGTGAATGGAAAGTGTTGAAATACTTTCTTCTGAGTATTCTTAATTACAATATGTTTCTAAGTGTTAGTTGTGATTATTGAATAAATTATTGTTGAGTAACTAGATCCGGATATGAGAGGATCCGACGACCCGAAAATTGAGGTCGTGACAGTTTGGTATTAGAGCATGGTTAGTCCAATAATTTACTCAGTAATTGATAACTATGAGCAGTATTCAGAAACTAAGGTAGTCTTAAGATCCTTTGATCTTAATAAGTGATTGCAGCACCATTCACAAGTCATTGTCCATTATGTACATCATGCTAAAATGTATAGGACCTAACCTTTGACCTTGACTCATCATAGAATCATGGCAGACCAAGACGTGTCTAGGCAATTAACGGCTATGATGACAATGCTCCAAGACATGGGGTAAAGGCAGCAAGTATTAGAGGAGAGGCTCGGTGCACAAGCTGAGAGACCCGAGGTATCCAAACCTGTGGATGCTAGAGTTGAGGGTTCTGTCCACTTTTCTGAGGAAGAATCAAGTTACCATCCTTCCACTGAGTCTACTCCAACCCCAGATGAAGGAGCAATGAAAAAGGCCCTTCTTAGACATCAAAAATTACTTGGTAATTACTGAAAGGGAAAGATTCCTTGATTCAAAGGTGTAGAGACACATGTCAAGACTGAATTATGGCTCGATGACATTAGTAGCATGTTGAGGATAATACATGCATCAGTTGACACCTGGGTGTACTTTGCTGATTACTCCCTAACAGACTATGCACGACGATGGTGGAGAGCAATTTCCAAGAAATTAGCAGATCCTGTTCCATGAGATATTTTTGAAGAGATGCTCCGAGCTCACTTTTGTCCCTCCCATTGGGAAGAATTAAAGAGGAGAGAGTTGGCTTCTCAGAATCAGGGTTCTAAGACCGTACGAGATTATCATATCCACTTTAGCGAGCTACTACATTCCTCCCCGGCTCTAGAAGCTTCACCACAAGAGTGTCTTATCAAATTTGTTAGCAGACTTCAGGGAGATCTGAGAGAAAAGCTTGCAGGTTTTAGAACTACAACAATAGATGAAGCAATGGACATCGCCTCTCGTATTGAGATGGAGAGGGATGAAAACCACTAAAGAAGAAGTTTCCAGTTTAATGGTGGACCATCCAAACGCAAGGCAAATTATAACCGTAAAGATCGTCACTATCATCTAGCTATTTTCAGTACAAGCTCACCACAGACCTTGGGTCATGAATTATCAGGAAGAGGGGTTTCTCTATACCTCCACTATACCCTCGTAACTCAGCACTAGGAACTAGTACCTTTGTGGTTGGGTCTTCAGCTCAGACAGGAATGCGTACATATTATCATTGTCATTAAGAAGGTCACATTAGGAAAGGTTGTCCACAGTTTATAGGTTCGGGGTTGAAACCAACTCCAATTAACAGTATAGCATTCACCCCGAGAAATGGAGCTACACACGGAGGAAGACAGGGTAGAGGTCGTGGCTCACAAGGAGCATCTCCTATACAACAACTACCACAAAGTGTTACAGATTCTAGCTTGCCTATTCCTAATGGCCAGCTCAATGCAATCACTGAAGAAAAGCCTATAATTCAGGCATGGTCGTACAAGGTACCGTTTGCTATTCATGGCTTTTCAGTACATGCCTTGTTTGATTTGGGTGCTTCACATTCTTTTATTTATCGACATATAGTACTCACTTTTGATAAGGTACCAGTAGAAGTACAATAGTCCTATCTGATCAAGGGATCAGGAGGACAAGTAATTATAATCCAAGATCCAGGATGATAGTGTTATACTGATAGCAGGACATCAGTTACATGTTTCCCTATTACTTATTGAAATTGATGACTTTGATCTCATCCTGGGGATGGATTGTCTAGAAAGGTACCATGATGGCTCGATTGTTTCTAGAAAACAGTAACTTTTCACATTCCTAACTCGATAGAGTTCCAATTTATTGGAAAGACATCCAATGATGATGTCAAATACATCTCTACTCTGAAGGCTCAACAACTGCTAGAACAAGGGTGTCAAGGATATTTAGCTTATGTATCCACTACATCAGGGTTAGATAGAATGATAGAAGTTGTACCTATAGTGTGCGAGTTTCCTGATGTATTTCCAGAACAACTACATGGATTACCACCTGAGTGAGAGATTAAATTTGAAATCTCTCTCATACCTGATACTCAGCCTATCTTTATTCCTCCACATAGGATGGCACCAACGGAGTTACGGGAATTAAAGGTACAGTTACAAGAATTGTTAGACAAAGGCTTCATTCGTCATAGTACTTCACCATGGGGTGCACCTGTTTTGTTTGTAAGAAAGAAGGATGGGTCAATGCGGTTGTGCATTGACTATAGATAGCTAAACAAGAAGACAATAAAGAATAAGTATCTCTACCAAGAATAGACAATCTCTTTGACCAGTTACAGGGTTCGACTGTGTATTCCAAGATTGATTTAAGATCTGGATACAATCAGTTGAAAATTAAAGATACATATATTCCCTAGACAACTTTTTGAACTAGATATGGGCATTATTAATTTTTAGTTATGTCTTTTGGATTGACAAATGCCCCAGCGACCTTCATGGACCTCATGAATTGAGTATTCAGGGAGTTTCTAGACCACTTTGTAGTAGTCTTCATTGATGATGTGCTTATTTACAACAAAGATAAGTACCAACATGAACACCATCTCAAGCATGTACTCGAAACACTAAGGAAGAACAAATTGTATGCTAAATATAGCAAATGTGACTTCTAGTTAACAGAAGTATCCTTCTTAGGTCATGTTATTTCAGAGACAGATACATCAGTTGATCCTGTAAAGGTTAGTACGGTTATAGGTTGGGAACACCTGAAGACTGTCATAGAAATATGATCTTTTCTAGGTTTAGTTGGGTATTATAGAAGATTTGTGAAGGAATTCTCACAAATAGCATTGCTAATGACTATACTAACTTAGAAGGAAGTCCCATTCATATGGTCTGATGCATGTGAAACTAGTTTTCAGACACTGAAAGAATGCCTAACATATGCACCTATCCTTACTCTACCCTCAGGAACTGAAGAATTTACAGTGTACATTGATGCATCTAAAGAAGGACTTGGGGCAGTTCTTATGCAACATGCTAAGGTAGTTACGTATGCATTGCGACGGCTCAAGACACATGAGAAGAACTACCCAACACATAACCTTGAATTAGCCGTTGTAGTTTTCGCTTTAAAGATATGGAGACACTATCTTTATGATATTACTTTTGAAATCTTCACTGATCATAAAAGCTTGAAATATCTGTTTGATCAGAAGGAGCTTAATATGAGACAGAGATGGTGACTAGAGCTATTGAAGGACTATGATTGCACCATCTTCTACCACCCCGGTAAGGGAAAGTCGTAGCAGATGCCCTTAGTAGAAGAACTTATTCACATGGGTTGGTGAGTGTTGTCCACTTCTGGGGTTTACTATCAACATCGAGTGAATGAAAACCATTTGATAGTATTGCCGATACTATAACTATTCCTCACCGATACAAATCAGAAAATTGGGATAGAATAAAGAAAAGATAGGCGGATGATACAGTCCATAAAGACTTGATACAACAACTTGAGAAGAATGAGATAGAGGGATTCCAGATACAAGATGAGTTACTATATAACCATCACAGAGTTTGTGTACCAAACTCACCTGAACTGAGGAAAGACATCTTACGTGAAGCACATTGTTCTAAATTATCTATTCATCCTGAAATTACGAAGATGTATAAGGATCTTCGTTCAAACTTTTGGTGGCTGGGAATGAAGAAGGATGTTGCTGAGTTCGTGAATTCATGTTTTACCTGCCAGCAGATTACACCAAAAACCAACAGGATTATTGCAACCCCTCCCTATACCTGAATGGAAATGGGAAAGCATTTTCATGGACTTCATTATTGGCTTACCTAAAACGACTGGTGGGAAAGATAGTATATGGGATATACTAGATCGTCTGACCAAGGTTGCACACTTTATTTCAATAAGCTTATCTTCCACTCCACATCAGCTTGGTGAGTTATATATTACACATGTGATCCGCCTTCATGGTATCCCAAAGGAAGTACTTTCCGATCGAGATTCACGATTCACCTCACATTATTGGGAGAACTTCATGAAAGCCTTAGGCACATAGCTATGCTTGAGCACAGCATAACATCCACAAACAGATGGACAATCAGAACGTACGATTCATACTTTAGAGGATATGCTACAAGCATGTGACTTAGAATGGAAAGGATCATGTGTGAAATATTTGCCTCTTGCAGAATTCACCTACAACAATAGTTACCATACAAGTATTGGCATGGCACCATTTGAAGCACTATATGGGCATAGGTATACTACTCCTTTGTGTTGGCAAGAGGTCAGGATAAAGAACCTTTATGATTCAGATAAACTCCAGGAGACACTGGAAGCTGTAGAGCTTGCTCTAAAAAAATAATGACCGCCCAGAGTCGCCAGAAAAGCTATAGTGATAACAGGCGAAGAGACCTTGAGTTTGAGGTAGGCAACTTTCTATTTCTCAAAGTACCGTCTATGAAGGGAGTTCAGAGGTTTAGCTTGCGTGGGAAGTTGGCATCCAGATTCGTGGGTCCCTTTGAAATTATTCAACGGATTGGGAAAGTCACATATAGACTTGTACTTCCTCCACATCTTTCGACAATACATGATATTTTTCATGTATCAAATCTGAGAAAATATATTAAGGATCCTGAGTATAATATAAACTACGATGATTCGTTGAGCCAGACTTGACATACTTAGAAAAACCTGTGCAAATACTAGACAGGGATATCAAGAAGTTGAGGAATAAAGAGGTACCTCTAGTTAAAGTGTTGTGGCGCAACCAAGAGTTTGAAGAAGCCACATGGGAACCTGAGGTAAAAATGAGAGAAAAATACCCATACTTATTTGAATGATAACACTATGTACTGTGTATATCTTTATTATAAAAGAAATGACATTCATTCTCTTTAAGGTTGTTATGGTTTCAATCAAGGTTGTTATGCCTGCATTTCTAGTCTTGAGGACGAGACTTCATTTAAGGTTGTTATAATTGTAAGGCCTTGAACTTGGCATCTCTTGGATCCTATACAATAAGATCCGGATCATCAAGAAGAAATCAACGGAATTTGTTTCGTGCGAATCGGACTTCGTTTCAATTTATTATGATTTTCGGAAGAAAGAGAAGTAAGGAGGTTTAAAATGTCATTAACCAGTAATGACTGTTATTAAGACTAATTAAACATGATTAAAGAAACTAATGATAGATGAACATCGCTAATGATCATTGGCGAACACTAATCAATAGTTAGCAAAAGAAACCACGAAAGTTAAATCATGATTAGTGATAGTTAAATATTATTAGCATTAATTAAGCATCATTAGCGAATCTAGAATCCTCTGAAATGTTATAACTTAAACCCTAAGTTTTGGATAAATTTTGACCAAAATCATGGGTTTTTAATCGTGGTTAAGGTCTAAACCACGATTTTTTAACCATGGTTAGCGGTTTTTTGGAGCCTATAAATAGCCCCCCTACCCACTCATTCTCTATGATTTTCACTACCACCACCACCCTAGGGCAAGGGTCGAGAAGTCGGGAGGAGGAGTGAGAGACGAGGAAAAAGCGCTAGCGAAGCGTTGCCGGGAGAATGAGGAGAAGGAAGGTATGACCCTCTCTTAGTTGCTTCGTGAGCTAGGTTTTCGATTCATGTTCAGTTTCCTTGTTCTTTCCTTCCAGTGATTTTATAGAGGAAACTCTTTCTTTTTAAAAAAAATTGTCCCAATATAAGGGGAAATTCTGCCGAACTTTTCCTAAAAATATCACTCCGTATAAGGGGAAACTCTACCGAAATTTTCCTAGAAATATCATCCAGTATAAGGGGAAACTCTACCAAAATTTTCCTAGAAATATCACCCAGTATTACATCAAAAAAAAGAAATATCACCCAGTATAAAGGGAAACTCTGCCGAAATTTTCCTAAAAATATCACCAGGTATAAGGGGAAGCTTTGCTGAAATTTCAAAAGAAAATATGTTTTTCACGTTCTTCGTGTTCTTTGTTTTCTTCGTCGTTCTTCGTCGTTCTTGGCACGTTCTTAGCATTTTTATACGAAAACGAAATTCGATCATTTCAGGAGTTATAAATCATCCTTTTGAAAGAGAATCAAGATAAAGCACTACATACGAGGGAGAGAGCTCGATTAGGTAACAAAATCCTTCCTTTTTGGCTGTTGGATTTTCATATAAGATCATTGAGATTTCTATATTTATGCTCCTTACCACGATGAACCCGAATTTGGCTATATTTGAGAAAGTGTGAAAAGATGCTTTGTGAGCTTTGTGATTTCAGCTAAAATGAGGTCTAAGCATCAAATGGATGCAATGGTTTGGAAAGTTAGGGTTTGGAAGTTAAAAAGAGCATAAATATGAGTATATAAATATATGAATTAATATATGTGTAAGTCTATGCTCAGTATTTATGGTTATGCTAATCTAAGACTTAACGGAGGAATTACATTATGGGAATTGATGTGTTTTGAGTTGGATCCTGAAAAGGATCGTGTGTCACGTTAAGGATGACTGGGAGTAGAACTACAGGTCAGGCATGCAACTTGTAGGTTTGTCAGAAGGAACCCGTATTGACGTGGTCCTACTTAGGTGGTACACAGTTGCCCTGTTATGATAAGTGCGCATAAAATAAATAATTTGCAATGCGTGGTACCGGGTGCCAATATCTTCGGATTGAACGACGGAAGATGTAGTCGTGCCATATGGAGGTACGGGTGGTTGGATAGCGGGTGGGTCATGATAACATGTATTTAAAGCCGCTAGGTTATATGATTAAATGTTAGTCTGAGGCTTTAAGCAATCGAGTCCTCGAGGACGGTGTGCTCCTTTGTTTTCCAGGCTGAGGGTTTGAGACCCTGATTAATAAAAGAAAAGGAAATTATCATGGTAGTATTGGAGGATTGATTGAGGCGACGTGCGGCGGTATAAGCTTATCAAGATCAACGCAATCTCCAATCCCGAAATGTCCACAGCTTTGGAGTCCAAGTGGTGAGGTAATTCCCTGGACTAATCCCTGACGTGGAATAGAAAGGAATATGACTTAAATTAATGAGAAAGAATGAAAATTTTTATAATAACAAGCTTTGAAAAAATTACACAATTTGTTTGCTTTTCTCTTTTTCGTTACTTAGCATCCGCTAATTTCTATTTATGATTTATGGAAAACCCAACAGGTATCGGTGAGACATCGCAAGGACTAATCCGGCCAACTTACATAGTAGACATCCAGCCAGCCACAGTTGCTTTTCTTTGTAAGGTAGTTAGTAATATTTATGTGTATTTCCTTCTAGATGATGTACATGTAATGGTTGTAGTGGGACAATGAATCATGTGAACTGTATTTTTGTGAATGAAAAAGTGTTGAAATACTTCCTTCTGAGTATTATTAATTACAGTCTATTTCTGAATGTTAGTTGTGATTGCTGATAAATTATTGCTTAGTAACCAGATCCGGATATGGGAGGATCCGACGGTCTGGAAATTGGGGTCGTGACAGTTTGTTTAGCAAATCTCCTTATAATATTAATCAAAAAAGTTTTGATAAATATTATATGGTATAACTTCAGTATAAATATCAATTAATATCTCAAAATACAATATGACCAAATTACATTATCCTGACCTGATGCAGATATGGTGTGTATTCAGGGAGTATTTGGGTTGCAGGTTGCTCTGTGAGCGGTCTGTCCTGCTCCCGTCGGTAGGGCCATGATAGCAGGTAAGAAAAGGATAATGTTGATGGGATCATATGGAATTTTTCTAATTATTAAAATTTGAATAATATGTATTTTTATATTATACCATCCTTCAAGTAACAATCAAGTTTATTGGTTGATTAAATTGGATTGATAATTGAACTAATATGATTAAATTAATTATATCCAATTAAATACTCTGTTACGAATAGAGTAATATTTTTTCCTTGAAAGAATTGATTATATGAATATGATTCCTAGTAATTAATTAGAATTTGAATATAATATGGAGGATCGCATATGTGACACCCATGGTCTCCTGTCAAAATGAAAGGTTCTGTCGCCATGGATTGTACGTAGGCGGCGCATGTCCAAAGTGACAGCTCCTACATACAAGCGCATCTGGATCGTGCTCTTTACTTCTCAAAAGAGTAAGGTCATATACGTAGTAACCCCAACATCAGTTTCTCGTATTATTGGGGCAATATTGGATTGCACATAGCGAGTGATATTCTTGTCGATGGTTGGTTCAATTAACAATGGGTCAACATCGCCTTAGGGGCGGTGGGTCCGGGTGTTAAAGATCGATTTGGGAATGCAAGTTGGACTTGCAAAGTGGAATGTGTTCCTGCTTCTTTTTACTCAAGTTGTGGTTTCTCATTTTATTGTGATGTGACTAAGGTAGAATAGGATATCCCAGTTCTTCCTAGAGATATATTAGTAAGTATATCTTCTGCTTTGAAAGTAATTAGGGAAATGAACTTTTAAAGTTGAAAATACAAGACTAATTTGATTAAAAAATCCTTAATCAAAGTTTTCAATATTGAATATATAATTATTTATATATTCTAATATAGTGCATTCTTAATTTCAGACAATGAAGTCCATGAACCCACTCAGTAGGCTCCTGGAGGTCAACCAGTTGACCATACCGAATCACTCAGATTAGATCCATGGATCTTGTCCTATCTCTGGATCGCATTTCTTATGTGTTGTCCAAGGATAAGTACACAAACCCTCAGAAACCGGAAGAAATAAAATTCAATGAAATATATTATGAAGATCATTCATTAGCTAAGTGTTGTATTCTGGGTTCATTATCCAGTGGTCTTCAGAGTCAACATGTGGATATGAACACTTCCCAGAAGATAATGCTAAATCTGAGAGAGATGTTCGATGATGTAAACTGCACATAGCATTATAATGTCATGAAAGAGCTTATTCACTGCAAGATGCAGGAAGGGACTTCCGTCAGAGAGCACTTACTCAAAATATTCTAGTACCTTTCTGAGCTGGAAAGTCTTGGGGCTAACATGGACACAGATATATAGTCTGACTTCATTGTGATGTCACTCCCTAAGTCTTTCAACAGCTTTGTGGTCACATTCCATGTGATCAAAGCAAATTATACTAATGTTGGGATATTAGTTGCATTAAAGTCTATAGAAGACGTAATGAAGAAAGATGGCCCCTCTGGCAGTGCAATAGTTGCACAGGTCAAAGGAAAGTGTGATTAGAAGCAAGGTTCTCGGAAGGACCCAACACAGAATAGAAAGAAGAGTCAAGGTGTTGGTTTATCTTCTAATTCTTCCACACTGATAGCATTGAAGAAAGATGATGTTTGTCATCACTACAAGAAGTCGGGGCACTGGAAGCGTAACTGTTTAGATTACCTGAAGTCGGTCGACAAAGGTAAAGCCCCAGCATGTATGAAATCTATTTTCATCATTGAAACTAATTTTCTTGTCGGACGAGAAGGAAGTTGGTTTGTACATTCTGGAGCTTCTGTTCATGTATGCAATTTATGGCATCTATTTCAGGAAACTAGAAATCTTGATGAAGGGGAGATAGTCATCCAGATGGGATCTAATGCAACTGTTGCAGCAATCGCCGTCGGAACTTACAGACTAACATTATCTAGTGGGAGAGTCATTTTATTGAAAGAATGTCTTTATGTACCTGAAGTCAGGAGAAACCTTATATATGTGTCTAAGCTTGTTATAAATGGATATTTGTTTCTTTTTTGTGATAAACTTCTCGTAAATCGTTATGACAAATATATTGCAGATGGTATTTTGACTTCTGGTGGACTATATGAATTGTGCATTGATGAAAATGTCATGAATGTTACTACCACTGATAAAAATCATAAAAGAACCAGGGAGGATGGAAATTTTTCGAATGTGATTTGGCACCAAAGATTTGGTCATTTATCTGCCGATAGGTACAATAGATTTATAAAGGATGGACCTTTAGATTTTCTACAGGTTCAATCTTTGCCTACCTGCAAACATTATATTCGAGGTAAAATGACCAGGATGCATTTTCGTAACAAGATTACACGATGTGAAGGTATTCTTGACCTAATACATACCAATGTATGTGGTCCCTTCAGTACCGTGACCTGAAATGAAAATCGATATTATTTGACGTTTATTGATGACCATAAGGTTTATCTTCCTACTACGTCATAAATCCGAAACCTTTGAAAAGTTCAAAGAGTTCAAGGCTTTGGTTGAAAACCGAACCGATAGGAAGATTAAACGGATTCGATCTGATTGAGGTGGTGAGTACCTCTCAGATGAATTTAAAGGGAATGGAATTATTTCCAATCTCACTCCTCCTGGAACTCCCCAACTTAATGGTGTTACTAAAAGATGCAAGAGGACTATCATGGATATGGTCCGTTTAATGATGAGTAAAGCACATTTGCCTCTTAGTCTAGAGATACACAGTGGAGAGTACAATATATATCCTGAATAAGATTCCTAGCAAGTCTATACCTAAAACTCTTAATGAGCTTTGGTATGGAACCAAACCTAATGTTAAGGATTTGAGGTTGCTTGGTCCATAAGAAGAACATGGATGCAAGTAAGCTACAGTTCCATACTCGAGAGTGTTACTTCATCGGGTATGTCAAAGATGGTATTGGATATCAACTTTACAACCCTGAAACTCAAAAGATCTTCGTTTCTAGAGATGTAAAATTTTTGGAGGATGACTTCCTGAAGAGTCAAGACAAAATGAAGTAAAGAAACTCATTGAATCCCCTAAGGATATTGAGCTTCCTGAAATAGAAATCGAATGAGTAAATGAAGATGTAACACTCGTACCTCTTCGAAGGAGTTCGAGGGTAGTTGCACCGCCCAAAAGGTACGAATTCCATGTGTCAGCTGAAATTGACAATGACCAGCTTCATTTGATGAAGCACTCACGGACCAAGACATGGATAGATGGATGCTAGTAATGAACTCTGAGATATACTCCATGCACAAGAATGGTGTATAGACCCTAGAGGATCCACCTAGAGGGGTAAAATCCATGGGGAGTAAATGGATCTTCAAAAGAAAAAGGGGACCTGATGGGAAGGTAGAGACCTTCAAGACACACCTCGTAGCCAAGGGCTACACACAGAGAGAAGGCATCGACTACGATGAGACATTCTCTCCTGTGGCTATGCTTAAATCTATCAGGATATTGCTGGCTATAGCTGCATATCTTGACTAGACATCTGGTAGATGGATGTCAAGATGGTTTTCCTCAATCGATATCTCGATGAATATATATATGGAGTAGCCCCAAGGCTTCATAACCGAGGAAGGCAAAGTATGCAAGCTGAAGAAATCTATCTATGGGCTCAACCAAGCTTCTCATAGCTAAAATCATAAAGAGTTATGATTTTGTGCAGAATCCTGATGAACCATGTGTGTATAAGAAGCTTAGTGGGAGTGCCATTGTGTTCATCGTGCTTTACGTAGATGGCATCCTTATCATTGAAAATGATACAAGGATGATGACCAGTGTGAAGATTTGGCTATCACATACCTTCGAGATGAAGCCTCTTACATCTTGGGTCTGAAGCTATTCAGAAACGAGAAAAGAGGATATTGGGATTGTCACAACATGGCTACATCAAGAATATCTTGGAACGTTTCCATATGGAGAATTTCAAGAAAGGCTTCCTTCTCTTAAGACATGGTATCCATTTATCTCAAGGGATGGCTCCTCAAAGTGTTGAGGATAAGAAAGCCATGGCTGGATGCCCCTATGCATCGATTGTGGGAAGCCTAATGTACACCATGATGTGCATAAGGCCAGATATCTACCATACAGTGGGAGGGATAAATTGCTACCAATCTTGCTATGGATAACAACACTGAAATGCAATGATTCTGACTTCCATTCTATATTGATGATCGAAAGTCGACATCAGGGTCGGTGTTCCTGTTGACCGGTGGTGCTTTGAGCTAGAGAAAAAAGAAGCAAGACACTACGATTGATTCAACAACAGAAGCCGGATATATTACCGTATTGGATGCTGCAAAAGAGGTGGTGTGGTTGCGCAAATTCATTCTTGAACTTGGTGTAGTTTTCTTTGATATTCCCATCTCGTTACTCTACGATAACATGAGAGTCATTGCACAAGCGAAGGAACCTAGATGGTACCAAAAGAGCAAGCACATTGAAAGGAAATACACCATCATTCGGGAGATTCAAAAGCATGATGTTTCATCACGAAGGTAGCCTATGCCGATAATGTTGATGATCCCCTTACCAAACCTTTGACACAAAAGATTTTTGACCAACATGTTATGAGCATGGGTTTAAGGATTGTACCTGAATGGTTCTGAGGGCTAGTGGGAGATTGTTAGCAATGTGAGTTCGGGATGAACCATTTCTATAATAAATGTTATTTTAATATTTAATATATCAATAAAAGTTATTAGTTTATTTTTTTCACTCCCTGTCTAAGATTAAATGATTGAATGTACTATAAGGTCCCTTCGTACAATTAAGGGTTACATACCATTGCCATCTTGATAATAATACAACTGTTGATTTAATTATTGAATCATAGAGGCCAGGGCTTTGATGAATATCTAAGGGTTAGATTAAGGACTCATCAAGCGCTGTCAAATGATTATTAAGAGTTGATCTTCAACCTGAGAAGGAGATGGCAATCCTTCTCTAAAAGGTTGATATATGACCGACCTCTTGGTGCAGGTCCTCTAGATAGGATTAGAAATTTGAAGGTGTCAGATAAGTTGGGTCAAAGAGTTGACTTAATGAGATCAAGATAACCAAGACATATGTCGTATACTGTCACGATATAGGCATGCATCCTCTAACCGGAGACAGATGCATTACTATATTTTTGTGTATGTGCATTTGGTAGACCGATAAGTTGATGGCCTGATCAAGGTCTATACACCGCCAAGCTCGTGTGCATATAAGAGCAAATGGGTAATACAATCTCTCAAAGGGATCATACAAGTTCACTTGTGAACTAGAAGACATGAGCCCACTCATGAGTTATTGGGACTAATCAAATTCCATGTATGATCATCTTGCATAGGAAGCATGATAAGAATTTTTATGTATGATATATTCTTTTGGAAAGTATATGATCGATAACAATTTCCAATGACCGAATGAGAATCCTAATGATAAAATCCTGGAGGTGATAGTCCAAAAGAGATCTAAAACTTCAGGTTTATTATATATCTTCAAGTATGCAGGATGTACAAGTACAAAGAATACATGCGGGTGATGTAATCATAAACGATTTTATAACTATGATGCTTCCATACCGAGGGAGTGATGAAACATGTATGGATTTAGTGACTCCTCTCAGTAGAGAAGTAATCTAATCTCAGTCCAAGTGTTGTATATTGATCTGAATAAGCTTCAGATGCAATACAAGATCAGATCTACGGCTTTAATTTAATCAAACATCTGTGGTAGGTCCATAAGATCTGGACTTGAGATCTCAACATCCAAGTCACTATACGTGGAACGTATAATCGCCCTGTCCTTATCTCCAAGTATCCTCGAAGAAAACACATTATTCTTAAAAGAGTTCAATAATAATTCAGTTGTTAACATATCCAAGCACTGAGAAATAGATAATCAAATGTTATTTGATTATCATAAATAATATGGATGAGATGCATATTATTTGAATGCATGAGAATTGAGATATCAGATAATTAAATGTGAATTTAATTATCAAGAATATGGATAATTTGGATAATACTATCCATATTAGTCTTATATATTATAAATGTGATTTATAATATATTATAGAGAGACAATTGTATTTTACATTTGTTAATTAAGTGTTGATATGAATTGGATTAACATTGAACAATTAACTGGAAATGTAATTTACATTTTATTTTGGGTTATGATATGATTCACAATTTTTTAAATGGCATGATTGCAATATTCACAAAATAATTATGAATTATTTGTGTGAATAAATTTGCAATAAGTAGTTGTTGCAAATTAATTGAAGATAAATAGCCACCTTAGTGGGAGGAGGTGGAAGGCCACCAAGTCCCACTAAAAAAGAGATTTACCTCTTTTAAGTTATCTCCATGCAAAATTGATTTAGTTGAAATTAAATTATATGGATGATTCAATATATATAATTACATTAATTATTTTTGTGTTTTTGTAACAAAATCATGGTCATTGAAACAAAAACAAACCAATCTAAATCATTGGATTTGTGTAGTCCATGGATTGAGATCCATGGACTCCCAAAATACTATATAAGAAGAGGAACCCTTGCCCTTCAAAGAAGAAGTTGCGAACAATAATTGCTCTCTCTCTCTCTTACTCATTCTCATATCACACGCCAACTCTCTCTATCCCTCATGAGTGGTCGTACACTCTAACCTTAAAAAGAAGGTTGCCTTTGTTATCGCATCGTTGTTAGGTCAACGCATCGACTGTCTGTGGATCTCCATCTTCTTCTGTACGTCATGTTCGTGAAGAAGACATTTTATCTCATGAGATGAGATCATGAGATCCATTGCTTGGATCAACAACTCGGATTGTGAGAAGTACACAATTCATCTTCGTGCTCGCAAGCGTCTCTACGTCAGGTCGAACTTGATACAAGAGGTCTCTTCGCTTAGAGACTCGATTACAACCATGCTACAAGATGTATTTCTTTACTTAATATATGGTTTAGATGAAACGATCCATGAATGGTTCACAGATCATGTGGTTTCATCATTTAAATTTTTCATCATTTAAATTTTTTTAAATTTTGTTGCACCGAGCAACAAGTTCAACTAATCGCCCACGATTGTAAACGATCCGATCCCCATGAATCTGTGATGCGCTTGAGGAATTTTCCATAATCCTTCATAAATATCCTTAATTTTTATTATTTTGTCC
The DNA here is from genome assembly GCA_037367405.1 of Ottelia alismoides. NCBI lineage: Eukaryota > Viridiplantae > Streptophyta > Magnoliopsida > Alismatales > Hydrocharitaceae > Ottelia > Ottelia alismoides. The sequence continues at coordinate 265,661 of JAZKJV010008712.1, read as the reverse complement.
TTTTAAAAAATTTTAAAATTTTGTAAGTTTTTTATTTTAATTTAGAGATATATTATAAATTAATATCTAATATATAGTTATATATATAATATATAAAGAAAAGGATAAAGGAGATATTTTTTATTTTTTAGTATAAAAAATACCATCAAAAATTCATGAATACTTTTTTGAGTTTTTCCCTATTTTGTAAATTTTTGAATATTTTTGAGAGTTTTTATAGATTGTTAAATAAGGAAATACATAAAATAAACAAAATACTAAATCAGGCAACTTGAAATGGATTTTATAAATACCTATAAAATTAGATTGACCCAAATTCAATTTTTATGAATAATATATAATTTAAAGAAAATTAAAAAAGTTAGAAAATATTTTTATGATTTTTCTATGAATTTTTAGAATTTTTATAAGGATTTTTATCTTTTTCAATTTTTAGGAGTTTTAATTCATATTTTTCAAAAATACTTGTTTAGATCAAAAATAATAAATAAACACATAAAAATTTTATAATTTTTCAAAAAATTTTGTAATTTTTCTAAATTTTAAATTTTAAATAAGATAAAATGTAATGTTTTGTATTTTTATAAATAAGAAAATAATTTTAACTACCTTGAAGAAAACATATGTGGTATAATATGGTTCCAGACACTTAAGATACTTTTCCCATAATTTTTAGATGTGAAATGTTATTTTTAATAATGAAAATATAACTATAAAATTAAATCTTTAGAATAAGGATCTAATTGCAATTTTCAAGAACTATAGGAGCAATTAATAACACTTTAGAGAAGTCCAAGGGTATACATGCAATTTTTCTCCATTTAAAACATTATCCGCACTTGTAGGAATGTAAATGTAAATATCTAGAACAATAGGTCCCAATATGAAAATATTCTAAAAGAATAAAATAATTGATATTTCAATTTCAAGGAGTTAAAATAAATACACAAACCTACAAGGGTATCCACGTAAAAATCATGCCCCCTCATGCGCACAGACACATGAGGCAATGTGGATTGGACTAAACTGTAAATAGAGGAAAGCTTGAGGTCCTTATTATAAATATTACAAAAAATTTGAACTTCAAATGAAGTTTATAGATTGAATGTGAAATACAAAATGGCGGGGGTGGAGAGGACAAAATATCCCATAATAGCATGCAATCGGACGAATCTAATCACTTTACATATGGTGATCGACGACTCTCAGATGCTGATGACGCTTCGCCGATGGACATCTTGGATTAGATCCATAGATGGATCAGACGGTGATGGCGCACAACCCAATCCAATAGCCTGAGTTCAAATTGGAGATTCCCTCGCATCGAACAGATGTTGCTTCCCAGCAAGAACAAGGAAGAACAGTCGATGGTCTTTACTTTGATTCGTAAAATCTCCATCATCCAACCATCAGAGAGGTAATTGACAGTCCCAAAAGGTAGCTGGAAGCCTCTCATGGCGATCAGTAGCCTTAGATTGGTCCATGACTTTAGGAAGGAGGCAGGGAAGGTTGTGGGAGCTCGGTTGCTTGTAATCCTTCATGTTGGATCTAAATAGGTCTCAGAAGGGTCCCTTGACACTCGTCCCTACACGTGAAGAGTCATAGGACGAGGGCAAACTACCTTGACCTCATTTGGAGTCGAATAAGTGGGGAATGGGTGCAGCGATAAGTCTCCGATGAAGGTGGAAGATGTCGAGACAGGGGGCTCATTCTGAACAAGAACAAGGTTGAATGAGGTGGTCTGAGTTATGGAGAAGCGTATGGGAAAAAGATGAGGGTGAAATGGAGTCAAAATAGGGTTTGAATAGGCGGAGAAGAGAGTTGGAGCTTGAAGCTCCAGTGAACTTAAATTTTTAGGATTTTTGGATAAGTACGCTAAATCGAAGAAATCTAGAGCTACAGCTATGCTAGAAATGAGAATACGAAAATAAAATATCAGGAAATAAGGAGCTTACCTAAATGAAATTCCAAGGAGCAGAAGGTCGCCTGAAGCTTCTTCGGCGAACCTTGGATCTCCTACCACGTCGCCTCTCTGCGTTGCGATTCGGTGGAAGTCACTTCCTATCATGAAGGACTGCCTCAGGGTTTGATTCAAGGGTACAAAGGTTGAAAAGAGGGATCAAAATTCAAATCGAAGCTGGGGTTTGATTTTATAATAGTGACGAGGAGGCTTAAAAGAATTAAGGTTTCCTCCCCAAATCGATGCAAGATTGGCCAATGATTTTATCTGGCGTGGGAGAGTAAAGATCGAGGAAGGAATTTCATGAAATGTGTGGGGCAGTTCATTTAATGTAGCAAATGCTAAAATAGGGAGAAAAAGGTGGGTCAACATCTGACAGCTATGGGCCTAGGGAGACCAGGGAGTTGACTGAGGTCAACTTTGAATGTTCTCCCATTGGTCCACAGAAATGAAAATGGAAATAAAAGAGAAATAAAATATAAAATGATTTTATTTATTTTTTCTCAAAATATGAAAGTTGTTCCTTATTTTATGTACTATTTTTAGGTGACGTTTATTATTTTTATCATCATATATATTAAATGTCAATTTTTGCAAGTATAATTATAAGCATAAATACCTTTGTTTAATGTATTTTAATTTTATTTTAGATTTTAGATTTTATTATTTTATATACATAATTTATATATTTATAATTTACACATATATGTATTTATATTTTTTTCTGAGCTTATTTATATACCTAGATAATATGGGTATGTATAATATAGGTATGGCAAACTTATGTATTTTATTACATTATTTTTTTGAATGAGTTTTTAATGATTTTATTTTATGTTTATTATTTAAATGTATTTTAAATAATATTTAGACGTATATAAAAATACATGAAAGATAAAAATACAAAGAATGAATATAATGAATATAATATACATTTATACAGTACAATAGGGATCCACTTAATTCCAATTTTAATGAAATCACCTTCATTAGATAGATAATTTAATTTATAGTACAATAAAGGTGAGTTTGACAAAGTTTGAATTCATATGGAGAACATTTTTATCTATGAAGTTCTGTTTGTGGCTTTTACATTTGTATGTCCCAGTCACATTATACCTTATTTTAATGTGAAATTATTTTTGTATTCTTTTATACATTTTTGTTACATGTTTTATATTGAAAATTTTTTATTTGAGGTGTATATTAGTATGAATAAATTAGTGTAAGTTTCAATTGTATACAGTGTATGAGGCACCTAAGGTCTCTATATGACAATGTTATTTTGTCTATATTTATTTACCCTTATGTCCCCCTTTTTATTCCTTGTTGACCAAGTCAATATTGACTTAGTATCGGGGTTCAGGGTCAGTTAGTATTTACAATACTTCTTTTATTTTTCTTTTCTTTTCTTTATTCATTTATTTTGTATTTAAATACAAGTATTTAATCATTATTTTCATACAATGGTTAGAAAGATAATTTATACAAGTTAGCTATATTTACATGTATTTAGACAGGATTTTAAAGAAAAAATAAAGGAATAGAGGTGCATGAATGGGTATTCATCACCTACGCCCCCATCCCATCACACCCAACCTCCTACTCTCGTAGACACCGACCTACCTTATCTGCCCTCCCCAACCCCCTTCCCTAATGCTTACCCCATCATCATTTGCTCTAGACCCCTCTCTTTCATGGCCCACTTTCATCACCTTTGCACCAACACCCCCTCTCTTACAGTAGCCTCTGCCACCATCTTCACATGTAGAGCACTCATCTTTGTGGCAATCCGAGACTGCCACAATGGATACTTGCTAAGATAGTTCCCCAACATCACGTGGCATCGACAATCCCTCTCCTCCATAATCTCTGCGACCCATCCTCAACCTCTTCTGCAACATCATCCCACCAATCTTCGTCACCCTTTTGGCATCAAGCCCATGATCACCATTGTCGTCCTCAGCAATCTCACATCCATTGATTCCATTCTTTCGGCTGGCGATAGCTTTCTTTCTTAAGTGGACTCTGACGTGGTACTCTTTTTTTCTGGGGAAGTTCGTCGACTATCTGCTATCAGATCCATAATCATTAGTTCAGGTTCACGGCGCCGGAGGCTCCTTTCTCTCGCGACTGAGATCAGTAGGGGCAGGTCGAGGTTGAAGCCTCTTCCCTTCCAGAAAGCGAGAACAGACCGGGCTCTCGCGATATAGAATTCCATGGCCGAAGCGAGGTTTTGAAGAGAGAATGGCATGACTGCGGCTGACGTACCCTCAGGCTACTTCTTTCTCTTTCTCCAAAGCGAATAAATAGTTGGAGTGAGAGGGCATTAGAAGGCCTGTAGTTGGCACTAGGTCTTTCATGGCATCACACGGATTCTTTGATTTGATAAGAGACCTCGACAATGCTAGGGATTTGGGGTCAACAGTTAAGGGTATATGTAGAATAATTCATTCCTTAATCAGACCATAATTTGAATAAATGATGGTTGGTTTCACCTCATTGACGGTCAAAGTAACATAACAGACAAGTGTTCACAAGTAATATTGCAAAAGAGTATGGAATAGTTGTAATTGCATAATCTCATAGGCCACAATTATAATAAACTATTTTATACAATGCCCTTGCTAGTATTTTATACAATCGAATATCCTACATTTCAAATACATATATCTATATAAACAATACTAAACCAATTAATATTATTAAATCTTATATCAAATATCAACTCCCATCCAAAAAAATCAATGTTAATCTTGAGTAGCTGAAATAGTTGAAATCCATGGAGAAGATCGTGTGTGCTCACAAGGTGAGCTACGTAATCGCTGAGGTGACCTCGCTCGAGATCTGACTAAATTCAACAATCAACCCATGGCTAGAATAACGAAGCAATGCAAAATAGGAAGTGGATAGAAATTTATTATGAACCCTACAAACAAGTATGTGCATAGTGCAAGTACGAGTAGGGTGTCGAACTCAAAGAACAAGTTAGTGTAGCGGGTATTATTATTTATAAATAAATAATAATGTATTAATGTATAATGTTTACTCAATTATTTACTTAATTGATTTTTTTGTGAGTTTTTTAATTATTTAATTTTTATCTATTTTTGTATTTTTTTTTAAAAAAAATAATTTTATTATTTTCTTTATATAATTTTTTTAAAATTCTTTTTCTTCTTAATATATAATAAGGGTTATCACTATATATATGTAATATGTATAATATAAGTAATATAATAAAAAATAAATAAATAAAAATAGAAAACACAAAAAATTAACATTCCTTTTTATTTTTTAGGAATTTTAAAAATAATTATAAGGTACTTTAATAAGTAATAATAATATAAACTCTATTTAACTATATATAAGTGTATAATACAATATAGGGTATTATAATTATAAATATAGCTCCATGTAGTAAAAAATTACAAAATAAAGTATTTCAGTGTTTTTAATATTTTTCTTATATTTTGATGATTTTTTGAGTATTCTCACTAATTTTTAGGTATTTTTAAAATTTAAAATATACAAAATCTGGGACTTAATAAACATATTGAATTGTTTTGAGATTTAAAAATACTTAATAAGTCCAAATTTTTTCAAAACTAATTTTAATATAGAGTAATATGTATAAATAAAAATATAGGTTAGAAAACAAATTTTGGTGGGTTTTTGAAAATATTTTACAATTCTTTAGGGTTCGCAAGGGTTTTTTTATTTTTAGGGTTTTATTTTGACATTTATTGTGATTTTCGGTTTGTAGTGATAAAATAGGATAGTAATCGGTAGGAAAGTTTTTGGAATTTTAAAAATTGATTTATAATTTTTGTATTTTTTAAGTCAAATAGGGAATAAATAACTCTTTCTATTTTAAATAAATAGCAAATGCAACGAAAATAGCAAATAAATCGCATAGTGTGAATAAGCAAGCTAACAGACATTTTTTACACAATTTTCGGAGCACGGGATCAACTTTTAATAAATAGATATGTAAAAATAAAAATTAAACAAGCTGGTAGGGGTATATTTGTAAATAAAATAAACTGCATTATGTCACATGTAAAATAACCACAAAATTTAAACTACAACTTGATTTTCAAGGACCAAATACAAATTACAAAAGCTAGGGGGTGCACCTGCATAATGTCCACTCATATGGGAGTCCACGTGAGGTGACCTAACACTGGACTAAAGTGCAATATCAAGAAGCTCCCAGGGCATGCATGCAATTTATCCCAAAAGTTTTGAACTTAATTAAATATTTACATAACCTTTTACAAATAAAAAAAGGTAGAGGGGGTTGGTTGCGATTTTTACCACTTAAGAGCTTTTCATCCAACCATTGATGACGTGCCACTTGTTTGACCTAATGGTCCTAGATGTGCATCCCTTCGAAAAGGGGCAACAATCCAGATCAGATATAGGTTGTGTTCTTGATCAGATGGTCTGAAAGGGGACACAAAAAACACGTGAAGAACTGAAGACCGACGAACTTCGGTTTTGCTTTCCTCCTTGCTATGGTGGCTACTCCTAGATTCGACGACAACTACAGGTGTCTGGGACTCCTCCGCATGCAATGGTCAGCTCCGATGGGCTTCAGATGACTCGAGGACAGATATGGGGGGCCTTCAAGCTCCAGGTCACCTTGGAGGTGTTCTAGGTTTGATTTTTGTTTCCAGAAGGGTCATCGGGGCCTGAGACCTACATCAAAAAGCTCATGGACTTGAGGGTTATCTCCTCGACCACATGTGAAGCTACTAGCAAGGCTGGGTGGAATGGAGTGGAGGTTCTAGCAAAAGGCGGTTGATGGATCTTAATTCCCAAATCCACTATGAATATGTACTGATCAAGTGGGGAGATTGATGGAGAATGCATTGGGGGTTCGAGTGGAGCGGAAATCGAGGTAAAAGAACAGATGAACCATGGTGATTGGGCCTGGAGCTCAAGTTCCAAGTGATTTGGGGTTTTTTTAATTATGATTACGGACGAAATGAAATGCCAAATTAAAGATAGGAATCGAAAGAAAAGATAAGAAGCTACCTAAGAACGGAAGAAAGAGGCATCGACTCGGTCAGAGTCGAGGAGGCAGAACCAGTCAGCGGAGCTCCTCTGGTAATTGGTTGGATCAACTCCTTCGACGACCCTCCTCTCTACAAATGCGCCTAACCTGATGTTGTCACCAAGGGGAAGAGGTTGAATGGATATGAGGGGCTAAGGACTCCGGGAGAGCGATCAAACTTGGTGATGGAGCAGAGGAAGTTTATTTGTAGGCTGCAAAATGAGGGATCTTTGATCAAAGATGCTGGTTGAATCGAGGAAGATCACACAGATCTTTGACCATGGTGTGAATTATGGATATTCAATCTCTATTAATTGTGCAGCACGCCAAGCCAGAGCATCATGAGCTCGAGAAAATAAATGGGTGAAGAACCGGGTCTGATAGTCCACCACTCGAGGAAGAGAGAAGGGGGTCAGTTGACCCGAGGTCAATGCGGGAAAGAACATGGTTGGTCCACGTGGACCAACTAGAAAATTCCATGGTTTAAAGTCTTTTAAAATCATAAATACATAATAAATGAATTAAATAAATTTTTATTAAAACATAAAAACTATTTGTAATTTAATATAGTATTTTATACATATTTTTATTTATTTTTTCGAGGGGATTTATTGTAAGCCAGTATTTACAAGTAAAATATAGGTATAAATACATGTATTTTGATAGTTTTATTTTTTTATTTTATATTATTTATTTTATTATTTTTTATATGTATTTTATATATTTTTAGTTTATTTAAATACACATGTAGGTATTTTTGTTATATTTTTTTGAGTTTATATGTACACTTAAATAAATATTGATGCTTATTATACATATATATATTCCATTTATGTATGAAAATATGCTTATTTATTTAATTATCTTTTTAACGATTTTATTTTAGTTAAATTATATACATATGTTTTAGGAAAATATAAAATATATACAATTTTATAAAAATTAAAGAATTTGAAAATTATAAAGAATAAATATATTGACTATTATACACTGATATATTGCACAATAGGGACCCAAAACCTAATTTTTGCATCTTAACTCTAAAATGAGTGAAACAACTTAATTAAATAGCTTATTAAACGTTATATACAATTAAAGATCATTTTGGTCCATTTTGATACAACATGGAGAAGATACATGTCTGCAAAGTTTTTATTTTGACTTTTTTATGTGTCTCGGGCACACTATGCATTATTTTCTGTGAACTCAATTTTGTATTTTTCTTTGTATTTTTATCTATAATATTCATGATGAGGATTTATTATTTGAGGTGTAAACATAATAAAATAAAATAAAATAGATCCTCAAAATCAATTATTGAAGAATTAAAAATTGGGATTTTAATGTACTTTATGTACAATTCATCTACCCTATCTCCCCCTACTTTATTCCTAGTCGATCAAGTCATCACGATGACTAGATCTCTAGGTCTGGGGTCATTTAATACCTATGTTATCTCATTTCTTTTTCTTTCTTCCTTTATTCTTTTATTTTGGATTTAAACACATTAAATATACAGTATTTTATACAATACTTTGTACAATTTAAGAGTGTTTATTTTGGCAAATTAATAATATATACATACATTTAACTAGAGATTTAAGGCCAAAATGAAATAATAAAAGTGATAAAATAGAGATTCATCAGTAGTTCTGATAAATTTTAAAATAAATGCTTAATACTTCAAACAATTTTGTTATTAGGAGGACCCTCTTGTCTGTCTATCTATTCATCAATATATCTAACTATTAGTAATATCTATTAAGGAGGATGAGGTCATCTATATATCTATATATAACATATATTGTCATATCTTCCTATGTTAAACATATACGAAGGAATACTATTCATTGTAAAATTAACCATTTTCCTTGAAATTAGCAACGATTGCCATATTCGTTACTAAAGGTCCATATAGGAACGATTTATCCATTGACATATTCATTAAATTTTGTAAATCCTCGCTAAATTTAACAATGATTAGAAGAAAAGGTCAACGGATTATCATTATTATATGATTCGTTAGTAGGAAGATAGCAATGAATATGATCCGTTCGAAATTTAAAGAATGAAGTAACATATAATATTCATTATTATGTAGTTCACTATCAACGATGTGATAAAGAATAAAAATTATTCATTGTCTTATGTCAATTTTGTTATAGTGACGACGAACCACATATTAATTTGCTTTTGTCGAAATGACAAATATACCCTTGTATGACTCAGCTTAATGACTGTTATGTCAATATATGCATCTCTTCTCTGAAATGCATGCCGCCCACGCCCCTTCCACCTAAACACTTCCGAGTTCATCTTCCACTACCATCGGCCTCCCTCTACCATCCCTTCTTTGTCGCACCCCTACGACTCCCCTCTTAGAGGGTGCCCCCCCCCCCTCAATCCTCCCCCCACCCCCCACCCCCCGAATCTTTGGCGCATTCGAGGTCCTCGGACCCCCAAAACCCATGTGTTTTCCACCAAACCCTTCTTTCTTTTTCATGGTGTCTACATGTCAAACTTTCATCTCTTTCTTGTGGGACTTACCTGACAACCCCTCTGGTTCATGCAATACATCCAATCCTCTATTTTTCCCTTTGATTTTTGACAAAAAATATTATAGTATATCATCTTATCATCTAAAAACTATAAAACACTCAACATGTAATCATTCTTTTCAAACTTTAATAAAAACACATCACAACAAACCCTCTATCCAAACACCCAAATAAAAAAAGGTTTATCATCTAGATAAGCCTTTTTTTTTGGAGGGTTATCGTGTACAAGGTAATCCTCATCGAAACACACCCCGAAATAACTATGCCAATCAGAGGTAGCACGTAGGTGGATCAGCACCTCTGTGGACCTTCATGTGGAGAGTATCTCCCTTCTATTATGATGCATCATACATAGATGAAGATCGATGTTGCTTGGTCACAACAAACAGATATTGATATTCAGAATTTCTTCTCAGCCACAGTAACTGAATACGAACACGACTAGATATTAATACCATCAATACAGAAAATTGAAATTTAAGGGATTGTTGTAGCTAAGAAACAAATACGAATATCGATATCTGATACATCATCAAAAACGATATAAAATATGAAAATATACTTGAAACAGATACAAATTTTGATATGAATTAGATAATCGAAAGTTGATATGAAATACAAAACAGATATGATACTTAAACTTTGAAATACATAACCATATGAGTTTCATAACTCTGAATTTAGATATATGAGATACATCATCAAAAAACGATATAAAATACAATATTACGGTTAATTATAGTTGAGAAGAAACTTTGGATATCATTAGTATCTTTATTATCATTATCGATATTACCGACATAAACCACAACATACAGTTATGCATATTATCGATATTACGGTTAATTATATTTGAGAATTTAGATATTAAGTGTTTGGTTGACGGGTAACTTCGGGGTAACCTAGGGGAGGCTAACTCGTTTTTGTGTTTTGATGTTTGGATAGAGGGTTTTGGATTGAGAGGGTTTATTGTGATGTGATTGTATTGAAGTTTGAAAAAGTGAATAGTTATTGTGATGTGATTATATTGAAGTTTGGAAAAGTGAATATAAGTTGAGTAGATTATAACTTTAGATGATATGATTGTATAATATATTATTTTTTGATGAATAGATGAAAGAGAAATGATTTATTTGATGTATAAAAAAGAACGTGAAAGTAGACCTCACAAGTGAGAGAAAATATGAGTTTTGGGGGGTAAATTCCCTAGGAGGTTAACCTCCCAACCGTCTAAATGTGGATAATACATATCAATAGTTGGTGCATAGAACGTTATACGAATACGAAATTGGGTATCAATATCGAAGCATACCATGTTGTGTTGGATTTACATAGGATGATTTTTTCTAGAAGCCTAAAGTTTATTTCTAGATAAGAAATATAGTGCTTATATCATTTTTCCGATCTGTGTTATGATGTTATCCCAACAGATGGACTTTGTTAATATACTAGTGCATGACCCGTGCTTTGCACGGGTAAAAGCTGTACATTCCTGAACAAATCTACATCGATACACCGGTACGATATAAGAAAATACATTGATTATGGAATTCGACGAAGAAATGATGGTAATATAAAATACTTTATTGTGGATTATTATTTTACAACTATATATATATATATGTTCATATATTTCAAAAAATAAGAACAACTGAACTTTTAAGAAAATAGCATCCAACTGATAATTGTTGTTTGAGTGAATCGATGTATTTCAGGTATTTATGTCTCACTTAAAATAAGATTTGGTTTGACTTGAAATGTATATTGAGGTATCCAATAAGAATATTCATAGATGATTCATTGGTTTTTCTCATCTGAAGTATATGAAAAAAGCGGATCTGAAGAATTGGAAAAGAGTTTTATACAATCTTATTTTTACTAAGGATTTCTACTTGTGATTAAAAACTGTATAAATTCACATTCGTAAGAAGCCAAGTGTTTCTTGCGTACCTTCTCCATAGGAATGAGAAAGTGAAAATTTTGCTGTCAAAATCTTCTAAAAATGAAGAGATCTCAGCAGGAGAAATAACTAACATGAAAACCTAGTATGTAAGAAAATGTCACCGGAGATCTATGTATTGAACTATGTCTTTACCAAGTAAAAATTTTTCCGAGCTCACCTTACTATCAAGTATAAACATGGCTATAATAAAAAAATTACAAACTACATATTGACGTCGACAATCAACAAACCGAAGATTAAGGAAAGCGGTCAGGTTGAGAGGTTATGGAAATGGAAGATTTCTCCCAATCTAATTGTTGCAGATCATTTGTCTCCAAGCTCCCTGGCTCCACCACTGGTTGAGAGTACCTTTGATATCTAGAACTCTGCATTATCTATCTTTTGTGGTGGATTATTTAGATGACCAGTGGCAGTTTCCTTGGACTACTACTCTTCTGGAGTTATACTACGGAAATGAAAATCCAACGTTGAGGTTCAGGGTCACAAGTTGTAATGTGTGGATTTGGGTTGGTTCACTGCCCTTCTTCGACCTATCATATCTTAATAATGTAAAAGAAGGCAAATATTAAGCATATTAGTGTGGATTTATTCACTAAGACACTGATGAGGACATTCTCTTAGGTAGCACATTCTTGGGCAAATCTACATCGATAGACCGATACTATGTATGAAAATACATTTATCATGGAATTCGACAAAGAAATGATGGTACTATAAAATACATTTATTGTAGATTTTTATTTTACAACTATATATATGTCCACATATTTAAAAAAATAAAAACAGATGAAGTTTTAAGAAAATGGCATCCAACTGATAATTGTTGTTCGAGTGTATCGACGTGTATGAAGTATTTAAGTCCTACTTAAAATAAGATTTGGTTTGACTTCAAATGTAAATTGAGGTATCCAATAAGAATATTCGTAGATGATATGATTAATTGGAACCTGAGTAGCATAAATGCATGTATCTTGAAATTTGCATCATGATAAATTGCATGTTTAAACTTTTAGATTCATACTATATTATTGTTGATTACAACGACACTTAAGTTTAGAATCATAACATTGAAAAAATGGAATCAAAACATCGTATACATTATTAGTCACAGGAATGTGGAGTGTATAAAATGAATTTTTACATTGGATTGTTGTCAACAGCAAATCAAATTGCATTTCACCATTAATTAACATAGATTAGATCTACGCTTCGAAGCTTTGATCACTGGATTTTTGGAATCAAATCTCAATTGAATGTGGTTTATATACGAGAAAGTCACATATCTACAGATTTTGTATTCGAAAGATCGAGGGAACAATTTTGTTTATCAGTTTCCCAGTGACACTTTCATAACAAACTTGCAATCCTTATCGAGGATTATATTGTTCATTTTAGTTATTTTACCTTGTTGTTGTAGATGTTGGACCATTTTTATTACAGGTTTGCTTTTAGTGATTGTTTTGGTTGTCTTTGAACAACTCAAGTGAATTTCTACTCATTCGTTGAACTGGTAGCTTGATGAAAGTGCTTACATGTTGTTTGTCATCTATGTTATTGAGTTGCTTCATATTCAACTGTCACCGTTGGCATCGCGCTTAAAGCAACACTTGATATTCCATCTCTCCACCTCATTGCAGCAACCACCAACGTGCACTGACCATTCATAGCGGTAAACCAATATTCTAAATTACAAGTTTCGCACAACAATGGTATGAATTTTGTTTCATATCTTGCTACCATAAACATATATTGATGATGATATTGCCAGACTGGATGATACAACGGATATGTTCAATGAGCCGATATCATCAGAAGATCACACGTAGTTAGAGATGATGCCTTTTCATGCACTTATTATATTTGCACTTTACTAAATAGAGACGGGTGTTGTTAATGTAATTTAAGCCCCAAGAACAACTCTCATTCATTTGTACAAATTGAGTGCACATACATTCCTTATATGACTTCATGATAGTCCCATGGCTCAAATGCATGTTTCCCCTTTGGTGGAGATATATCAAGATAATGATTTCTTCTGGTGGAAACATATAATGATATGAATATCTCTTGCGTACAACGTGAGAAACATCGTCAGCATGTCTACACTATTACTCGACAAAGAACATTGATATAAACCACCTGGAAAAATTCTATTTTTGTTTTCACTTTACTAATGATCATATTTTGCTTTTCAGATATGTCATAGAAAACAAATAATCCACTACTTTGACCTATTGTTCTTTTCTAATGCATATGCGACCTTTAAATTTTCTTAAGATGATCTTCTTTTTATATACTAATATGCATATGCAACGTATTAGCATATACATAGAGATTCAATCGTATATGAACATATTCATATAAGATTTTAAATGGACGTGAAAGACTTTTTTTATCTAGATTGCAGGATAAATAACAATGCCACAAATTTTTATTTCTTTGCATATATGCATATGGATACATAGATCTGTATTGATATATGCTTGAATCCCCCTCTATATATGTATGTATATATTTATGCTATTCATATATTGGGAAAATATTAAAGTTGCATATCTATCATGAAAGAAGATACATATATCACAAAGAGGACATGTAAAGTTCGATTTGTTTCAATATAACCATATTTTCATCCATCATAATTTTAGTTTCTGATTTCAATATCTAAGCTTACGTAACACAGTCACTTCCTTAAGAAAAAATAGAGGATGTGTGTATGCTAAATAATAATATGATCATTATAGTAGCACAAAATTTGGAATTGTAATAACTGTAAGTTGTTGTTTGTCGTACTAATAGTTGTCCATAATGTTAAAGCATATTATCTACCTATGCACTTTTCGGTTGTAATTCTATTATCACTGCTCATCTACTTTCTTGACATATGTCTTAAATGATACATTTTTTATTTTAATAACAAATGCTTAGGCACAAGGTCATCTGGTTTATTGTATAGAAAACTTGCATTTCCCGTGTTGGAGAGGCGAGCCTTCCCCGCCGCCATTGAAGGGGAAAAGCAGCCGTGATGGGCGTCATTGCCAGAGAAAATAGGCATTACAGTTAAATCAAAACATGGTTAATATAGATAACTATCTTCCTTAATAAACACATCAAACACCCTCCCCGCCCTCACAACCACTTCATCGATCTCTGCGAAGTGAAACCATAACATATAATCCAGCCTCGCATTGACAGGGAAAGCATAAACGATCGTGGCATCGTGCGAGGTGCTCGTGATCTTGGTCCGGTAGAGAACCTCGGCGAAATGGTTCGGAGAGAGGTCAGCCCCAAGGATCTTCCTCCGGGAGGAGAGGGCACGCACGACGGCACGGAGGGAGAGCGGACAGAGTCTGGCGTCAGATTGCCAGACGCGGCCGAAGCGCTCGGTGTCGTTGGTGAAGCCGGGGCCGAAGAGGGCGGAGCCGCAGGTGAGGCGGTCGTAGTTGATGAGGATGACATCGTGACCCCTGGTGGAGGAGTCGTATGAGAGGGGGTCGATGGAGCCGACGACAGGGGCGTCGGTGGCGATGCCGTGGAAGCAGATATCGGCGGTGGAGGAGGAGGGAGTGATGAAGGCGAGAAGGTTGGTGTAGGCGCTGGAGAGGCCGGTGGAGGGGGGGCAGGGGGAGGGCCAGGAGAAGAGGGGAGTGAGGCCGAGGTATGAGGAGGAGGGGGGGGGAGGTGGAGTCGTAGTTGTCGTATACGATGAAGAGGCGAAGGTAGAAGCGGCCCAGGGGGGAGGGAGATGGAGTAGCAGGACTTCGCGCCCGTGGAGGTCGGGGGGAAGAAGCAAAGAGTGCGCTCCTGCAGGAACTGGAATACGTGCGGCTGCGAGACCTCGGGGGGAGAGCCGCCCGAGAAGAAGCGGTCCGATAGCCACTGGCGGCCGAAGGCGTCCGTGAACTTGTTACCGTAGGAGAGTGGTGAGGAGGAGAAGGGGATGAGGAGGAAGATGAGGAGAGGGAGGAAGAGAAGAGTGCGGGGTGTTGGCGTAATTCTCGTGAAAAGGCGAGGGTAGAAGTGGAATGTCCGGTGGAGACGGGTAGTAGATAAACTTAGAAAGAGGGTAAAATGGGAATTTTTGGGGTGAAAATTAATGACTTGACGCTCTTTATATATATATAATGGATGCTTCACCCTGTCCACCGCATTGAGGTCATCAATGATGAGCAGTAGCTTTACTTGATAGCATACACACGAGATGAGCAGCTCTGCCGCCTCCATCAATTAACCCATACATAGCAGATGTAGAACCGCTGCAACACCTCCATTTCGAACAAGTTAACGAGCGTCAATAATGACCGATTTCAGACACGTGGACGAACTTCCCTCTACATCATTGGTGACAAAGCTTGTAAACCAAAATTATGTCTGTTGTCGTTTATACACGCACTTGTATAAGGGTGAAATCGGGCTGCCCCACTGAGGGAGCTAACATGGCTCTCTCACCCGCTTTATTTTTCATTTTTTTTTATTTTTTTTTTGAAAAATAAATTCATAAAAAACCATCGCTATATCTCTGTATTATGTTATTCAAGTTTCGTACGAAACAGAAACTCCTACAACCTCCATCCATACTGTCATTTTTAACGATCGCAGAATTGTTGAAATCGATCCCGTCTGGATGGAGGCCATAAGAGTCTTTGTTTCACACGAAACTTAAATGACATAATACAATGATATAGTTATAAGTTCACGGAAGCATTTAAAAAAAGTGGGAAAATAGGGCGACTCTCCCAAAGGTCAGCCCCATTTTACTCCTTATATAATTACACTATCATATAAATCATTGTATATTTAAAGAATGTTCGCAAATATCACATCTATTAATCTACTTCGTCCTCTCACAATTTGTGCTTTGACTCTCTATAAATGTCAATCTGCACTATTTCATATAATAAAATGCATGTAAAAATATTGAAAATTTGATAATAATCTTTCTTCCAAAGACGCTATCATGCAACTTCGAAGAGAAAGTGCATGAACAATAAGAAGAAAATCTTTACTAGCAAAAGAATGCGTAGCTTTCTGCAACATGAAAACTTTTCTTTCCAATATAAATTAAATATATATTGAACTAGCTAATAATACTAGGTATAATTATTTCATATAGGATAATAATATTAATTGATAAATAGAAAAGGGTAATAATGGAATAATTAAGAACCTATCCAAATATTTCAAAAAAAAATACTGTAGCGACAATCTGGGGGCATCACGTAATTGCGGCGATAAAAATTTTGAATTACTATAATTTAAGTGTCATACAAAATAGGTCGTCAAAAAAAGGTTAGTAAATTCTAACAAGAATGTATTCGTTATCACTAACTCAAATAACAGAAAATTTTGTTACACGTAGTATCTAATGAATCTATAGCTAAAATATATATATCTTGATTAGTGGCAACCAAAAGTTAAAAGAGACAATCTGCAGATAAAATTTTCGTTGACACTGTTTATGACTACCATGGAAATTTGTTGTAGTGAAATCATCACTTCAATACATATTAAATTCCAGTCAATATAGTGCATATTACTATGCATTATTACAATTTGTTTATCATATCGGATGCCCATACGTTAATGGCCGCATATTCTCGATTATTTTATTTACCAGAAAATTCAGATGGACGTTTTTGTTGGACACGCAGGCCGTGTGATATTATTTAAGTATAATAACATATTTCATATGATATTTCCAATCTATTTCCTTCCGTCTTTCTTGGTCATCCTCCTCGGTATAAGTATCTCCGGCTCGTACCATGACCGTTATTTTGGTATGCATGTCTCGATATGTACTAGCTCCAATGGACTTTAGTACTAGTAGTAGTCGTCAACGAACGTGTAGCAACGTTGTATTTAAAATTATGTGATTAGGTTTTAATTGCTAAAGTTATATAATTACATTGGAATAACTATTTATTTTCAATTGGGAAATCAAATGGTGTTGGAGAGAAGTTGGGGATTTCTAAATTTGAAAAATGAGAGTTTGTGTGGAGTTTTAGTACCACATTTAGTAGTTCTAAAATTGTGGTGGACTTATATATAAGTTCGTACCCTAAGCTCTTGTAACAATAGTAGAGAGAAGGAATGAAGGACCACACACACTTGTGTTCTGTTTCGCTTCAACTCGGGATCGGGAGAGTCAATTCGAATCTTGATACTTCTGCTGCAAGTTTCATTTTACGGCTCGAATAAATTAATCATGCGGATTAATTTTGATTAGACTGCTACTAGAATTCGATCGGACTTAGCCCTCATTCCAGAATATGAAGAAGTGCTCATCGAGGGACATTCTCAAAAATCAGAAGGTCATGCGCTAGGTCTTCTTAAACCCATCCCTAGACGCTCTTTCTCTCTCAAAAAAACTTTTATCCATCTCTCACGACCTCTGTTCTTCCACCACAGGGCAACATTCTTCTCTTCTTTCGGCTGCAGTTCTCTGAGGTACTTTCAGGGACTATCTCATTGATGTGTGCGAACGATGATCGTGTGCCATCGCATCTTAAGAGCGGATCATCAGTACCCTATGCATCGGTATTGTGGGGATGATATATTCTCTAAGGATAGTCTATTACATGGTCGCTTCGGTGATCTCCTATTTACTGCCTTGTTTGCTGCAATTGCTTTTCTCTTTTTTCTTTGATGGATTTGGCCCTAAATTGGTGTATCAATGTTTTAATACATTCATGCATGTATTTTGTAATTGTGATATGAATAGAAAATGTGTGATTATACTCATTTTAATCTATGAAGCATTATTAATGATTTATTCATATGAATAATTAATATTTATTGCATACCATGTTGATTCTGGTAACGACAATCTTGGAGAAGATATATGGAATCGAAACTAAAACTATGTCTGATATAATGTCTAAATCGAGGGTAGATGTGACGGCGATGCTTGAAAAATTAAATGGTCAGAATTTCAAGCATTGGCAACAACACATGAAAATCTGGTTAACCATCATATGGTTAATCTCGATGCTTGAAAGTGAATACCCTTCAGTGAAAAAGAAAAATCCCTCATCCGGTAGCCAGAAAGTGCAATCTACGTGTATCTTGCTGACTCTGTCCAATACGTTGTTTGGCGTGTATTGTTTGTCCACACAAGATGCGAATGAGATATGTGAAAAACTAGATCGGAAGTATAATACCGAGGATCTCAATATAAAGAAATACTCAGTCGCTAAGTTCTTAAAGTTTTCCATTAATGAAGGGAAGCCAGTTTCTGAAAAGGCATACGAGTTTTTACTCCTTCTCCATGGATTAGAAGATTCTGAAATGAATTTCTAGAGATGTTTCAAGTCATATGGATCATAGAAAAAGCCTTCAAGTCTTGAAAAAATCTCGATATGATCCTCAAATACATAAAGAGGAAGATTTCTATGGATGATTTGATGATGACAATTACCATAGATGAGGAACATAGGAAACAAAGGCATGTGGTTCATGTTGATGTTCATGCTAAGGTTAACTTCATGACCTCGAAGGGAAAAGAGAAAAAAAGAAAGGATAGTAGCAACAATAAAATAAAATCAAATGGCAAGGTCCAAAAAAAAGAAAAAATAATAAACCTTGTTGGCACTGTAATTAGGTTGGTCATTAGAATAAGTATTATCCATCATTAAAGGCTCAACCAAAGACTACAGATGGAAGTCCACAACTGAACATGATCACTGCAAGATTTGGAGCTAGCAAGGGGTACGTCTCTATAAAACTTGAACTATGCCATATTCATGATCCTAATGGGTAGCTTATGGATACGGGAGCCAACATACATATCTATTTCGACAGAACCTTATTTTGTTCTTATCAAACCTACAATGGTGGGACTGTGAAGATGGAGAATGATTTTGCGGTTAGGGTTCTAAGGTCAGGATAAGTCAACTCGAGATTATCCTCTGGACGTGTCTGGACTTTTGCACATCGTGTTGCATGTCCCTAAAATGAAGAAGAGTGTTTTATCTGGCTACCTCTTAGTTAGTAATGATTTCGAGTTGAACTTTAAACGTAATAACGTTTTCATTCTGTCATGGCATTTTTTTATGGAAAATATTATTTGGCAAATTTTGATTTGTTATTAGAATTAGATGTGATTCAGTAAACATTGATTCAGTAAATGTTTTAGGTTTCGAATGTTCTAATTCTGCATCTCATGTTGATGATAATTTAGAATCTTGTGAGTTGTGACATGTTAGATTGGGACAGATGAACTTGAATACAATTAAAAGGATGATGAATTTAGAGTTGATCCCTAAACACCCGGCTGATAAAATTAAAAAATGTGAAATTTGTGTGCAAGCTAAGACACCTAAGAAATCTTTTCAGTTTATCTCTAGAGATGGTGAGATCTTAAATCTAGTGCACATGGATATCTATGAGTTTAATGGCGCATTGATCAAAGTCAATAAAGTACGTTATCGCCTTTATAGATGATGGTAGTAGATACGGCTATGTGTATCTAATGAAAACTAATGATGAAGCCTTAGAGAAATTTCTTATTTTTAAGAATGAAGCTAAGATATAAATATGAAAAGTGCTTAAATGCCTTATGTCAGATAGAAGAGGTAAATATACTTCTAACTTGTTTGATGAATAATGCAAACTGTTTGATATAGTTCATGAAGTTACTGCTCCATATTCACCACAATCAAATGGGATAGCAAAATGGAAAAATATGATGTTAATTGACATGATCAATACTTTCCTACAGAGATCTAGACTTCCAACCTATATGTGGGGAGAGGTCTTGAATATGGCTTGCCCTATTCTGAATAGGATCCCTCCGAGACATATGGAAAAGTATCTTTTTGAATTTTGGAGAAAAAAGAAATCAAGATTAAGATATATCAAGGTGTGAGGTTGTCTAGCTAAGGTTTTAGTCCCATAACACAAGAGAAAGAAGCTAGATCCTAAAACTGTTGATGTGATTTTCTTAGGTTATTTGGAAAATAAATATGCATATAGGTTCTTGGTAATTTAGTCCGAGATACTGGGTATAGTTGTCAATACCAATGTTGAACTATGTGATGCTACCTTCTTTAAGGATGTCTTCTCTACGAAGACTCCTCAGAATCTGACCAATGATTTTGCCTCTACATCAGGATATATTCCAGATCAAGTAAAAAGGATAACGAATGTGAGAGTTGAGACTCAACCTGAATCCTAATGACCTTTCATAAAAAATGAGCCAAGAATGAGTAAACGATCCTGAATAGCCAAGGATCTATGTAGTGACTTTGTTGCTACCAGATTGAGGGAGATCCGCCAAGTTACAAGGAATCCATGGCTTCGTCTGAAGTGAAATAATGGAAGGAAGTCATCAAATCTGAGATGGATTCCATTATGATTAATGGGACTTGGAAAATAATTGATTTACATAAAAGGTGCTCTACCATTGGGTGCAAGTGTGCGTTTAAGAGAAAGCTTAGATCTGACGGATCAATTGAAAAGTATAAAGCCAGATTAGAAGCCAAGGATCTTAGACAAAAGGAATGTATCAATTATTTTGATATCTATTCCCCTCTGACTAGGATTACCACAATCCGGATTCTTATAGCATTGGCATATGTATATGATCTCTCTGTCCATCAGATGGATGTGAAGACTGTCTTCTTGCATGACGATCTTGACGAGGAGATCTATGTGGATCAACCTAATGGGCTTTTGGATC
Organism: Ottelia alismoides; assembly: GCA_037367405.1. Taxonomy (NCBI): domain Eukaryota; kingdom Viridiplantae; phylum Streptophyta; class Magnoliopsida; order Alismatales; family Hydrocharitaceae; genus Ottelia; species Ottelia alismoides. Next base: position 244,439 of record JAZKJV010008712.1, on the reverse strand, counting down.
ATGAAAATGAGGGAAATGTTTATAAATTTGTTAAATTACCTTACAGACAAAACCAATTTTCACGTGGTTTTAAAGTTCATGAATCTGACAAGTGTGTCTATTCCAAGGTGAAAAGTTACGAGTGTATTGTCTTGTACATGTATGTTGATGGCATACTGTTGTTTGGATCAGATGTGAGGATTATAAATGAGACTAAAATATTTTTAAGTAGTAAGTTTAAGATGAATGACATGGGTGCTTGATAACTGTGATCTTGCGAGGGTTTAAGGTAGTCTGCACAAGGCAAGAACTATAATGTTGTTGAAGCGACCGCTCACGAAACAACAATTAATTAACAATTGACCCACAAATATATAAAAGCAAGCAAATAAATGGGTGGGTTAAAATTTATTTTATTTAACTCTACAAAATATGTGTATAGTGCAAGTAGTGTATGATGTTGAACACAGGGAGCAAACGGCTAGATTGGGCGGTTAAGCACAAAAGTGATTGTGAGGTATTTATCTATGTGTCTTTTTGTGGGTTTTTAAATTTTAAATTTTTAAATTTATTTTTGTTTTTATATTTTTGTATTTTGATTTTTAATTTCTATTTTTATATTTTCCTTTTTATAATTTTATATTTGTTTTTCTTTTAAAATATATAATATAGCTATATATAGAGTATATATATAAAATAAGCTAGGGTAGATATAAATAATAATAGCAAAATAAAGAAAAAAATTTTTAGGTTTTAAAATATTTTTTACTATTTTTTGTGATTTTTAAGAATTTTTGCTAATTTTGATATATTTTTAAAGTAAACAATACCCTAAATCAGAGTTTAAGTAAATACCTGAATTAAAATGGAGACGAAAAATAGATTATAGAGTAAAAAATTAACCAAATTAATTTTAATATATATAATAATATAAAGAAAAATAAGAAATAGAAAATATAATTTTGGGGATTTTGGGAATTTTTTTATATTTTTATAAGTGTTTTAAGGGTTTTTATTTTTAGGGATTTTCTTTTGTATTTTTTTAGTGATTTTTTGTCTGAACGTTAAAAATACATAAATAAACAAAATATATTTTTTGGAAATTTTTAAAATGTTTTTATATTTTTCATGGATTTTATATTATAACAAGGGATAAAAAAGCTATTTTTGATTTTTAATAAATATTAAAAATCCTTAAAATTGTAAAATAAAATATGTGCATGGAAATGTGTGCAATCAAGAGCACATACATATTTTTTGGGAATTTTTAATGTTTAATTGCTATTTTAAATAAATAGAAACAACAAAAAGAAACTACATTACTAGTAGGGGCATGAATGTAAATAAGAATAAATCTGAGGGCCAATGTGCAATTTCACAAAAATAAATAACTGAATTTAAAAGTTGATGGGCCAAGTACAAATATCCAAAACTCACGAGGCTTCCCTTGCAAAATGCCCACACCTCATGCATACATGCATGTGAGGTGACGTGGATGAGAACTTGAACGTAAATATCAAAAGTCGGGGGTTTAAAATGCAATTATTACTAAAATTATAAAGCTGTAGAGGCAAGTTTAGAGTCTATATATTAAAATACAAAAATTGTGGGGATATGTATGCAAAATACCCCACGAGGCGCAGATCCAACGGTGTAGGTGCCTTCACTTGGACATGTGGCGCCTCCACGATGCACGATGGCGATTCGGTGATCAAGGTCCATGATTAAATCATGCAGATGAGATCGACGGTCGATGCGGACAACGATCAAACGACTGTTGCGGCGTCTGGGCGGCTGCTCTTGATCCTACGGCGAAGCAGGATGGTGGATGAACAAGGAAGAACCTCACCGCGGCGAGCTTCCTCCGACTAAATCTGCCCCCTCCAGCACTCCTTTTTGCTCCAAAATAGCCTAGGCTCTTCTTGGAAGGGTCTTTTGTCTGATGAGTATACTCCAAAACGCTCTGGTGATCACTGGAGTTCTCCCAGGGGGACAGAGGAGCAACGAAGCTCCAGGTACCTCCAGCGAGACTTTAAAATAGCACCGGTTGTCTCTAAAGCTCTAATACCTGCAAGTGGCATGTGGGAATGAAGGTAGGGAGTCGTGGTGGAGGTACCTCCGGCGAGCGATGGAGTGAGGCACCTGTTATCCAGATCCACACTGGATCTGGGTGAATGTGTGGAGGTGGAACATAGAATGGGCGAAGGGGAAAGAAGATGAGATGATTTGGTGGTCGGGAATAGGCGGGAACGTGGTGGTGGAGTTCGCCGGAGGCCAGTTCTGGTGAACTACGGGGGATGGATCTACGGCTAATGCGAGCGGTGAAACATTAATCTAAGGCGATAAATCAAATACAGGGATTAAAACTAAGTTAAAAAGTGACAAAAGTAACCTCGACTCAGCCTGGACCGAGGAGATGAACCTCGCAGCGGAGGTGGTCGCTGGAGATGGTGGAGATGTCCCTAGACGCGGTCGGACCCCGCTCAAAGTGGATGGAGAAGACCCTGCCACCGCCCTCTATCCCGAGCGCACAGAGGGGGACTAGCTTGGTTAAGAGGAAGTTCAAAATGGGGAAGAAGAATCGGGCATGGTTTTGTACAGATGGACAAAGTGGCTCAAAGATCGATGGGCAATGGGTGATTCAGGGATTCAATCCCCGAGGGAATCAGTGGGCGTGTATGAGCAATCCACGAGGAGAAAAAGTGAAGAAGACGTCGATCACAAAAGATGCAAGGAGTGGTCTCCAAAAATCCGAAAATCAAGGCAAAAATGCAAGTCTGACAGCCTGGAGACCTCGGTGAGAGAGTTGACTGAGGTCAATGGCGGGGGAAGCTGGTCGGTCCACGTGGACCAACTAGAAAAAATCATGCAAAAATTATTTAAAAATTAGATAAAAAATAATAAATTAATTTATTAATTTTAAGTTATAAAATGAAATATGTTTCTTATTTTCTATACTATTTTATTATGATATTTATTTATTTTTTTGAGGTGTATAATTATAAGTTACTTTTTAGGGTTATAATATAGGTATATTTATTTACGTTTTATCTCTTTTATTTTTATTTTGTATATTTAATTTTATTAATTTAGATTATTATTTTATAAAATTATAAATTATTTTTATATACTTAAATATCTTTTTTGTTGTATTTTTCTGAAGTAATATGGACTTAACTAAATAAGTTTATTTATTATATATGTATAGATATGGGTATTTTACCTATGTATTTTCTTTACATATTTTATTTTACTCTTTTCTTTATGTTTTTATTCTAGTTTTAATATGTACATTTATTATAAATAATATTTACAAATTCTAAAAATATAAAATTACAAGAATAATAAATAATAAATAAAATGATTATTTTAATCAGGTATATTATACAATAGGGGTATAAAACCTAACTTTCACACCTTAACTCCAAAAAATATTTAAATATCTTCATTAAATACCTTATTAAAACTTATACACAATTAAATGTGATTTTGATATATTTGAAATTTTTATTTGATAGATATGGGTCTGGGAAGTTGGGATTTTGGAATTTTATTCTGAGTATATCTTTTATTCTGTATATTATTTTTGCATGAAATAAATTTTGTATTTTTCTACATTTTATTATATACAACTTTCATGTACAAAGCTTCTTTATTTGAAGTATAAAAAGTGGAAAATAAAATAGGTTTCAACAAAGAATAATAAATGAATATGTGAATGGGAATTTTATTGTATAATTGGCACTTATATCCCCCTATTTTATTCCTTGTCGACCTAGTCATCAAGATGCCTAGGTCTCTGGGTTTAAGGTCATAAAATATCTTCAATATTTTATTCTTTTTTATTTTTTTCTTTATTCTATAATTTTGGCATTAAAAACAGTATCTTATGCAATATTTACACAATAATGCATGAATGCTAAATTGCCTAAATTAGATGTATTTACATGCATTTACGAGGGGTTTTAAGGCCAAAATAATAGAATAAAGATGCTGAAATGTAGATTCATCAGTGTTGTCGATGTGATATTGGTTTTCAAACTAACAAGATCGGTTGATGGGATTGTAGTTTCTCAATCTCACTATGTTGAGAAGGTACTTGAAAATTTTTAATATCAAGATTGCAAGGCTGTAAGCACTCCTTTTGATTCATCCAAAATGCCTTTTAAGAACAAGAGTGGAGTACTTGTAACTCAACCAAGTATTCACAAGTGATTGGAAGCTTAATATATCTTGCAAATCGCACAAGACATGATATTTCATTCTTGATTGTAAAGCTGAGTAGATATAGTAACTATCATGATTATACTCAATGGGAGGTTCTGAATCGAGTAAAGTACTTGAAGGGACTATTTCCCTTATTTTCCACTATGGTAAACATCCAACTGTGCTAGGAGGATATAGTGATGCAAGATGGATATGTAAATAGAGGAGTTTGGGAGTAATGGTGTTACTAGATATGTTTATACCCTTGGAGGCGGTGCGGTCTCCTAGAGGTTTGTAAAGCAGATCATTCTAGCTCAGTCTACCTTTAAGGCTGAGTTGTGTGCTTTAATGCTACTGGAGTTGAAGCTGAATGGCTAAGGGAACTTCTTTCTGAAATTCCCATGGTAGGTCAGCCAGATCCTATGATCTCTGTACATTGTGAAACATGACCACAATTGCCAAGATCAAGAGTTAAAATTCAATCAGAAAACAAGGAGATATATACAAATCATACTTAAGATGTTAAGGGATTTGGTGTCTTGAGGTGTGTTGGCTGTGGATTTTTTTGGATCCAAAGACAGTACGACAGATATGTTGACTAAGGGACTTGATAGATCATTAGTCATAAAGTTTAGAGTTGGTATGAAACTTAGACCCATTGGGACTTCTTCTATAATAGCAACCCAACCTATCTAAGTGGAGATCCCACAAAGTAGGTACATTGTCGTAATAATAAGCTATTTAGAGAATCGATCGGCAGTCTTATTTTAATGCTTATGCATGAGTGTCCTATCTATGGAAGCATGAGTACCATTTGAGCTACAAGTTTAGGAAGAACGTAGGCTTCGAATGTGTTCAAGCCTTTAGGCACGATGTTAGCAGTGCATCCTTGGAAAACGTCATCTATATGAGTGTTACTATGAGCCACAGTTAAACGAAGAGGGTCATCCTGAATACACTTATGAAACATGATAAGGGTGCATAGCCTTTAAGAGCATTAATCCTGAAGATTGTACCAAGAATATCACTTTATTGTTTCTACTGTATACTTTAACATTAAGGTCTGAAATTGAAGACGTAGTTCACTTTGTTCTTGTTAACTTGAAAGTAGTAACCTCATGTTGAGGTTAAAATCGAAAGGTACCTTTAATGAAAGCAAAGTATGGCAATCGAAAAATATCTTTTTAACTCCTTTTTAAATATCTTTTCACATTGATGAAATTGTAGGGATTGTTTGTATTTAAAACTATGTAATTTGATTTTATTTTGGTAAACCTATGCAATTACATTGGATTAACTATTTGGTTTCAATTGGGAAACCAAAAGGTGTTAGAGGGAAATTGGGAATTCTTAAATTTGAAGCAAGGAGAGTTTGGGTGGAATTTTAGTATCACATCTAATAGTTATAAAACTTTGGTAGACTTATATATGAGTTCATATCCTAACCTCTTGTAGAAAAATAGAGATGAGGAATGAAGGACTACAGATGTGCACACTCCGCTCCGTCTCCATCTCTAGCTCGGGCTTGAGAGGGTCAATTCGGATCTCAATACTTTTACTGCGGATTTCATTTTAAGGATCAAATAAATTAATCCTACATTGTTACGGGAATCAGACTTGACCCAATAGCTCAGACTTACCCGTTGTTCCAGAATCTGAAGAGGCACCTGTTAAGGGACATTCCCAGAAGACGAAAGACTGTGCGCTATGTCTTCTTAATCCCATCCCTCGATGCTCTTTTCTTTACATGCAAGAAAATCTTTCACCCTCTCCGACGACCTTTGTTCTTCCACCGTGAGGAGACATTCTACATTCTTCTCTTCTCTCGACTACAGTTCTCCGAAGTACTTTCGAGTACGATCTTGTCGGTGTGTGCGAACGACTATTGTGCATCGTCGTTTCGCTAGTGCACCAGTATTGTGGGTGGGGGGGCAATATCTTCTCTAAGGAGAGTCCATTAAATAGACGCTTCGATGATCTCTGATCTAATCTATTTACTGTCTTGTTTGCTGCAATTGATTTGCTCTTTTGCCTTTGATGAAATTTGCCCGAAAATGATGTATCAATGTGTTAATCTGTTCATGTGTGCAATTTATAATTGTGATATGGATTAGAAGTACGTGATTATAATCTTGTTAATATGCGATGCATTATTAATGTTTCATTTCCATCTGAATAATTATTGTTATTACATACCCTATTGATTCTGGTAACAATAGTAGCTTCTCAGATCTAAATTCAAACTGTTATCGAGGGAAAATGACCTTGACATTTTATCGAATTAAAGACCAATAGAACTTGTTAACACTTATAAAAAAACTTAAGCATGAGTTGACAATTAATGTTCTTCATTACTTGTAATTCACTGATTGAGTTTCACAACAAAAAGAGTTTACACACTACAACAAATCAAGTTTATAGTGATGTTTATTTTGAATATGTACTATATCATCCATTGTTAATTCTATATACTTGTGAAATTATTTTTAAACTTGAAATTAACAAAGGATGCTACATTTATTGTTATATCATTAGCAGTAGTTCATATAGAATTACTCGAGATGGAGACAGGAAAATATGTAGGAGGAGCACCAACTGATAGTGGATTTGTATAACTATATATGCATGTCATCGTGGCATTATCAAGTTGAATTCTTTTTTATTTTAGGACTATAGATCAACCACAAAAACTACCATTCAATTCTTTATGTATGTATTTGTATTGTTTCAATGTAGTATTTTGAGGATTAGAAGATTAGAAACTAGTTGTAAAGATGACGTATTGATAAAAGGTTACAACTGGATATTCATAGCCCCTCCATATAGTTAGAAGGGATTTTTACACCATCACTCCAAAATATTTTCAAGTATCATTACCATAATTTCATAGTTGGAATATCATATTAATAGTTATAAACACTAAATTTGAAGAAAGTAAGATAGATATCCCTTTTCAAAAAAATGCATGTATTCTTGACTTTTCCATGACAATAATCTTATCTTTCGTTTCTTTGAATATGTTTTTATGTCATTTTATATTATAAATCAAATTAATATCAATATACAAAATGAACTTATATGTGAAAGTCATAATTTGAATGATAAGTGGGTATTTAACACTCAATATCTTAATATTGATAACAAGACTTTTCAAGTTCAATCGTAAATCTATGTCAAAGAGTGAATAATATTACCAATGATTGTAGATACTGAGTTCATAATTTATCAAAAAAATATGAATAAAAATTAATTTACTTTTTATATAATATACAATTACACAATATTTTCTAGTTTTTTAAATAACTATTTTCATTTTTCTTGGTACATGATCGGTCTTATAACTAATTCATTCACACCCTTTCATATTGGACAAACACCTTTATTTTTGTTCAAACTCTTGTTATGTATTTGCTAACTTAAATTCCAAATAACAAAGATGTTATATTTTCTAAATATAAATTGCTTAATGAACATTATGTACGATATTTTCATTTTAAAGATGGGGGAGTAAATAAAGGATTGGAAACATACACTAGTTGATGCCTGCTGATATAATTGTTCTTTTTTAAATGGCTGCTTTATTATTTTTTTCTTTCATTTTCTTCCTATGAAATTACTATAGATCATATTTATGTCAATATGTTCATTTAATTTTAGTTTGTTCACAATTATGCTTGCATTTTGAATCAAATTTATAAATAAGAGTTATGTCAAGGATAAGGAAACTTAGACTCTTATTTTTTAGGGTAAACGGGCCCCCTGAAATATACCACTTGTAAGAGGAAAAATGTCATAAAGATTGTCCATGCCTTATGCTCATGAAAAATTCCATGAGTAAAAGGATAATGTTGGTCACCTATGAAGACATTCCAAAACAATATCATCCTTTGTGACCTTGGTTGCACAAGATCTACTTCAGCTTGACGAGGATGACTAAAAGGGAAGGAATAGTCAACAAAAAATTCAGATGAAAGAAGAAATCTACAAGAAGATAAGAAATCAATGAAGTTTACTCAAGAAAGCATACTACGTCTCCTTAAGCTCCCTTGTTGAAAGATGATCGAATTTTGATTGTTTTGATGGCCCTTAATGAGGCTGAAGCTCTCGAGAGTTGACGAAAAGGGAATGTAGGAGATCTAAGATTTTACAAGTGCTTTCACTTTGAGGTTTGAGGTCTTATATGGATGAAATTATAATATACAGTTCTTGGAGGGGGAGTCTCCTTGTTTTACCTATCTCAAGAAAGTATATGATTGGTTTGAAGAACATCTAGAGATTCAGGCGATTGCTGATGATATAACTAGTTAATATGTTCCTCCTCATGTCAACATATTTTCTTGGAATCACACTCTCTTGTTTTCTAGTACATATGACTTTTGACTATCGTCCAACCGACTTTTTCCTTTATTCAATACATAATGACTGAGGTCCAATTTGGTTGGCTAATTCGATCAGTTCATCGATGTTCGACAAGTATGATGGTTCTAATGATGATTTAGCACGTATTTCGTGTAAGGGATGGGTTAGGGAAGGGGAGCGTCAACTCGATGCAAAGAATACTATCTCCCACAACCCAGTCTGTGATGCGCTTACTTGCTTATGAATATATGGATGACCGGATGTGGATTGACTGAGGCTTGATTGTTTAGAGCGTCTACTTTGGAAATTAGCCCATTCCCAATTTCCAAAGAGTAGTAGACCGAGATTTTTTACTATGAATCCCCGAAATCAAATATCTAGTATGAAGCCTGGCTTTCTTTCGGGAAAAAGGAGGATTTCCGTGAAGCATAGTTGAGTGGATTGCTTCCCAGAGGATCAAGACAGTCAGTCTTGGACCCTGAGAGCTCCTGTACCTACTGGGGTAGCGGGTTTTTCTGAGAGCGAATCTACGACTGACTTTATTGAAACTTCGAATTTCAAGATTTGGGGATTCAGGGACCTGATTTGCTATTCTATGTGCTTATTTAGCAACTATCCTAGGCATGTCGAGTATTTTGAACTCACTTCTTTGACTAGGAGTGAGAAAGAGGGCTTTGGGGCTTGCGGGTATCCAAGAACCCGAAAAGCCTTTCTCATTCTTTTGATTATCAGTAGTAGGAGGTCAGGACTTTCCCAGGCCCCCCATATCTTTGATCCGCGAAAGTCATTAGATTTTATGAGGGCTATTCAATGGGTCAGATCAAATGGCTCCTATGATCAATTTATTTCAAACAATCAAAATTTCCTTTCATGAACTTGGGAATCAAATAAACTCAATTGTATTAGATTTGGTTTGATAAGAAAATTTGAGGGATCTTATATTTTTTTATACATTGGATTATAAGAAATGAATTGAAAATTCAGTCAAAGTTCAATATTTTTCCCGCCTTTCTATCCTTGTTGAAGCTTCCACATGTCAACGCTCTGACTCCATCTTTAAACACTACCTAGGTTTGGCAAGAAATCTCAAGATTGATAGGTGATGGACAACATTTTTACCAATTATTGGTCGTCTTTTATCGTAGTATAGGTGATGAAAATGGTTCAACAAAAATCACAAATTTTGAATATTGTGGAGAATTTATACTTGGCAAGTCTACCAAGGTCGAACATAGGGACACAAGCCTCTTCGTTTATTTACAAAAAATATTATTTAATAAATGATTGAGTATTTTCTAATCTTAGGTCTTCATGTAGATATGATATGCAAAATGAAATACAGAAAAAATGCAAACACAATGGAAGGAAATGATGCATGTATTTTTGTTGGATTTTAAGATGCAATTTAAAAGATGATGCACAGACACAATTAATGCAACACAAATAAATATATGCAAGACAAAAATATATAAAGATGCCCTAGTTTAATCATGCCGATGAGCAACGGAATGAGGATTCATTTTAGAGTCAAATTAAGCATGAATGGAATTTAAATAAAAGAGCAAGAGACACTGTGGATTCTAAAAGATATCACATTTAATTGAGTGTCAAAATAAAAATTATTTATTCATTAGATAGAGAATAAGATTTGCAACAAAACAACACTGGAATCAATTAAAATGGATTCCGCATGCTCAAGATATTAAAGAAACAATGCAAGGACATAAATGTAATAAAAATGCATGAAAATAAAATGATAAATATTATAAATAGGTCCCTAGAGGGACCTATTTGAAATTTACAAAAACTGGCTAGGCCTCAATGAAAATTTCCTATTTATGCATAGGGGCCTTTTGTAATTTCTTAGAACCACAAGGCCTTCGCGCAAAATTCCCAGACCTCGCCTAAGGACCTCATTGTAATTCTAGAAAAGGCAGGGCATTCATCTGCAAATAGCCCAGCCCCTCACATGCATGGCACACGAGGGACCAGGCTCGGGAGGCGGCGAGGCTCGGGCGACACATGGCAGCTGCATATAGCTTCGACCAGTAGCTCGGACAACATGAGGCTGCAGGTTAGGCATGAAGCTCAGGTTTAATCAAGAACCTCCGATCCATATGATCAGACAATAGATGCTCTCCATGCTCCGCCTCATGCGGTGGTGAGGAGGTTGTGCTCCGGTGAGGGGCTTGGAGCTCCTCCGTGCTCTAGTCGCATCTCTAATGATCGAAGAGGCTCTCAAGAGCCTTGGCGAGGAAGCTCGAACGACGGGGGAGACGTGGGGAAGATCGAAAGCTATGAACGATGGAGCTACGCCAGAGGAGGAGCTGTTAAACATTGCTCCGGCCACACTCCGGCCATTGAAGACATTTATGCCTGCAAGATTAGCAATAGCCGAAGCGACTTGTTGGATGCGTTATGTGAGGTGAACGGAGGGCATCGGGAGATGGGAGGCGAAGCCCTGGTGGTTCTTCTCCGATAAGATTGAGAAGAAAAGGGGCACAACGGAGGGAGGTCCTGAAGAAGGAAGAAGGTGGTCGAGAGTGTCGGCAAAGATTAGGGATGGATGGCGGAGCTAAGTGGATGGTCAGGCGAGGGTGAAAGGCATTGTGTACGTGGGATTAATTCAAAAAAATCAAAGAAAAATGAGAGATAAAGAGATACCTGGAGATCGAATGAGAAAGAAGAAGTCGGAGCGAAGCTTGGTCTAATCTTGCTTGAAGCTCGGGTCGTCGCACATGCTGGGCATCCAATCCAGCGAGCTCAACGGTGGCTGAGCACCGTGACTTGGCCATGATAGCCAAGGATCACACCTGGAGGTTTCAGACAATTTATCGCCTCTTTGATTCCACCTCCCCCTATCACAGGGAGGGGAAGAAGGGCTACACCGAGCTCCGTGGAATGGTGGATGAAGTGTACTGGAGGCGGAACATGCGTTTTTATAGGTGAAGGAGTTTGGTGGTTTCGTGGTGTAATGGCAACACTTGTAACTTGTGGAGTGATGGGAGGAGACGCTGGGGGTTACACAAGGGAAAGGGTTTTGCAGGCTATCCGGAGGTGGCGATAGAATGAGGAGAGAGGGTCGAGGATGATGGTGCAAAATGGAAGGGGGTGGGGTGTCGTGGGGCGTAATGAATGAGGAGGTGACGTTTGGAGGAGGACGATGAGGCAGAGCCGTTGGATCTTGCGATCCAACGACCATGATTAGGGCGTGGATGAGGGGCGTGGATCAGATCATAAGATCTGATCCAAAGGTGGTCAGTGGAGCGGAAACATGTGGTCCATATGCACCATAGGGGGTTGATCTGACGCCGGGTAGGCGAGACGATACATGGAGGCTCCAGTCATTGTATGAAAGATTTCCAATGGCTTTGATGAAGGCGAAAATGTAAGGCTGAGATCTGATCTGGGATCAGATCTGATGGTTAAGAAGAAAGTGCGAGTGGAGGGCTAGGATGAAGGCGAGGAGGATATGAGGGTTGAGGTTGAATGGATGAGGTGGAAATTGCAGAGCCATCGGATGGCACAACCATCCAACGACTGATGTGAAGGCGGATAGGAGCTGCAGGATCTTATCTGGAGAAGATCCAATGGTTGAGAGAGAGGCGAGGATGGACGCCTAGGATGAAGGCGATTCTAGACACATCAGATGGTTTTGGAGGCTGGCGGGTGGAGCAAGAAGATGCGGCCGCCTGGCAGCTCCAGTGAGCTCCACGTGACCGCCCCAGAAAAACCAGTAAATAAGAAAATAAAGAAAAATAAAAAAGAAATAGTATGATGCTGAATTAGGAAAAAGTCAAAACATGAAAATTGTAGATCTCATCGAGATCTGCAAGTTTCATGTTGGTCACAAAGCCAAAAGAAGTCATTTTGTACAAAGATAATTTTTCGCAAGCATTTTTAATGACTTAAAAACACTTAATTTGTGGTTTTGATACGTTTTTGTCTTTTTAATTTCTTTTAAAAGTTAAGATAAATACATATAATAATTAACCTAATTTTTAGGGATTTTTAATAATAAAGAAAATAAAGAAAAGAGTTAGTAATTAAATACAATAAAATTAGGGTTAGAAAACAGTGTTAATTATACACATATTATTTACAATATAATAAAAGTTAATAATAAGGATTTAATTGTGATTTTTATAGAATTGTTTAAGCTAGAAGAATAATAAATAGATTTTACGATGATGTATCTGAGATTCGTCAATAGGCTCAGCTTGAGCTTAGCTAGAAAATTGGCTTATGAACTGGGTTGTGAGATAATACTAGCAAAGCTCAAGCTAGACGTCCAAGTTGATAAAATTATCGATCTGAGTCTTTCTCAACTTGATCACTTGTACTTTCTTACCACGACAACTCAACTCACTAAATAGCTCGACTTCTTACATGTTTGCCTTAATAATTAAGCTCACTAACTAGATTGGCTTGATAATTCAGTTATTTAACCTTGCGTAGTTAAACATCATGGTTCTGTAGTTCAATAACTTGTTATCTTCCTCGACTTGATAGTCTTGCTCAGCTCGATGGCTTGGCTCAATAACTAGTTCAACTTGGTATCTCGCATTTACTGTTATCAAATCCTGAGTTGGTCTGAGCTTACAACTCGCTTTCAGAATTTTAATTTGATTCTTTGAGCAAGTCGCGAGCTCATTCGCTCAAGTTACCATGAGTAAGGAAGAGCTTCTTGTATGTGTGAGCCCTTAATATATATTTAGTTGTAAGGAGGCGAGACAGAGCTGTGGTAAAGAAAGCGTAAGCAAGATATGAGACTTGACTAATATAAATAAATTAGAGTTTGATTGAAATCAGTGTAACTGATTTGTCTTTTATACTAAAATTTAGGCTATTATATTAATTCATCTTAGAAATACTTACATAGTTTAGAAGCTTGTTTTAACCTTTTTAAAGACGTCTATGGCTATGAGAAATGTGGCTATGAAAATCTTTTCTACTATGATATCAGGAGTTAGAGATGTAGACTGTTATGATGCACATGCGATACAAAACCTCAGATACATATGCGCAATCGACCACCACCACAGAAGCATGCAAAGAAGAAGACACCTCACATACGACAATCACCGGAGAAGAAAAATCACTAAAAAAGAAGAACGAGTACAACACTCTCCGTTCCATTATTGCATTTCTTGTGAATGTGATGGTATGCCACCCACCCTCTCTTTTCCATGCCCAAACACAATCCTAAATTAATTGTTACAATCAATCTCAATCAATCAGTATCCTATCGAATACTATTCAAGGATTATATGGAATCCAACTCTCCCATATAAGGATTCTAATTTAACTAATCCTAATACTAAGGGCCCGTTCGGTTCGGGATTAAGCAAGAATAAGGATGGGGAATAAGGAGAATAAGGGTATATTCTTTGTTCGGCTGGAGGATAGGAATAAGGAGAATAAGGTGAAATAAAGATAGGTAAGGTAAGATAAAGATAGGAATAAGAGTGAAATAAGATGAAATAACCTGAAATAGTCGTATCACTGGGAACCGTGTCGAGAAGAGAATTGACCCCCTTATTCCAGGGCTTATTCTCCAATCAAACAGGTCTAAGGGTTTGGCATGATAAATACCCTACCATATCCCACCTTTTTTGTCAAATCCCTTGTTCGGTAACAATCGGATACGTTGGTCTAGGGGTGTATGAAAATTCTCAAGTTCGATATTCGCTCAGGTTCGGCTCGCTAAAAGTTCGATTCAGATTCAGTTCGGAAATAAACGAACCGAACCTGAACACAAGTTTAGGTTCGATTAAATAAACGAACCGAACCTAAAAATCATAGGTTCGCTTAGGTTCGATTATTTAAAAATACGATAAACATACACATATACATATTTACAAATACTTATCCGTAGAAGTGGACTTATTTTGAGATGAGTGGTTTTTATCCCAAGGTAAGTGATTTTTGTCTAGAGATAACTAGATATTTACGGGATAACTAGGTTTTATCTCGGTATAAACTATCCAAAAATAAATAGTCACATCGTGTTTACAACATCTATCATCTATGGTCTAGTACTTTTCCCTTATTTATCTTCAAATCAACAGAACAAGTACAAACATTACTTATCGAATATCTCTGCATTATTCTTATTCGTTATCCCCATCTGAATAGATACAAAATATATTATAATTATATTTTTTTTCAAAGAGACGAATCCTTATTAATCTGATTTTTTCAAAAGATGAAGATGAGTTAGATAAAGAAAAAAACTAAATGAATATTTATTCTAACTGTAAATACACACATATATTTCCATTTCTCTTCTTTTCACTCACTCTTATTAGAGAATTATTAAGTTCGATATTCGCTTAGATTCGATTCGTTTAAAAGGAGGTTCGATTCGGATTCGGTTCGAAAATAAACGAACCGAACCTGAAAGCTTAGGCTCAATTACATAAACGAAGCGAACCTAAAATATATAGATTCGCTCAAGTTCGGTCCGTTTACACGCCTACGCTGGTCCCTTGCAACACGAGCTCAAACAATTCACTAATATCTCGTATCATTACCGCCATATATGATTAATATTAACTAACAAATCAAGGACTCTCTCCCTAATTTATTTGTGTATTCAACTTTCGCGTACCTTTGCATGAAAAAATGCCGCCCACCCCCAACCCCACACGGAGGAAAGAGGCGAGATGACTGAGACGAACCCCCATCTCCGGAAGGAAGGGGAGGGGAGGGGGTTAGATAAAAAAGAAAGAGCAGGAAGAAGGAAAAGGGGAGGGGGTCAGAAAGGAGGAGCAGACAAGGCAGGAGAGGGGGTGATGGCGATAGACGCCTGAGACCTCCCCCCACGCTCTTTCCCTACGAATTTTTCTTCCCTTTGACCCCTTCCCATTCCTCACCCTCTTCTTCCTCCGACCTTCCCTCCCCCATTCTACCCCTTCCCATTAATATCCCCTCCCTCTCTCCTCCACTACATGTTAACCTGCGTATACCCATCATCTCCTTATCCAAATCCCAGCAATGGGTTCTTGCTTCTCTAGCGCCAACAAGGTTAGCGGCTCCTCCAGCAGCAACGCCGCCGCCGCCGCCAACAACAACAACAACGCCAAGCACCAGAAGAGGAAGGAGCCCGAGGTCAACGACACGCGGAAGGAAGAGGATGACCAGCAGAAGGCCAGGCAGAAGGACAAGGGGCAGCAGAGGAGGCCCGTGACCTCCTGCGGGAAGAAAACCAATTTCGGCTACGCCAGAGATTTCGAAAGCAGGTACGCTATTGGCAAGCTCCTTGGCCATGGCCAGTTCGGCTACACGTTCGTTGCCACGGATAAGAAGAATGGGGACAAGGTGGCCGTCAAGAGGATCGACCGGAACAAGGTCAAATCTTTTTCTTTTTTGCTTATCCGATTTTGTTGAGAAATTGGGTGCTACCGGGTTGGGATTTTTATGGGTTTTGTTGTTTGCATGAAAAGATTGGATCTTTCTTCGCCTTTTTTTGGATTCGCTCGGATTGGGATTTGATTTGAATATTTTCGTGGGTGGGAAGGAACAACGAGATATTCTCTTTCTCACTCACTAGAGACTGCTGGGCGTGAATTTTATCTAAAGTTTTTTTTCGAATTCGTATTTGGGAGTTTATCGATTTAGTGAATCCGCTGGCTTCCAAAAAAGTGCCATTTTTTGGTCATCAAATTAAAGTATGTAATATAAATCACTGTTCGATGGCTTGCCTGCTCCAATTGAATAATACCTCTCACTTTGAATGATCTTGTATCGGTCTCTTCTGATTCGATACAAACACTTTTCTTTGTTGAGCAGTGCCCTACCTCTCACATTTCAATTTTTCAAGAATTAGAAGTTTGCAGCTGGAAGTTGACCATTTTGTTGCTTAGAAGATGCCCAGGAAATTCAAAAAGTTCGGGTGCCTGTTAGCGAGGATCTGATTATTACTAATGCCATCTGTGATAGTTTGAATTATTTTTTCTATTTATTTTATGTGGTTCAGAGTTGCTTTGGATAATGGGGATATGGTTTGGTTTTCTGTAACTTGTCAAATTTGGGAAATAGAAGATTGCCGATGAAGTGCATGATCTGACAGTGCATTTGTGAGTTTATCCAAAAAAAGGAAAGAAAATAAAGGCGACGCTCTGAAGGGATTGTCCTAATAAGGGAGCTCTGGGTTTAACTGAGCTAAGTTACAAAATTCAGACATGTTGTGTCAAAAAACCATATGCAGACTTGCATTGAATCCAGTTTTAATAGAACGTTACTAGTAGCAATTTCATGATGGAGACAAGTAATCTGGAACCCGATCCATATCCTTGTTCATTTTTGAAAAATCGAAGGGTGGCAGGTCAGTAATCCAGAATATTCGTTAAGGAAAGCAGTAAGAGAGGAAATTCTTTCGGCACAAGGACACTCTACATAATCCCCCTTTATTATATGAAGCTTATTTCCTTCAACCCAAAGTGAAATAAAGTACTTAATATTGACATGGGACGTATCTGAGGACATTGCAGACTTGCAGTAATCTTTCATGCCACTCTATTTCATAACATCCCCATATCGTCCACTCACCCATCATCTCCAATCAGGTACATATCCTTTTGAAAATTTCAGTTCATATCTTACTTTTGTTTAGATTTGTGGATGAATCCTATCTATTGGAAACTTTCCACAAGTAATTTATCACTATGCAATTAAAAATCTGTTCTGCTTCCTTGGTCACTCGATTCACTCCTTCAAGGCATACCTATACTTTTGGCTTATTTCCTTCAACCCAAAGTGAAATAAAGTACTTAATATTGACATGGGACGTATCTGAGGACATTGCAGACTTGCAGTAATCTTTCATGCCACTCTATTTCATAACATCCCCATATCGTCCACTCACCCATCATCTCTAATCAGGTACATATCCTTTTGAAAATTTCAGTTCATATCTTACTTGTGTTTAGATTTGTGGAGCTTCTACATGCACCCACGTTATCAATAAAGAAGTATGGTGCATCACAGCTACAAGCTTTTGGAGGCCAATGATAATGAATGGTTGCTCCCACCATGGCTCGGATTTCGGGCGAATTTCTCCAAGTTGACGAAATCGAAACAGCAACACCGAATTTGACAGGACTTCTTTGCATTTTCATGATTTCGACCGAAATGGTGAAATCTTGATGAAATATCATCAACATGTCGGCGATATTTCAGTTTCCCGAAGTCGTTTATATGCTAGTGAAATCAACATTTAAGGCCTTGGCTCTCACTTGACTTTATCATGTTACCTAGGAGTGATGATGCAATGCTATTTCCATTAGGCTTTTCAATGAAAAAATAAAACTTCTTAGACATGTACATCTAATGTGTTCTTGCGTGTGTGATTGTTTCCAATAAGCTTTATCATGTTACCCATGGGGATGATGCCTTGTTGCTCTTATTAGACAACAACAACAAAGCCTTCTCCCACATTAAGTAGGGTCAGCTACATGGATTCTTTGCTTCCATTCATATCGATTTCGGGCAATTTTGGACTTAGATCCAAATAACTAAAATCCCGTCAGATAGTTCCCTTCAAACAATTCTTGGGCCTTCCTTGCCCTCTCTCAACCGGCTCAACATCCCAAATTTCACATCTTCTAATTGGTGCATCGGCCGACCTCCTTTGCAAATGGTCAAACCACCTTTAATGGTACTCTCTCATTTTTCATCTATGAGAGTTATATCATCTTTCCTTAAGACCACTTCGTTCCAAATTCTATCTTTTCGTATATGACCACATGTCAACCTTAATATTTTCATTTCTGCTACTGCCATTCTCTGTACATGTCTATAGTTTACATGCCAACATTCAGCTTCAACATTGCTCTTACTAGGTTTTTAAAAACTATTTTTCTCCATAAAGATGCATAATTTTAATGTATTTATGCATGTGCACGAACTCGTGCATTTGTATATACAATTCTTTTAACACCACGGAGTTTCTATAAGATCAAAATAATCCAGAGGAGATTTATACAATGCCTCAAATTCTAATATATAATTGTTCTATGAACTAGTCTATATGGCATCACTTGGTATAACTCATAATAAGATTTAATTATTATCAACTAGAGTTTGGTGATTTTCGTAAGTGTTAAGGCTGAAATGGCCATAGCATCTAATATTTCAATCATATGGCTGACTAGACAACTTTTTTATTCTTTCTTCATTTTCTTCACATTGAGTTATGAACTATATCCTTGCAGTATAGTAAATATACTTTACACTCGAGATTCTATAAAATCCACAGTATGGTATTATAACTAACCAGAATAAGAAATAACGTTTATACAGAACTCTGCCTTCTCCCTCTTTTTTTTGACTTGATTTAATCTACTTTGAGAAACTTTTGGGCTCGCTGCTCTGGTTAAATGGATAAGTGGTGCATAGTGGTGCTCTCCAAAAGTGGTGCATAGTGATCGATTTTGAACATGCTTGAATTTGCATATATAGCTAACTAGCTATAGCATCTTTGTTATTATTGTTTATGATTTTTCTATTTGCGTTGATTGGCAGATGGTCCTTCCTATTTCTGTTGAGGATGTTAAGCGAGAAGTGAAAATACTGCAAGCATTGAACGGCCATGAAAATGTAGTTCATTTTCACAATGCATTTGAAGATGACTCCTATGTGTACATAGTTATGGAGTAAGTCTTTTTTCGAGACTATTTTCTAAGAGGCTGGCTATATTAGAGGTTAAATATTTGATCATTATTTTATATCATCATTCTCTTAACTTCTTGTAACAAACATCTTAAATTAGAATTAGATTTTTATCTTTTAGCCTTTCATATATCTTGATGTTCCATTTGGGATTATGCATGGATTCAGTTTGACCAATTTAGCTATTTTTTGTGCACTTTCTGATACTTGTTAACAGTTTACAAGTGCATTGAGCAACATTTATCTTTAAAATATTATTGTGGCCTTCCTTCAAGTGGAAAGGGATCTATCTAGCATTGTATCGACATTCATTTGTTGTATTCTGTAAAAACAATTGTCGCTAACTTGCTAGTAATTTCTGTAGAAAATGAAATGCATTCTGTCTTTATTAGTTATTCTGTAGAAAACTGTTGCTTACTTACTAGTAATTTCTGTTGAAATGGCATGCTGTCTGAATTTATTATGTACTCTGTAAAAGCTAACTTGCTAGGATTTCAGTAGAAAATAATATGCACTTACAGAATCCCTTCATTTTCTGTATTATGTTATGTGCTTCAAATAAAATCTAGTTGGCATCCCATGCTGGATGACCATCCCTCGGCTTTTCACAATAAAAATCTCATTTTTTATGTAATGTGTTTTCTGTCTGCAAGATTCTGCAGAAAATGGCTGATATGTATATTTTGTCTAAAACATTTCTGTGATATGACAATTAATTGGCTTGCTTTTGGAATCATGTGACTTGCAAGATTGCTTGTTGAATTTTTACTCTTCACAAATTGTAAAGCTCATATTGATTCAATTATTTGGATATTATTCATGCTACGGTCTTTCTACTTTTGACTAGGGATTTCAATAGCAGTTTGGGACTTAAATGGCGTGCCATTTAATTTACAAATAGCTTAAGTCAAAAGTTCTTTTTAGTAAGCAGTTATTCTAGCCCGAAATTTATCAAAATGAAATAATTTAGTATTCGGTTATAAAACACTTCTAAGACTTTAATAGCTTAAAACCCATTTCATAAGCTTACATCTGAATATTGTAGTAGAAATTGCATCATTCCACAGCTCAGGAGAGTTAAAATTGAGTAGCCTTGTTTTTTACTTGTCAACTAAAAGATACCATGTAGAACCTGTTTATTTTCTAAGAAAAGGAATATCATAAAATCTTTCATGGTATCAGAACACCGTTTACCTGATAACTTAAGACGTCCAGGTCAATTCAGTGTATCATGTCAAAAGTTTCTTGTCAATTTAAGTATTAACTCCTTTAGACATATGCTTAAAAAGTTGTTTTCTAACCTATCTTGCCATTTTTTACCAGGCTGTGTGAGGGTGGTGAATTGCTGGACCGGATACTGGCGAAGTAAGATGGTTTATGCTCCATTTGATACTGCAAGTTATATATATATATTTATGTATATATATATATAAAGAGGATAGGGAGCCTCCTCTCAAGAGGAGGTAACTTCCCTCCTCCTTAGTGAAAGAGGAGGCAAATTTTTTATTTTTTTTGAAAAATGTCACCGTAGATTTTCATAATTATATCCCTCTAATATGTCATTCAAATTTCGTCAGAAACAGAGACTCCTACGGCCTTCATCCGGAACATGTAAAATACAACAAATCTGTGACCGTTAAAAAATGACTGTCTGGATGGAGGTCGCAGGAGTCTCTGTTTCTGACGAAATTTGAATGACATATTAGAGGGATATAATTATGAAAATCTACGGTGACATTTTTCAAAAAAAATAAAAAATTTGCCTCCTCTTTCACTAAGGAGGAGGGAAGTTACCTCCAAGGCCTTAAATGTCGATTTCGGTCACCATTTCGGTATCGACCAAAACAGAATTTCGATGGTATTTCGGTGGAATTTCGACCGAAATTTCAGTCATTTCGGTCATTTTTTGTACTAGCACCCCCATATTTCGGTCATTTCGGTCATTTCGGTTGAATTTCGATTTCGACTGGATATCGATATTCGGCAGAAATTCGACCGAATTTCGCTGAAATTTGAGGCCATGGTTACCTCCTCTTGAG
Source organism: Ottelia alismoides (assembly GCA_037367405.1). Classification (NCBI taxonomy): domain Eukaryota; kingdom Viridiplantae; phylum Streptophyta; class Magnoliopsida; order Alismatales; family Hydrocharitaceae; genus Ottelia; species Ottelia alismoides. The sequence continues at coordinate 223,182 of JAZKJV010008712.1, read as the reverse complement.
ATGAGGCTCCCTATCCTCATATATAAATGTTTTCGTTATATTATATAATATTTTGTTCGAGTATTTTAACAGAGGTATTTCTGTCTTTTGTACAAGTTTTATGAATTTTAGCAGTACCCAGGCTGAAAGAATTTCTGCTTCTTTTCCTACACAGAAAGGACAGCCGCTATACAGAGCAAGATGCAGCGGTTATTGTGCGACAGATGCTCAAAGTTGCTGCCGAATGTCATTTGAATGGATTGGTACATAGAGACATGAAACCTGAGGTCAAAACTAATACCCGCTGTTAAGTAAATCTGAAAATGATAATATTTAAGTCTATTTCTGAGAGCAATATAAAGTCTAATTGATTCTTTATTTCATAAATTTATGCAGAATTTTCTTTTCAAATCTACAAAAGAAGATTCTCCTCTTAAGGCAACGGATTTTGGTCTCTCCGATTTTATAAAGCCAGGTACCTTAGCGACTTCCTTTCTTTGACAAAACTATAACAACGAATCCTTTTCCGACTTTAAGTGGGATCGGGTTACATTGATTCTTTGTTTCCAAGCACATCTAATTTGGATTATACCCTGGCTTAGATTAAAAAAAAGCCATATCCTTCTTTTTTTTCGATAGAAAAATGGCATACACCGTATTGGTGCATGCCCAAAAGCCATGTCCTTCTTAATAGTCTCATTGCAATGTTTCTTTGTCTTCTTAAAGCCCTCTTACAAGACTCTTCTTCTAACTTCACATACCTTTAAATTGGAGCACTAGATGACCTTTTTTGCACACGTCCAAACCACCTTAGCGGAGTTCCTCTCATTTTATCATATGTAGGTGCGATGAACCTTTTGTATGGTACTCTTATTTTGAACCGATTCTTTCATTTTGTGACCACAAGTCCATCGGAGCATCTTTGTCTCAATTATGGACATTCTCATCACATCACATGTCTATAATTAACCGCCCAACACTTGCTACCTTAATTCATGGTTTGCCTCACTGCAACTCATAACATGCTTCCTTTCTCTGACGTGATGTGTTTTTATATGTGCATGTGTTTCTATGAATGCCTGCCCACGAGAGTCCTCTCAGACAGTTCATTTAAAAATGTTGGAATTAATGTTATCTGTTATGGTTCCTCTGTAGTTCTCAGTCTCATCCAAAATCATAAAGCCTTGTACGTTTTTATTTTGTTTTTCTACATATTACATTTTTGCCCTGTATATCGAAAGATGACAGAGATGAGTGCCCTGCAAGTTCTAGAAAACGGGGGGTGTTTACGAAAGTTAGGTCCACGTAGTGCTATATAGAAAATGTTTTAGATGTTAAAAGAGGATAGAAGTCGGGACAAAATATAATCTGGATCAAGGTTTTAAAAAACGTGAGGCGGATTGAGGCAGTCTTTCGTTATTGAGGCGAGGTGTAAGCCTCGATTTATACAGAAAACACATGTCAAAATTATTATTAAGCATAATTATATTATCATAAAACCGTAAACTTCAAATATTGACATAATATATGATCATAAATCCTAAATTCGAATATTTTAAATTTAATAGATGTACAAAATATACCATATTAACCATCTATTCTAGTTTTAATTTGTGATTAAGTATATTAATATTGTAAATATGTGAATTCCTAATATTCTTACAAAAATATATAGTCTCTTAAACATATATTATACTCATTGTAGCTATATAAGCAATTGAATATCATTTGTTGATATAAAATTTGTTCATACTAATTTGAAACAATCATTGTACACTTGCATGATTTCTTTGATGCAATGATGATTGTAATATAAATGTATAATTATATATTTATGAAATGTTATGTTTCAGGAGTAACATATAATGATACTATAATACAATATTGTGATTAACTTGTATGTTTGTAACTAAAATATGCTTTATAACTTTAATATTATTATAAAAGTATAGCTTTATATAATTTTTTATTTATTTACCCAAAAAAATGCACGGCAGATTGAGGCGGCGCCTCAGGACCGCCTCACCGCCTCGACCGCCTTGGGTCTCTGAGGCTTACGCCTCAGATATCCAGACTGAGGCTATAGCCTCGAGACAATTTTCATGGAAAACCGCCTCGAGGCTTACGCCTTGGTGCATCGAGGCACGTTTCTTAGAACCATGATCTGGATAATCTGTGGTAGATTTGTTGTGCTTAATTAGTCAAATCTACTTTCTGTGCAACTCATTTATCATAGATTTAAGGTCATTGAAACTATGAATTTGGCCATGCACATCTTATTTCTGAATCTTTCTAAATATGACCATTTTTACTTTCTTAAAAGATCATTTACTAATTTATTTTGTCAAAGTTTCTGTGCTCAAGTTATGCTTATGAATTCAGGTAAGAAGTTCCACGACATTGTTGGAAGTGCATATTATGTTGCTCCGGAGGTGCTAAAACGTAGATCTGGACCGCAGTCAGATGTTTGGAGCATAGGCGTAATAACGTATATTTTGCTCTGTGGACGACGTCCCTTTTGGGATAAAACTGAGGAAGGAATTTTCAAGGAGGTGAGATATCTCAGACTTCTTCTATTCCTGTTGATGGAAGCATTACATTATACATACTCTTTAATACCATTGGCTGCATCGATGGCAATATTTCACATCTTTTGATTGTGTATTTTACTTCTAAAGTGAGCTACAATTGTTGTCAAATGATGTCATAACTAGTCTGGCTAAATTGCTTGTACTGTGTAAGATTTGCTGTTTCATATCCCATATAACGTTTCATAGATGCCAAAGATGGTAATGTGGAGTTTGTCTGTTGCTAAGGCTATGTAATGCCAACTAATCTAGAACAAGCCGGTGTGGATCTCTAGAACACGGACATCTGAGTGCATGTTGTCAATCACATGAGCTACTTCATCGTTGTAAATTTGGATCATCTGGTCATTAACTCTTCATAAATGTAGTTTAGTTTTGTTACATGGAATTCAAGATTTTGGGCATGACCTGCTCACTAATAATTTACTTCAGACCTGACATCTGTTCATTTTAAGATCCCAAAAAAAAACAATAAAATGAATTTTTGCTACCCAGTAGGTTGGTTAATGAATCCTGATCGTCCATTTGGGTGTAACATTTGTGAAGTATAAAGAAGGCATAAACTTCATATAGAACATGTAATGTGCTGCCTGTTTGATGGGACCTGATAATCAAATTGTATTGTTGTCTCTTGATAATCGTAGAGGATTGGTCGTATGCTTTGTTTGTGGATTCAGTATATATTCTCACAACGACATTTTTTGCTGCATTTTCTATGCAATTAGACATCTGCCTTCTCAAGTGCAGTGTGACCACTCCAATGGTCTGGTGCTAGTGCAGTGTGTCTACCATCCAAAAGACCAGGGTTCACACCCTCCCATGTGGGGGTCACGTTAGGTAGCCGACAACCAGCGTAAAAAATAGTTGGATCTTTCAATATGGATTTGAGCAAGAATCCACATAGCCGACCCTACTTAAAAGTGGAAGAAGGCTTCACCACTATCTGCCTTCTCAAGTGAGGTTGGCTTTGCTTACGCCTCCTTAATCTTTTCCCATGTATCATAAACCTTCCAGAAGGATTTGGACTTTGCCACCTACTATGCTTGTACCACCCAAAAGACCAAGGTTCAAATCTCCCTATGTTAGGCAGCCGACAACCAACGTAAAAAATAGTTAGATCTTTCAGTATGGACTTGAGAAAGAATCCACGTAGCCGACCCTACTTAAATGTGGGAGAAGGCTTCACCATCATATGCCTTCTCAAGTGAGGTTGGCTTTGCTTACACTTCCTTAATCTTTTCCCATGTATCATAAACCTTCCAGAAGGATTTGAACTTTGCTACCTACTATGCTTGTAATATTGCATGCCATTTCTTATCAGGATTTTTACACTTGCATTCTTCTGAGTTTTCGGAGCAATGCTTACATCCCTACTTTTCTTGCAATTACACTCGTGCTCTTATATAATTTCCCCTTTAACAGATGTTTCATCCTGTTAGTTTGATCATCTATGAGATAAATTGGATTATGGTTTGTTCAAACCAAGGAATGGTTAAGAAACAATCTATTATACTTGAGTCCCTACATTAGTGACCCCATGGTTCTCTCCTTTGTCCCTTAACTCCTCGTCTTTGTCGCACTTTGCCTCGACCGTCATGACCTCAACCTATCCGGTGTTGCCTCCTCGATGTTGTTGCCACTGTCACGAAAGGCCGATTGTGATTGTCTATCACAAAAAAACCCTAACATGCACTAATAAGAATATGATCCTCACCTTGTAGAAAAAGAAGCAAACATGTTTGGATTTCACTCCTCCGCCCTTGGGCCAAAATCGATCAAGATAATCCTTCAATAGAAAAAAAATCGAGCGGAGATTTAATTAGATGAGGCAATGAACTGTGGAACTCCCTTACGCCACATGTGGGCTCGATGTTTGAAGGCGAAGGTGGTGACATCATTCGATGTAGGTGCCCTCTCGATCCGATAGCACCATTTGAGGTGCTCTTGAGGATCTTAGTAGTTTGGATATGGGTCCACTTTTCCTAAATGAGGTGCTCATGCTGCTCAAGCATAGCGATCATGTTGCGGTGGTGTGGTGGTGTGTGTTGGCTGATGAGGATTGAGGAAGAGGTGGCGAGAGGGTAGAGGTCGTGGCGGAGGGGTGATGGGCAATGCTCAGAAAGGCGGCCCAGGCGGCCGCATATGTAGCCGCATATGCGTACTCAGGCCCCCTAACGCATCGAGTATTCAATATGCGCTCAAATGGCATATGCGATCCGAGTATGCCGCATATGTGACCGCCTTTGTATTAGAGACCCCCCGATTTTATTCAAGTAAAACCCTAAATAAACCACGCCCTCACGATCTTCTGCCTCCCCAACTTTTCTTCTCCAACTTGCAAACCCTCTCGCGATCCTCCGCCTCTTGATTTTTCTCCTCCAAGCCCTAGGCGACACGCTCCTCCTCCTTCTTCGGGCGACACGACTGCTCCTTCGCCTTCCTTGGACGACGCAACTGCTCCTTCGCCTTCATTGGGTGACACGGCTTACTCCCCCGCCTTCTCTCGAGGCTCGAGTTGCTGCTCCTCGCCTTCTATGGGAGGCACACGAGCCTGCACCTCCGCCTTCCCTCGAGAAAACACTCATCCTTCCCTTGAGCCGCAACACCTTTATTAACCCTTGTACAAGACCTCTGCCTCCCTTAGGCAGGGCGTGCTCCTTCACCGGATCTCTGCCTCCAACAACCACTAGCTACTCTCCGATTCTTTGCAACCACCTTTTTTCTTTGTTTTTGAGTTTCAAATCTACTGTTTTCATATAAACTTGTATTATAGTTATCAAAATTCACTTTTTAATGGATTCTACTTTTTGTTTCTGGCGAATAATTAGCAAGAGATGTAATGATATACTGACATGCCGGTTTTAATTTAAAAAATATTGATATGTAGTGGTTTTTGTGAGAATTTTCAGCAAAAGTGTACTATAGATTTTGAGACCTTTGGTTGGAATCAAATTGTACAAAGAAAAGAATATTCACTTCATATCACTTACATGTTATGTTTTTTGGAAACATAATATATAGTATATTAATTTATTATTATATTTTTAATTATTTTTATTAAAATAATAGAAACCGCATAATCCGCATGTACTTCCACATATATTTCCGCCTGCCTGCTTACTCGATACAGACCACCTGACCGAACGAATACCGCATACCGACTTTCTGAACCTTGGTGAGGGGGTTTGGAGGAGGTTGTGAATGTAGGGGTGGATGGAGCATACGGGTAATAGGGGGTCGAGGAGGTCATCGAGGTGTGGATAGCTCTCGAGGCAGTAGGTGCTTAAGATAGAGGAAAGGGCTAGGAGTGGAGGGGGTATGACGAGGAGGAAGACAAAGAATGGGATGAATTGTTATTTTTTTGAGGAAAAAAGAGGGCCCCTATCTTTAACATTCATTTGAATGGGGAAGAGACACCAACTGACTAAGGAGATACAAGTATTATTTGGTGTTTGCTTAGGGGTATAAGTATAATTGTAAAAAAGATAGGGTAAATTGTAACTCCAAAAAAGTTAAGAGCAGAAGTATTATTGTATTGTAAAAATTCAAAAGGGCACAAATGGGAAAATCCATTTTCTACTTTACAAAATTATTTGATAAGCCATGATCTGTTTTCCATTATTTATTTTTCCATCGTGCTTTTCATTGTGAAAATAATTCTAAATGCGCTTTCATTTCCAAAAGAAAGTCATCTACACCATACTATTACTGAAATTTAATCCATACCTTGAGATTGTTCATGTAAATTTCCATGACCTACACAATTCACAACCACACGAGAGAATCATGTGCTTATTTGGAAATTTGCCTACATATGTAATTTTGTAAGCAATATTTTCATAAGCTTTTCGTTGGGGAAGGAAATAGAGAGGTCATTTTGTGATATCTAGCCAATAGTGAAAGTTACTTGAATCCAAGGCCTTAAATGTCGGTTTCGGTCACCATTTCGGTGATGGCCAAAACAGAATTTCGATGGAATTTCAGTCAAATTTCGATCGAAATTTCGATCATTTCGGTCATTTTTTGTACTAGGACCTCCATATTTCGATCATTTCGGTCGAATTTCGATTTAGACTAGATATCGATATTCGACAGAAATTCGACGGAATTTCGCTGAAATTTGAGGCCATGCTTCATGCAAGCTATAGCTGAATGCAAAGGAAGGAAATAGAGGATGCTTTGAAGGTTATGAGACCTGGGAAAGGTATGACCTGATGACATTCCTATAGAAGTATGAAGAGTTTTAGGTGAGCTTGATTTGATTTGGCTTACAGGTGCCTCTTTAACAAATGAGACATTCAAAGTTGTTCAAATTATATAGGTATCAAGCTGACGAGTCACACTATGAAAATTTGAGAATGTGTGATCGAAAATAGGTTGAGGCAAATTTCCAAAGTAAAAGAAAACCAATTCGGATTCATGCCAGGTCGCTCAACTATTGAAGCCATCCACTTGTTGAGAAGAACGATGTAGATTTATAGAGCTAAAAGGAAGAACCTCCGTATAATTTTGTCCCATGGGAGATCTTGTAGAGAGTTTTGAAGAAGAGACAAGTACATGTTCTATACATTAACCTCATAAAGGATATGTATGATAGGGCTTCATCTTGTGTAAGGATCCAGTCTGGGAAGACTAATTATTTTGACATCAACATTGGTCTACATCAAGGTTCAGCTTTGAGTCCATTCCTTTTTACTTTGATTATGGATGAGTTGACAAGTCGCATTCGGGATGAGATACATTGGTGTAGGTTATTCTCTAATGATATTGTGTTGATTGATGGGATTAGAGATGGAGTAGATGAGAAGTTTGATGTTTGGAGACATGCATCGGAGACTAAAGGATTTCGTATAAGTAGGGCTAAGATTGAATATATGGTGTGTACTTTTGATGGAAGCAATGGTGGAGGAATCGAGGTGAAGATTGGTGACGATAACCTCATAAAGGATATGTATGATAGGGCTTCATCTTGTGTAAGGATCCAGTCTGGGAAGACTAATTATTTTGACATCAACATTGGTCTACATCAAGGTTCAGCTCTGAGTCCATTCCTTTTTACTTTGATTATGGATGAGTTGACAAGTCACATTCGGGATGAGATACATTGGTGTATGTTATTCGCTAATGATATTGTGTTGATTGATGAGATTAGAGATGGAGTAGATGAGAAGCTTGATGTTTGGAGACATGCATTGGAGACTAAAGGATTTCGTATAAGTAGGGCTAAGATTGAATATATGGAGTGTACTTTTGATGGAAGCAATGGTGGAGGAATCGAGGTGAAGATTGGTGATGATAACATTCAGAAGAGAGATTCTTTTAGATAATTGGGATCTATTTTGCAACATGATGGAGAAATCGATGGAGATGCTACTAATATAATAAATACTTGTTGGCTAAAATGGAGAGGAGCATCTATTGTTCTCTGTGATAAGAAAATTCCTTTGAAAATCAAAGGCAATCGTGAGATCTGCTATGCTCTATGGATCTGAATGTTGGCCTGTGAACCATAGACATGTGCAGAGAATGACAGTAGCAGAAATAAACATGCTAAGGTGGATGTGCGCATACACACGCACACACACACGTAAAGATCGGATTCGAAGTGATGCAATCAGAATGAAAGTTGGTGTAGCTCCGATCGAGGATAAGATGCGAGAAAACTGCTTAAGGTGGTTTGACCATTTGCAAAGGAGGTCGGTTGATGCACTGGTTAGGAGATGCGAGTTTTGGGATGTTGAGCCGGTTAAGAGAGAACGAGGAAGACCCAAGAAGTGTTGGAATGAGACTACACGGAGGCATCTTAATTTTTTTGGATCTAAGTCCGAGATTGACCCAAGATAGATCTGAATGGAGGCAAAGAATCCATGTAGCCGATCCTACTTAATGTGGGAAAAAATATGACAATTAATTTACATTTTTGAATATTTCTTGATTTTAGAGTTCTATTTATCAATGTATTTCAACTTGATATGAAGTGTTTGGATTATGTTTTTGTAAGGAGTTATGGTATTTGATGCAATTTATGATATTTCTGCAGCATGGTATTCTTAGCCTTTGTTGGCGTAACACATTGCGATGAAAGTACAATTTGTTTCATAGTTGACCCACTTCAACTCTGGACTAGAATTTTGCTATGTACGTTTTTGTTAACACAGTTTCTTTAAGATGGAAAATAAAATTCCTTTTCATAGTTCACCCGTCATTTCTTGACTATGAAATCTGTTTTGTATCTAATTGTTATTATGGTATTCTCTTAGCTGATAATACATTTTTTCTTTAATAGTTGACCCATATCAACTTTTGAATATAAGTTCTTTACATCTATTTAACGTTTGAGATTCCCTTTTTCTTCATTTTCATCTAAACCATGCATCAAACGTTTAGTGTCCCTGAATGGTAAAGGCAGATGTTTGAATCTTAGGCGGAAGTATGATGATGATAGGTAAAAGAAAAGTCCCGCATGGAAGATCTATAATTTCATCATTAAATGAATACATCATGAGCGGACATATGGTGTGGAAGTTGGACATATATCGTGGAAATTATCTTCAATGTTGTCCAATTAACAGGTTCTAAGGAATAAGCCTGATTTTAAACGCAAGCCTTGGCCTGGTATTAGTGAGAGTGCTAAGGATTTCGTCAAGAAGCTGTTGGTGAAGGATCCCAATATAAGATTGACAGCTGCACAAGCACTGTGTAAGTATTCATCTGTGATCCATGGAATCATGGCTGCACTAAATCCATCTTCAACTATATGGTAGTCACTGCTGAATCATTTCAACATTTTTTTACAGCACACCCATGGGTTAGGGAGGGGGGAATTGCATCTGACATCCCTATCGATATATCAGTTTTATCAAACATGCGACAGTTTGTGAAGTACAGCCGTCTGAAGCAAGTTGCTCTCCGGGTAATTATCTATTTTTTGCTCTGTCCTGGCGAGGTACCATATATATTTGATTCTGTTAAAATTTCAGGCATTAGCAAGTACGCTAAATGAGAAGGAGCTAGCTGATCTTCGTGATCAGTTTGATGCAATTGATGTGGATAAAAATGGTGTGATAAGCCTCGAAGAAATGAGACAGGTATTGATTTGAATAATTTTATGTAGTTTATCACAGCTTTAAATTATTTTATTTTTGGGATACTTGGTGAAGATGCCCTATTAGCTCATATCAGTTAGGGTTTTATCAGTTGTGCCCCTCTTAGATATTGCAATATCAATTATATCCTTCCCCTTTTTTGGAATATCAGTTCGACCCCTGATTTCTTCTACAATGATCACTTGTGCTCTTCCGATAGTTTGACCATCAATGAGTTGGACTAAGTTATGATTTATTCAAACAATGGTGTAGTTAAGATGGGCATAACAAGAAAAAAATCCGCTTCCTCCTCCAGCCCATCCTCCTCCTCGATGGATTGTTTGTTGCAACAGAGGATTGTTTAGCAGCGGTAAATGATAGCTTAATCGACCAAGAAGTTTTCCCAAAAAAATGGAGAAAAATCATGTTCATGATCAGAATAGATGATTTATCTATGGAAATACAAAATTTTTGGGGATTTGGTACATGGATGGAGGTGTATTTAGGAGAGAGAAAGTAAAGAGGAAGAAGAAGAACAAGAATGTAGGAGGAGGAAGAAGGGAAGTTGTACCTAAGATTGGATGGAGGGTGTACTCATTCAAATGATAGCTGATCAGATAAGGCGTTGTTCTTTCTTGTTGATGCTCGTGAGTCGTGGCTGATGTTGTTCTATTCCAGACGACGAAGATGAATCAGATGGTGCTCGAATCGTGAAGGTGGCTGTGATGATGTGGTTCAGATGCTAAACATACATCTACAGATTTGAAGTCGTGGCTTTGTCAATTACATGTACTAAACTTTCTAGAATATGGAAACAAAACACGGATGAGTGGTTCTGCTAGGAGGTCTTATGAAATACTCTAAACCTGGAGATCTGAAATGAATATAGTCTGGATCAATGCTCTATAGTATCAAATCCTTGAGTTAAGAGAAAAAAACAACAGAATCGGCTTGAAAGTAATGATTGTGACTTGCAGCCTAACAAGAACTAAGAACAAGATACGAATGAAGTACATGTACTGTGAGGCAAATATTAATCGGAAACCAATCTGACATCTAAACTAAATTGAAAATGTACAAAGATCTGGTTTATGAAATGGATACCTATATTATGATTGAAGATTAAAATCGATAAAATGAAATGGGGATGGCTGATATTGCCTGGGAATTGGATTTGGAGGTGTATGACCTCCAGGTCTTTGCTCGAGGATCGACAAATATCCGAGCTTGATGCACGCGTTGTTGGAGCTGGAGGGCTCGAGGTGGATGAGGTGAGTGGCGATGGAGGAGGGGCTGGAATGGTGGTGGAGGATGGGGTGGAGGAGGGGGCTAGAAGGGGACTGCGGTCAGAGGAGGAGCTGGAAGGGGAGGGTGGTTGGAGGAGGGGCTGGAATGGGTGGTGTAGAAAGGGGCGAAGGAGGATTGGGGGGCGGGGTGACGGTGGAGGAGGGGGACTGGAAGGGGGGGAGTGGTCCTATGAGGAGGATGAGGCAGAGGAAGATGAGGGGCTGGAAGTGTTGTCGGAGGAGGAGGAGTTGGAATGGGTGGTGGAGAAAGGGGCGGAGGAGGATGGAAAGGGGTTGGATGTGGAGGAAGACATTTCCGTCCTTGTTATTTTATCTAATTACTCTTGTGTGCCCAAAGTTAATGTCCGTTTGGGATGGTGATGAACGGCAACTAACTCGAAAGGCACACATGATTATTGTGGAAGCAGTCAATGGCTGAGTTGATATTCTAAAAAAGGGAAGGGTATAACTAATATTGCGATATTTTAGAGGGGCACAACTAGGGATGCAAACAGATGGATACAGATATGGATATCGGTGTTACCGTATCCTTATTCGTTTTTGAATACGAATACGGATGCGGATACGGGTATTGATAGATATTAAAACTATCTTACCGTATCCTTAAAAAACGGATGCGGATGTAAAACGGATACTCATACGAGCAATGTTGTAAATACTCTATAGAATCGACTTAAATATATATGAATTGGATGGAAAACACATGATATAAATTTACTAATAGTGTTTGTATCACTAAATATACAAATATGGTAAAAGAAGGTATAGAATTAGGTTTTATAGTGCTAAAAATAAATCTATGATTATATTTATATCTGAAAACAGATATACGGATACAGGTACAGATGTTTGCGGATATCAAAACGATATCCATATCCCTATCCATTTTAAAATGGATACGGATACGGATGTCAAAATCTGTATAAAACGAATACGGTGACGAATCGGATACAGATATATCTGAAACCTTTTGCATCCCTAGGCACAACTGATAAAAATCTTTTTTGTTATACTTTTACAGGCAGACACTGATTTACATTCTTCTGTTTGACTGTCTTTACTTTTCTCTCAGCACTTAAACAAACAAATATTTTCGCAGGTGTTCCGAGGAAGTTCTATAGTGAATGATTTTTAATTGAATAATTACATTATATGATTTTTTGTTCTTATCCAATTGTTCTTTACACACACATGCACTCACAGTTCAACCATTGTTTGTGTGTTGCCTTGGCATGTAATTGCAACATTGGTTTTATAGGTCTATTTTCTTTAGCGATCCTTCTTAATTTTTTTAAAATTAATATCTAATTAGATAGTCAATTTGTTTCTAAGGGCATGTTCGGGTAGGGGGTTACCTCCCCTTTTGGAGGGTTTTCCCTCGAAACCCATACTTTCTCTCATGTGAGGCCCACTCTCTTTCTTTTTTAATACATTAAATAAATCCTTTTTCTTTCATCCATTCCATAAAGAAATATATTATACCATCATATTATCTAAAAATTATAAAATACTCAACTTCTATTCACTTTTCCAAACATCAATACAATCACATCACAATACTCACTTTTCCAAACTTCAATACAATCACATCGTAACAAACCCTCTCAACCCAAAACTCTCTATCCAAACACGAACACAAAAAATAGGTTAGCCTCCCCCAGGTTACATGGAGTACCCGACAACCATATGCACCCTAAGTGTTCGATGTTGTAATTTCTTTTAGATTTTGTATTTGACGGTTTCCGTTAAAAAAAGACAAAATTACCCCTAATATACATTCTTATTTGTAAATCATGCCATTCCCCTCTCCCACCTCTGCAAGTCCTCTCGGTCGCCATCGACTACACCCCTCCTCCCGCCATGGACCCACCTCTGAAAGTAACCCCCTCTCCTCCGTCGACTTCCGGAAGCCCCTCGGTCGTCGTCGACGCCTCCTCCCTCCCCATGTCGTCGACCTGCACGGACCCCCCCTCCCCGCATCGTCGACCTTCAAGGACCCTCCCTCCCCACCCAGCGATCTCCAGACCCTCGTCGCCTCACGCCAAGGATCCCCCCTCCCCCCCCTCCCCGCATCGTCGACCTGCAAGGACCCCCCTCCCTGCGTTGTCCGACCTGCAAGGACCCCCTCCTTCCCCTCCCCGCATCGTCGACCTGCAAGGACCCACGCCCCCACCCAGCTATCTCCAGACCCCCGCTGCCTCACGCTAAGGATCCCCCCGCCATCAGCGACCTCCAGGCCAATCCCCCAACTCATCGGCAACCTCTAGCCGCCTCACGGAGAGACCTCCCCCTCCTCGAAGCCCCCCGTGTCGAGACGCTCCACCCCTATCTCCGAATGCGTGACGAGCTCCTCGAGCTTCCCTTCTTCCAGCCCGCCTCCAACACCCCCCGGGTCCGCCGAGCTCCTCCTCAACAAGCAGCTGGGCTGGCTCCAAGTGCAGCATCCTATCCCCGCCTGCGTGAGGAGCTCCTCGAGCTCCCCTTCTTCCAGCCCGCTTCCAACATCCCCCCTCCCCCCGGCTTTCTGCACTCAAGCCCCCCTGTCCCATGCTGTTGTCTGCTGCATTCGACCCCAGGAGGAGGTCGAAGGCGGAGGAGTGCGAGGGTGTCAGAGAGGGGGCGGAGGGAAGCAGGGGGTCTTGAGAAGGAAGGCGGATGGCGTAGGGGCAGGAGGGGGAGTTCGCCCGGCGTGGAGAAAGAAGACACTAAAAATCCCTATTAATTTTTATGAGATTTTTAGTAGCCTTTGGATTAGATCATGGGTTAGATTAACCCAATAAAATGGTTGGGTTAAAGGAAAAAGTAACGTGGGGTTATGGGTGTGAGACAGAATGACTATCCAGGGTTTCTCGTGTAATTCATGATTATGCGGGGTTATGAATGTTATTATGAAAATACTCAGAGTTATGAGTGTAAAAATCCCTATTATTAATCCATACACTGATTCCTCGAGTTCCTTTTCTTCAGCGAGTTTTTTTAACAAGAATATTTTGACCTTTATATACTCTGATCATAGATAGGCAGTTAGTTTTTTATTCTATTTTCTTTACATCCTATTAATCTATTCTGGTGTTTTCATGGCACATATCAATGGTAACACTTGACTGCAAACAAACAAAACAAAAACAGTGGTCCCCCTGATTCTTGCTAGTTGTGGGATGTTTTTCTTCACTGAGGTTGCCTAACTATACATTTTGGACCTTTATATAATCAGATCCTGCAAAGTTTGATTTTTTTTCTTCAAGTGAGATGGGTACTGAAGGAAAGTAATCATCTGATGTGCATTAAACATTAAAAAAATTACAAGAGTTCATGCTATACCTAAACAAAGACCTCCACACACACAAAATAAAACATAAAATTGCAATGGCCTTTCAATGGATCTCCGATCCACACATCATCTTTTGTTTGGATCCATGACTATAAGGAATTCAATGAGCTAATGTAATCAACACACCATGATAGGAGCAACAAGAATCTGATCTATTTCTTCTCTTCTGATCACGTAGTATTGCTCTCCGATAGCCTTGGTTATCTCTCTTTTCTTAACAGCTACAAGAAATATACTGACCGTCAATTGATCCGAAAGTTCCAAATGAGCTTATGCAAGATGCCTCTCTCCACTATCATCTTGGTCAAGCTCGAATCCAATCAAATGTTAGACTGGAACCTTTACCATAAGCTTGAGAAGTCTCCAACAAGTTCAAATTGACACAGGGAAAAAATCTTCTCTGACTTGGGATGAAGGTTGTTGCTCTAGGACTTCGCGTGTACTCCAGCTTGCGTCCATCTATTGTGAGTTGCTTCCAAAATAGGCGGTAATATTTATGGAGATTGAATGGAGGTATTTGGTGGATTTCAGCCATTTGGACCAAATAGAGAGGGATGCCGTGTTCTAGAAAAGGTGGTATATGATCATGCCCTTGTTCACCACATTTAGACTAGAGGAGCTATGTGTGAACTTGTGAAGTGTCCTCTTCATCTAATGGAGGGATTTTTTTGTCCGGGTTGGAGGTCTCGGTTAAGAGATTCTCTTGCCATTTAATATCATGGATAAGGATGATCTTGGGGTTGTTTCTCCATGGGATGGAGAATCGTGCAAGAATGAATGTATTTGCAGGAAGAAGGCTGTTTCACACTAGAATGAAACAGCCGGTACGATCTCCTTTTGTTATTACCTCGTGTAATCTTTGCATTATTTCCTTGAAGTAAACATGTCATATTGCAGGTTTTAAATATACATGAACAAACGGGTCTTATATAATTAGTGTAAAATAAAATCTTCATATTGGGAGTAATAGCTATTTTGTTTCTCGAGAATTGCTATGCTTAGTCTGTCTTTATATAGTTCTCCCTAAATTGTCCTGATCCATTTTTTCCTGTGTAGGCCCTTGCGAAGGATCTTCCATGGAGAATGAGGGAGCCACGTGTTCTTGAGATTCTTCAAGCGGTATGACAATGTGTCACCTTGTTAGAGAATAGAAGGGTTTAAATAGTAAATCTCATAAGCAGGCAGCTCTGCCTTTTTAGTTTGCCATTAAATGAATAAAATTTGTACAATTATGGTTTTATTAGTTGCAGAATATATAAATAAATATAAGCCTTTATTTCTCATTTCACTAGTACCTGTCTACATATAAAAATATACTTTGCAACTAAATAATGCACAAAGTAACCGGTGATAAAATATAATATATAATGGTCAACTTGCAATATACACGGTAATAGTTTGGTAATTCTCTCCAGTCTCGACACACAATAATGTTCATATTCAGTAGTAGTCATTATTGATAATACTGTCACAGTGTCACTTATTCCAACAAATAAGAGGCACACAGATTACTCAGAGTGTGATATCAACTATCACACCGTTGGGGGTGCATCGTCTCAGTGATCACTGTTTTTTCTTTCAAAAAAAAATCCTTTACACTCCAATTAAAAAAAATGAATTTCGTCGCTCAGTGAGTGTGGTCGTCCCCAGAAAAATCAACAACAACCCGACAAAGACAAAATACAAAGAACATCTGCAAGCTGTTGGGACAGGATGGCAGTCCATGGATGCAAAAGATGAACTGTGCACACAAGCTATGGCTCACTTCACATGGGCTTCCATTTCGTCTAGTGAACCAATTAGGGTTGACTACCTTATGGTGGATTTCAAAAGTCGGTAGAGGACGGGGATAACAACATTCTTATCTCTCGACTAATGAAGAAAATAAAAAAGGCCTTGTGGTCGATTGTAACCTTAAACCCATCAGGGATTGATGGGTTTAATGCGACATCCTTATCAATGTTTTTGGGAGATTGCACATATGTCGATGGATTGTGCGTGGTTCTTTGATAGGCACGCTATGGTAGGAGACATTGGCCATACCTTCTTTCTCCTCATCCTAATCGAGCCAATATTCAAACATTGGATGATCATCGTCTGATCCTGTGTGGCACTTTGTGTAATATCTCAGCGAAGTTACTAGCCAGTTCGCAAGATTAGCAATTATACTAAACTGACAACACTGATCCAAGATGCCTTCATCCAGAACAAATCTAGTTTGAACTGCACTTACTAGCACAAAAGAAGTTAAAGAACTTTCATAATCAAGGTTTAAAAAAGCGCGAGACGGTCCGAGGCGTTTTCTCTGAAATTGAGGCGAGGCGTAAGCCTCAATTTTTTTGGAAAAAAAATTAAAATTAAAGCAAAATACATTTAAAAAATATATAATACTATTACATTTTGCCAAAAACACATTTAGGAATAATTTAAAACTAGTAGAAGATACAATACATAAGCGATGAAGGCATTGAAGTTCAAAAAAACTAATACTAAGCCACTAATATACATAATATCAAGTTCCAATTCCAACTTCAATGACTCTATATAAGTATTAAACTAAAGTCTATACTTAATACTAAAGTACAATAGAAACCATAATCTTTAGTGTGAATAAAAAGATATTAACATGCCTTGAATCCCAATCAATTGTCTTGTTGGACGTAGTTGGAGAATTGTCAAATGCTTCCCCTCCTGCCATATCATACCCCAACAAGACGGGGGTCTCGCTGCCCGGTCAGCGAGCCTGTAGGGGGGGGGGTCTAGGGGGGAGCAGGTGCGCTCCCCCCTGCGAGGGTGTGGGGGCAGCGCCCTCGGCATTTTTTTTACTAATGATATTATTTGTATTCAGCTACTCACAATAAAATGTAATAATTATTTTACTTCAGTCTTCACGTGTTTATTTTTCAACATTACTTCATATATCATATATGTGATAACTATTCTAAGTTCACAACTTATACAATCAAACAACAACATCAAGTTGCAAACTTGCTACTAATATAAAATTCTACTACAATTCAAACAAAAATATGTATAATAGAACTAGTATGTGTAGATGTATGATAAATTGAATATGATGTATACAAGATCATGTAACTTCGCTTGTTTCAAGCTATCTCTTCTCTTTGCATGGAGATATATATATAGAAATATGCAAGGTTTAACATGGAAACAAAAATAAAAAAAATAAAAAATATAATGCTAACAAAAAAATAGGGGTTATGTGTAACAAAAAATGTAAAAAAAGCCTCATGACTCGAGGCTTACGCCTCCGCCTCGCCTCGAGCGCCTCACGCCTCGAGCGCCTCATGCGAGGCTGAGGCGTACGCCCCTAAGTCTGTACTTGAGGCGTGCGCCTCGGGGCGTTTTAGGCCCGCCTCGCCTTGAGGCGTACGCCTTTGCACCTCGAGGCGCCGCCTTTTAAAACCATGTTCATAATGCGAGATTGTGTCTGCGACTGTACCCGAATATATCAATGATATGGGCTTCTTGGCAACATGGATCGGACGGATTAAATGGGGCACACAATTCACATCCTCGTGACTCTTTGCATGTGTCCTACCTAGGTTTACCCCTGATTGTGGGGATGTTACATGTTGAAAATGTTGGAGAAGATGGAGAGTATGTTGGCTGGTTGAGAACGTTGGAGAAGATGGAGAGTACGTTGGCTGGCTGGAATACTATGTGTCTTAATGGATGATCAACGGTCCCTTATCAAGAAGGTTCCTTCAGCAATTTTGATTTTCCACCTATCAATGTATAGGATGGTGAAGAGGGTTCAATTTCTCATGGAGGGTATCATGTGGATATTTTTTGGGCCTGTTTTATGCAAGAGATGGCTCTGGTTTTACTGGTACGTGATTTCTAGGCCCCTAGAGGAGGGCTGTTTGGGACTCTGCGTAGTCTTAGGGAGATGAATGAGGCTTTGCTGGGAAAATGGATGGTAAGGATTTGGGGCGAGGGTGATTTTCTCAGTAGGTTGGTATGTGATATTTATGGTGTTGCAATGGATCTTGTTACAAGTATCGGGAGAGTGAGATCATTATCAAATTTCTGGAAGAGCAATTGTGCGGTGATACTGAAGATGGTTCCTTGCCTGTGTTCGATGGTGGGTGTGATGGTTAGTCTTTGGGTTTTTGGCTTGATGATTGGACAGAGCTTGGGATCTTTTATTGACAAGCTTCACAGGCTATTTGCTTTGGCTGTGGATAGAGAGGTGCTGGTGGCAGATTGTTGCCCTGATTTGGGTATTAGTGATGGTGTGTGGTTTCTCTATGTGTATCTCGGATCAATATTTTTGGAGTTAGGTTAGATGTTGCAGAAAATTGATGCTGTCGATGACCCTTCAAGCCGACATTGTCATTGTATACATACAAGGAATTCACAGTGAATAAAGCATACAAAGCGTTTATGGTTCTGAACTCACAGGGGATCCTGAGATGGCGAAAGACCGTAGGTTGATTTGGAGGACACGGGCACCTCGGTGGGTTAAGACCTTTATGCACCCATTCAGGAGGAAGATGCTACTGATGAAAACTTCTAGAGCACGGTTCATCCCGATCAATATGGTGTCCTGTCTGATACACAACATGGAGGATGATGACATTGATCATCTATTTTCAGTGTGTTAGCTGTAAGGCTGTTTGGAGAAAGATAGAGGTGTGGATTGGCTTGATGTTTCCAGCTCGGATTGTTTTTTGAGGAGTTTTGGGTCCGAAACTTATCAATCGAGGGTGGAAAGGGTCAGACACTGTTTTTTGAGACCACATGGTTGGTCAAGAAAGCTTCAATTTCTCGTGATGAGGCCCTACTTCGAGAATGCTTTACTTGCACTATTGTTTTCTTTACGAGTCCTTGGATGAAACACATGAAATATTTATATTATTAAATGTAGATTCTAGATGAGCACCTACCAAGGGTGAACACCCTCTTTTTTTGTAAAACTTGTAGAGGCAGGTCTGCCCCTTATCGTCTGGCACAGTAATCGCCCACAACCAACCACATACGTATTAATTCCGCCAAGGTGTCTGTTGTATACACCGTTTGCCCCATTTATGCATTCCTTCTCCTGAGGCTACATATGGGTCTGTATTCTTATTTATGATGCTTTGAAGCAGATTGATAGCAACACCGATGGGCTCGTGGATTTCCAAGAATTTGTTGCCGCAACCGTTCATGTGCATCAGATGGAGGGGCACAATTCCGAAAAGTGGTTGTGCTGCTCAAAAGCAGCGTTTGAGACATTTGACCTCGACAAAGATGGTTACATAACACCTGATGAGCTCGCCAAGGTACTTAGAACTTCAGCCCAACCTAGATTGGTGGTAAAAGTACTGTTCATTGTCTGTGATTATTGACATAGTTTCTTTCTTTTAGATTGCTGGATTGAAGGGATCCATTGATCCATGCCTGGACGAGGCTGATCTTGACAAGGATGGCAAGATAAGTTTGGCGGAATTCCGTAAACTGCTAAGAACTGCGAGCATGGGTTCTCAGTTACCGAGTCCGGGTGGTCAAAGAAATTCACTCAAGATGTAGAATATTCACGGGGCTCCAGGAAACTGGCTGCTGTCATTTTGGCGTTATTTTTCCAGAGATTGGAATGTTTAGGGCACTTGTGTGTTTGGCACCAACCGATTTTGAAGAAAGAAGCTCATTCTTCAGTCAGAGTTGGGGGGGTCAGTATACCTGAATCCTCAAAATTTCACAAAAATACGCACGCGTCAAAGATGGTTGATGCTGTTTGGAACCCTCAACACACCCTGAAGGTGTTTGATGCTTCATGATTCTGTACATCTGTTTGTGTCAAAGCAGAGTTATGTTCTACCTTCCTCAAAATTATAGTGTGGGATTGCAAGTAAATACAGCGGGCGCACACCTTTATCTCTTGTAAAAAGAAGAAAGTCCTTGTATTTTCCTTCACGTTTAATTGTCCTTGCCCTTTTTTCTAAAACCTGTCCATATTTATATCATAAAGCTTTGTACAGTCGTGTGTCCTTATTACAGTACATGGTGTTTGTCACAATCATTCCTGCTTTGCGTTGAAACTTGAAAATTGATTTCAATTATTTTTTTAAATAGCGGAAAATGAGTTGGTACATATTTAAATAATGAAGAAGTTTCATTCAACTCGTTTTCCTTGAAATAATTACTATGTCGACTTGCAAGTTTAAAATGATATAAATAAAAATCCTGTCTGGGGAATTAGCATAAATCGCAACTGTGATCCTTTGGATCTGTTTCATTGTGGAATAGCTTCTTCACAAAAGCTAAGATGGAAGTAGGTGCAGATGGATGTAAATTACTACATGCCATCCAATTTGATCACCACCACCAACAAATCCTTTTCCCATATTAAGTAGGATCGGCTACATGAATTCTTTGGCTCCATTCGAATTTATCTTGGGCCATTCTCGGGTTTAGATCCACAAAAATTAAGATCCCTTCATATAGTCTCATTCCACACTTCTTGAGCCTTCCTCACCCTTTCTTAACTGGTTCAACATTCAAAACTCGCATCTCTTCACCGGTGCATCAGCTGACCTCTTTTGCAAATTATCAAATCATCTTAAGCGATTTTCTCGCATCTGATCGTTGATTGGAGCTACACCAGCATTCTTTGTGATTGTATCATTTCGAATTTGATCTTTACATGTGTGTGTCTGATTTGATCACCGAGCTACTGAAAAATTGTGACTAGTAGATTATAAGATTTCTTATTGTCAAAAGTAAATTCATGTGTCCAATTGCAGTTTTATAGACTTGTGATTAAACTTTTCTAAACACAGCTTTAATTAAGTGCTATCATTTGCAAAGCTCGAACTTTTTCTGCAATATCATATAAATTAATTGGTGTCCACGACCTGTACCAATTCTGTCTAAATAACAACTCATCTATCTGACAAATGTACAAACAAAAAATCGCTACACAGTTACAATTTTGTTAATCTATGTATTTGGAATTGGAAGCTGCCAACAGAGCCACACCAATGCCAGAACCGTCTTTTGTGCGGTTGATTATTACATTCTCAGAAATCTCCGGTCGAGCAGCTCACTTACTGCATACTGAAGGTATTTTCTGTACTGAGGATAGTGTTCATATAGGCCGCCGTCCATTGCTAGAACAGTTCTCTTTCCAAAAACAGTTCCTTTGGAGTCTTATTCAAGCTTCTGCAGAATGGCTACAACGCCTACACCGACCAGTCTACCTCCCCGTTTGAAAATGGTGTCGCAGACATCTACAAGTACCTCTTTTGCACTCAAGGAGGGAGATCCAATCTACAGCACATCGAGTTCTCCAATATTAGACAGAGTTTCACAAAAGAATTGAATCAATTTCTTTCTTTTTTTTGACTTGGTGGGATGAACCTTCAACAGAGGCCCAACCAAGACTTATCCCAAGATTCGAACCCTGATCTCCCGCGCTGCCAACAGACCATACACCGCGGTGTCTAAATCAATTTCTTAGCAAGGAAAATAACAGATTACATGAAAAAAATGCTTACCACAGCATCTTCATACAGAAAATTTTCAACATTTTGCAAGTTGTCTGCAGTGTCCTGCTGCATAGCACATAGATCAGGGGTTCTGCAAATACAAGACAGAGCAAAGCTAAACAGCATTAACAAGGGATTTAGAAAACTGTGGTTACGATGGAAAAAAAAAACCCATTCAGACAATGAGTTGCCTTGTTAAGTGTCCTACCAGCTTTAGATGATATCTCCCATGAGCTTATTTTAGCAGCAAGTTCTGATGCAATTTTTTGCAAGGTTTTAGAAGCACATTCTCTCTTCTCCCTTACCATATGTTTTTTTCTAGTATCATTTTTGTATTTGTTGACTTGGAAAAAGAGACACATATGCAAAGAAAAACCTGGAGTACTGCCTTTTGATGAACATTATCTCAGTGTTTGATGAGTTGACGTCCAAGGATGCATAATAAAAGCAGAAACATGCAAATTTATTTATATGCAAACAAGGTGTGATATATCATTAGATGTGTCTCAACAACATTTGCATATGAAAGAAATGTAGAATTCAATTTTCTAGTCAGATATATTCATCACAACTAAACCAGTGTTAAAATTGAATTTGTATATCTACTTGCAAAACTAAAATACTAATTCTTGTTGCAAATTGAGCCTGTACTTAATAACTGTATGTTATTATTTCCATGATCTTTCGTATGCATCAATCGTCATTTTTCTCCTATGCAAGATGCATCTGATAATTGATATTTAAATCCGACTTTAATTCTTTAATAAAATAAAACACACCTCCCAAGCAACTAATATGACCAGTACGCTAAAGAAAGATATGGCTGTTGACAGAAATCATTCACAAGTTTTGCAAGTTAGGGAAGAATTTAAAATATCTCCTAGAATCTTGTTTATAGAGATGATTATTCATAGTATCCCTATGCTTATTAGCTAGAAGTAAAAGAAGTAAAACAAGTCATACTTTAAAAAAATGAACATATCGAAATCAAATTTCTTGCTTGGTTAAGTTCTTTGCCCGAGAATAACCCAAGATAGATCCAAATGGAGGCAAAGAATCCATGTAGCTCATCATATTTAATGTGGGAAAAGACATTGTTGTTGTTAAATCTTTATTTCATGTCTACTTTAAATTACAAACCCCAGATGGAACCGTTAAATCCTAATTTGAAGATACACGTGCCCGATTTCATAACTATGCATTAAACTACATTAAAGTTCATAATCCTAACGTTACATTTGTGCATCTCCAATTGTTATGGTAATAATGCTACAATCCTTTCTCCGTCACTGGTACATATGATCACTTTTAACTTTTAACCTCTTTTTTAAAAGATTAACACAGACTTCTCAAATATGTTATCCAAAATTGGATGATTACGAAATAGTAAGCCTCATCAAATTGAATAGTCCTTAGCATCCCCACCTTTTCTGATACAACAAATATTTGACACAATTATAACTGAGAATATTGTTTCTTCGTATGTATTATGCCACGTGTATTACAAATTTCATGTAGTATGTCCTATGAAAAGTTTTCGTCATTTCATCAATGATCCAAGTTTGATTACGAGTCCCCGAATTGGCATGTACTCATGGTAGCCCAACATTATACAAAAAAATAGAAATCCACAACGGTAATAATCATATAAAAATCATTCCATTAGAAGTCATTAGGTTCTATGACTTCAAGCACATACGTTAGACAAATCATTTGAAACTAACACCAAGGCAGGAATGGACATCTTTACACATGTACATTCTCATGCAAGCATGCAAGCATCCTTAACTGCTTTTTATGGTCATAACATATATGTAGTTCACAAAATCAACCATAGTACATATATTCTATCCTTCATTTTAACTTAATTGTGCACGTTGATTTAAGAAACTTCTCTTTAACTCTTTTTTATTCATTAAGAAAATGAACACCCAACAATGATTATTCAAGAGAGAAACATCATCCAGCAAGGGGGACACTAAGGTCCATGGAATACATACACAGCGACAAAATCACAAACAAAAAGAGGAAGGGACCGTACCTATATGGCGTTCACGCATACCATGTTATACCCTAGTTCTAAGTCATTTTCACGCATCACGACCACAATAACCTTTAAATTGAAAGAACCCTTACTTAGGTCTAACGACTAATAAAATCACGAAAAATACCGAGAGGGAGAGGTGATCTTATATTTTTATTGGTAGATCCCTATAGAGGATGACGAGAGGAAACTCCTTTCCAAAAATGGTTGCGATACGCAATCTCCAACGATGTTCCAGCGGAGCTCTGGTGATTTTTAGAGGTGGGAAATGATGGCTGTAAAGGATATGGTTAGATCCTCAATCGCATCACGGAAGCGTGAGCGTCGTATCGAATACGACGAGGAGTGGCTAGTCGCACTAGTTGCTCGATGCAGCGGAATTCAAAAAATTTTATACGACGAAACCACATGATCCAAGAATACTTCTCGAATCGTTTCGTCTAAACCACAAACAAGTAATATGATTACCTCTTGAAGCGTGGTTGCGATCGAGTCTCTAAACGAAGAGACCTCCTGTCTCAAGTCCGATCCGACGGAGGAGACGCTTGCGAGCGCGGGGATGAACCGCGTGCTTCTCGCAATCCATGTTGATGATCCAAGCGGCGGATCTCCTGATCTTGACACACGAGATCCGACGTCTTCTTCACGAGCGAGGCGCACCGAAGGAGACGGAGATCCACGAGCAGAAGAACGGGCAGCATAACGACGATGCCGCGGCGATGGAGAACCTCTCCATGGCATCCATGGTGGACGGCCATGATAGGGAGAGAGAGGGCTGACCTCTAGAGAGAAAGAGAGAGAGAGATGCTTCTCAAGCATTGTGTTGTGTAAAATAGAGAGCATGGAGTGCCTCTCTATTTATAGGGTTTTGGGATCCATGGATCTCAATCCATGTGACATATAAAATCAATGGATGAGATTGATTTATGTCAATCCAATGGCTAAGATTGTTGTTGGTAAAACCAACAAATTTAGATCAAAATATATTTGACAAAATCAAATACAAATTAATCCAAATCAAACCAATAAATAAGGAGAGAAGATACATGGAGATTTCATCTCCATGTACCTTCCAAAGTGGACGGCCACACATTCCTTATAGGAATGATGTGCCGCCCCCCTCTTTCCATGGAGAGAGCAATCTCATGGAAATCCATGAGATTGCATATCTCCTTGAAAATCTCCTCTATTTATTTCCAACAACTTTTGTTGGCTTTTTATTCTTCAAAAATAATTCACAATTATATTTGAGAATATTGCAATCTTGCCATAGAAAAATTGTGAATCAAATTCACAACCCAAAACAACATATAATTTACATTGTCAATTAATTACACAATGTGTATCCAATACACATAATAATTAATCAACACATGTAAATTATAATTAACTCTCTCTAATACATTATAAATCACATTTATAATATATTATGAATAATTGGATATTTCTATCCACATTATTCTTATCCATAACAATTAAATCATATTTAATTATATTGGATAACTTATTCTCATGTACTCAAATAATATGAATCACATTCACATTATCTACATCGTTGATAATCAAATCACATTTAATTATCTAAGATAACTCTACTTATAATATGAATCAAATTCATATTATTCATGATAATTAAATCACATTTAATTATCCATTTTCTCAATGCTCGGATACATATATCAACAATAGAATTATCCATGAACTCTTTCAAGGATAATGCGCTTTCTCCGCGAATACTTGGAGATAAGGACAGGGCGATTGTATTGTTCCACGTATAGTGACATGGATATTGAGATCATATCTCAAATCTAGATCGTGGGCCTCCCATAGATGCTTGATTAAATCAAGACCGCAAATCTAATATTCTCATTGCATCTGAATCATATTCAGGTCAATGTCCAATAATTGGACTAAGATAAGATTACTTCTCTACTGAGAGGAGTCACTAAAATCCAGACCCGTTTCATCACTCCCTAGGATTGGAAGCGTCATGGTTATACAATCGTTTATGATCACATCACCCTCAGGTATTCCTAATACCTGTACATCCTGCATACTGGAAGACCCGGATTAAACCCGAAGTATTGGATCAACTTTATACTGTCTACTTCATGGTTTTATCAGTAAGTTTCTCATTCGATCATTGGGAGTCGGTATCGATCATATACTTTCCAAAAGCATATATCATACCTAGGTCTTGATCATATACTTTCCAAAAGTATATATCAAACCTACAAATTCAGTCAAGCTTCCAAAGCGAGACGACCGTGCGCACGGAATTTGATTCTTCCCAATATCTCATGAGTGAGCTCATGTCTTCCGGTTCAGTAGTGAACCTGTATGATCCCTTTGAGAGATCGTATTACTCATATGCCCTTATATGCACACCAGCACGCCGGTGTATAGACCTTGATTAGGTCATCAACCTATTGGTCTGCCAAATGTACATACTCAGACATATAGTAACATATCTGTCTCCGATCAGAGGATGTGTGCCTATATCATGACAGCATATGATATAGGACTTTGGTTATCTCGATCTCGTTAAGTCAACTCTTTGACCTAACTAATCTGACACCTCCGAATCTCTATTCCTATGCAGAGGACCTGCATCAAGAAGTCGGTCAGATATCAGCCTAACTGAGAAAGGATTGCCATCTCCTACTCAGGCTGGAGATCAACTCTTAATAATCATTTGACGGTGCTTGATGAGTCCTCAATCTAACTCATTAGATATTCATCTAAGCACCAGCCTTTATGATTCAATAATTGAATCAACAGCTGTTTGATTATTAAGATGGCCATGGTACATAACCCTAATTGCACTAAGGGACCTATTATGGAAATTATGTATTCTTAATTTCAGATTAATGAGTGAATTGCAATAACATTTATTGCGTAATGGCTCGCCGTGGGCTCGCATGTCCAACAATCTCCCACTAGCCCAAAGAGCCATTAATGGGCTAATCATTTAAACCCACACTCATGTGACAATCATAGGCTATTTAGAAAATAGCTAGGTAAGCTGATCAGTCACTCCGTTCCCAAGAGACTACGCCAAGTCCTTTTACGACACTTGCATATCTCCTAGTAACAGTGCTCGCATCCAATGCGAATGTTGCATCTCATGCAACCGATACTCAATTTTGTTGGTTATAGTGTCCTTGACACTACATCTTATTATAACCGGTATTCCCATAATCCTTATTAGAATACCTTCATTCCTGGAGATCTCTATCTCCTAAGGTATCTACAGTTAAGACCCTTATAGATCACTATCTACAAGGTCTTAAACCTTTGAAGATAAGACTTTGAGATCACTATCTCTAAGTTTCATCATCTTTGAAGATATTGTTATTACTGCAATCAAGTGTTTTATCTCCATAGTAGGATTAGTAATAGTTTACTACTCCCACTGCATGGTAGACATCTGGTTCTTGTACACATCTAGCATACATTCAGCTTCTCATAACCGATGCACAAGTGCAAGCAGTTCTAGCATTCACTTCCTCAACTCTTTGAGGTGCTATCCCTCTAGACAGGTCACTACCACATCTTAAGGGAAGGAAGCCTTTCTTGGAATTTTCCAAAATTGGAATAAGTCCAAGGTGTATTACTAATGTGACGGTCCCAATACCCTCTTCTCTTTGCTTCTGAACGACTTCAGAACTAAGATCTAAGAGGTATCCTTGAGATCATATCCCAAAGTATGGAACAACCGCATTTTAAAACACTTATTATTTATTCTTATATCATTTTAAATGATTAGAATAATATCTACATTTAGCACGATGAACACAATGGCACCCCCACTAAGCTTTACATGATTCATCAAGATTCTATCTGAAATCATAACATTTACAATTTCATCAAATCTTATGTTCCAAATACAAGAAGCTTATTTGAGTCCAAAGATGGAGTTCTTTGGCTTGCACACCTTGCTTTCCTCAACCATGAAGCCCTGGGGCTACTTCATATGAATATCCTCAGAGATGCATTCATAGAGGAATGCAATCTTGACTCACATCATGAAGATGTCATAGTCAAGTTGTGTAGCTATAGTTAGCAATATTCTGATGGGTTAAAGCAAGGTCACTGGAGAGCAAGTCTTATCGCAAGCGATGCCTTCTCTTTGATGTGTAGCTCATGGCTACGAACCGTGCTTTGAAGGTCTCTATCTTCTCATCAGGTTCCCTCTTTCTCTTGAAGATCCATTTACACCTTAATGGGTCTGACCCATATAGGTGGATCCTCGAGGGTCCATATACAACACTTGTATATGAAGTCTACATTAGACTTTTATTGCTAACATCCATCTTTCCATGTCATGATCCTCAGGAGCTTCATCACATAAAGTCCGATCATTTTCAGATTTAACTGACACATGGAATCCATCCTCAAACTTATTTGAAGAGGTATTAATGTTTCATCTTTAATTATCTATTTTAATTTCCGATTTCAGGAACCTCATTATCTTTTCAAGATTAAATGAGTTCCTTTACTTCATTTTCATCTTGATTCTCAAGAGAGTCATCTTATAAGAATCATATTCTCAAAGATGAGATCTTTTAAGAATTTCAAGGTCATAAAGTAGGTATCCAATACCATCCTTTATTTTCCTAATGAAGTAGCACTCTCTAGTGCTAGATTCCAGCTTACATGCATGGAACCTTACTAAGTATATAATGTAGTCTCTACTACATATATATCTTGGAAACTTAAGAGATAATTATGCTAGGATTAATCATTAATTAAATCATGTCACACACGATCAATTGTATCTCCCTACAACTCCTTTGAGTTAAGGTTTATTAGGAGGATTGAGATAGGAATGATATTCATATCTCCATAAGGTATTTCTTGAATTCATCTAATAGGTACATGCTACCTTGGTTGGATCAAATTCATTTCATCTTCCTTCAAACTTTGGTTCTAAACCAAAATTGCGAAATCTTTGAACATTTCAAAGGTTTCTTAGGTGAAGAGAAGAGATCTCATATCATACATAATCATTAACAGATATCACATATCCATAATGTTTACTATGATATAGATGATCTGCATACATCAATATGTATGAGATCCTTAATACCTTGACACCTTACACCTTTCCCAAATAGGGTGTATTGGACATTTTTACTTTGAATACAATATTCACAAGTATGTGAGATTTGATGCTTTAGACAATCTAAAGTTTCATGTCTTACTGGTCCATTGATCTCATCAACAGACATATGTCCAAAATTTGATGTCAGATCATTATCAAATGATCTTTATCCTCCTATTGACCTTTTTAATTCTCAGTATTAAAAAACTTAATGAACCATTCATTATTTTCTAATTTAATAGAGTCCACTAGATTTTAGGTTACTATCTGAAATATCTCCATCATAACTCTTTATGATAGATTTATTACAGAATTTATGTTTATATCCAACAATTAGAAATAAATAATGAGTGTATTCCAATATCTAGGTCATAGAGACATTCTCTAAGACTAAGGGCTCCCACTGAAAATATGAAGTCTATTGATCTCATGGAAATTGTTGCAATACTTGCATCACTTTCAACATGGATGACCAATAAACCTTAAGATCAAATTTCTAATACATATGCAACCAATTGTAAGTGTCATTAGAAAATTGAGATACAATTATTAGACCTTATCTTATCAAATAAGTAAGTCAATATCAATGATTATATGTAGATTAATCTGATGCACTATCTGATTCCTTCTCTAAGGATTCTAGATAGATTTGATAGTCATACTATCAACTTATTGCAGTATTGGCATTCATTCAACTCTTTGAATGTCATATGGAAGTTACAGAAATACAGTCAACCTTTTGACTATATTTCTTACTTGGGTCCAACCCATGCTTCCACTGCGCTCTCTTTATCTATAAGCAACCATTACTCAAGACTAAGGATCTCTTATGTTAAATTTAAAAGATTTTAATGTAAGAGTATTTCAACATTTATACATGCTTCACCCAATTCATATAATATGAATATTATGAAGCTTCATGAATGACTAGAGTATAGACAGTAGAATGATCACACTCATCATCTACATCCATCTAAACTCTTAAAACATAGGTTCAGGTAGGTACTCAAACAATTTGAATACATCATCTGTTATAGAGCTACCATTCTACATGATGTAGAGAACCATGTCATTCATGATTAAATGTCAAGAGCACATATGTATGCAAGAATATCTTTACTGATTTTATAAGGATTATTTGATAATTACGATCATTATCGACATGTCACTTCAAAAGTACATTCGATGAGATCAAGACTCATAGAGACATACAAACCCTAGGGTTTTAGTCCTATTGTCTATTTAATTATCACTTCTCATTATTATGAGGGAACTTGCATATTGCAACCACATACATTATGTGTCCAACTGTAATTACAATATCTGGATCAAGGGTCCAATCCATGACATTTTACTAGTTATTATTGAGTATAGAATTGAGTGGGTTTAATGAAGGATTATCTGAAATAAGAAATTTGCATGAGTGTATATATTTATATATATACATATTATACTTTGATTTAGGAGTTTTTATATCAAAGTTGTCTTGCCATGTCAACAATGAAAGTTCATTCCCTTAATCACTTTCAATGTAAGAGATATACTTACCATTATATCTCAGCAAGATCTGGGATCTCCTCTTTATCTTTGTTACATCCCAATAATATGAGAAACTGCAACTCCAATAAAGAGAAGCGGGAACACATTCCGCCTTGCAAGTCCAACTTGCATTTCCCAATTCGGTCTTTAATGCCCGGGCCCACCACCCCTAAGGTGATGTTGACCCGTCATCAATTGAACCAACCGTCAATAGGAATAGAACTCGCTATGCGCAATCCAATATCGCCCCAATAATATGAGGATCCGATATTGGGGTCACTACGCATACGGCCTTACTCTTTTGAGAAGCAAAGAATCCGATCCAGATGCGCTTGTATATAGAAGCTGTCACTTCGTACAAGCGTCTCCTATATACAATCCCTGACGACGGAAACCCTTCGCCTTGACGGGAGACCATGGATGTCACTTATGTGATCCTCCACCTCTTATTCAAATTTAATTAATTACTATGAATCACATTCATATAATTAATTCTTCCAAGGGAATTATTACCTCTAATCATATTAGAGTATTCTTAATTGGATATAATTAACTTAATCATATTAAATTAATTATCAATCCAATTTAATCAATCAAACTTAATTTTATGCTTGAATATATATATATATATGGTATTATTCTCAAAGTACGTATTAATTTGTATTTTAATAATTAGAAAAATACATCATAATCCCTCGGACATTATCCCGGCCCTACCCGCTGTCATGGCCAGTACCGACGGGAGTGGGACGGACCGCATACGTTGCAACCCGCTACCCCAGCGATCCCCGACTAGACACCATATCCGCCTCGGGAAAGGATAATGCCAAATTGATTAATTTGTACTTGAGATGATCATCGGTTCTTCAACCGAAATTATACCATATAGTAATCAAAACAATTTTGATTATAAGGAAATTTGCTAGATAAATTTCCAATCCTATTCAAGCAAGAAGTTTGATGATTGTGATATCAATTAAGATTTAGATCAAATCTAATCAATTAATTGATTGAGGCCAAGTCAATTAAGGAAATAATCATCTTCTAATATTTCACAAATATTTTCTATAATTATTTCTCGAAATTAACAATTAATTTCATTAATTGACAATCACATGGTTCTTGATTAGGAAAGCAATTTCAGCAGTGACCCCTACTTACTAAAATTAGCATATCTCAATCATATTAAATCCAAATTAAGCAAAGTCAATTTCTAAAGTTTGCTAATTTGATTTAGGACAGAACCTAAGTGATGTTTCACGTATTTCGAGACAAGTATAAACAGTAATTAACATTTTAATCACGTTCAGATTCACAGTTCCCGCAACAGTGCATACATGTTCATTAAAACGACCATATCTCGAGCATACGAAATCCGATTTACGCAAACTCAGATCCTATGGTTTTCTTATTTAATGGGGAACAAAAATCCAAGTATTAAATTCGTGTTTAAACAATTTAAATAGTGCCGAATTTATTTACTAAACAGACCTGCGAAATCAAATGCGATGAAAACTTTCGCGACCTTAACGAACCCAAGTCGTCCTCGGTTAGCGAATCATATTCGAAACCGTCGACCTAAGGCTCTGATACCACTTGAAGGATATGGTTAGATCCTCAAGCGCATCACGGAAGCGTGAGCGTCGTATCAAATACGACGAGGAGCGGCTAGTCGCACTAGTTGCTCGATGCAGCAGAATTTAAAAAATTTTATACGACGAAACCACATGATCCAAGAACACTTCTCGAATCGTTTCGTCTAAACCACAAACAAGTAATAGGATTACCTCTTGAAGCGTGGTTGTGATCGAGTCTCTAAACGAAGAGACCTCCTGTCTCAAGTCCGATCCGACGGAGGAGACGCTTGCGAGCGCGGGGATGAACCGCGTGCTTCTCGCAATCCATGTTGATGATCCAAGCGGCGGATCTCCTGATCTTGACACACGAGATCCGACGTCTTCTTCACGAGAGAGGCGCACCGAAGGAGATGGAGATCCACGAGCAGAAGAACGGGCAACATAACGACGATGCCGCGGTGATGGAGAACCTCTCCATGGCATCCATGGTAGACGACCATGAGAGGGAGAGAGAGGGCTGACCTCTAGAGAGAAAGAGAGAGAGGGATGCTTCTCAAGCATTGTGTTGTGTAAAATAGAGAGCATGGAGTGCCTCTCTATTTATAGGGTTTTGGGATCCATGGATCTCAATCCATGTGACATATAAAATCAATGGATGAGATTGATTTATGTCAATCCAATGGCTAAGATTGTTGTTGGTAAAACCAACAAATTTAGATCAAAATATATTTGACAAAATCAAATACAAATTAATCCAAATCAAACCAATAAATAAGGAGAGAAGATACATGGAGATTTCATCTCCATGTACCTTCCAAAGTGGACGGCCACGCATTCCTTATAGGAATGATGTGCCGCCCCCTCTTTCCATGGAGAGAGCAATCTCATGGAAATCCATGAGATTGCATATCTCCTTGAAAATCTCCTCTATTTATTTCCAACAACTTTTGTTGGCTTTTTATTCTTCAAAAATAATTCACAATTATATTTGAGAATATTGCAATCTTGCCATAGAAAAATTGTGAATCAAATTCACAACCCAAAACAACATATAATTTACATTGTCAATTAATTACACAATGTGTATCCAATACACATAATAATTAATCAACACATGTAAATTATAATTAACTCTCTTTAATACATTATAAATCACATTTATAATATATTATGAATAATTGGATATTTCTATCCACATTATTCTTATCCATAACAATTAAATCATATTTAATTATATTGGATAACTTATTCTCATGTACTCAAATAATATGAATCACATTCACATTATCTACATCGTTGATAATCAAATCACATTTAATTATCTAAGATAACTCTCCTTATAATATGAATCAAATTCATATTATTCATGATAATTAAATCACATTTAATTATCCATTTTCTCAATGCTCGGATACATATATCAACAATAGAATTATCCATGAACTCTTTCAAGGATAATGTGCTTTCTCCGCGAATACTTGGAGATAAGGACAGGGCGATTGTATTGTTCCACGTATAGTGACATGGATATTGAGATCATATCTCAAATCCAGATCGCGGGCCTCCCATAGATGCTTGATTAAATCAAGACCGCAAATCTAATCTTCTCATTACATCTGAATCATATTCAGATCAATGTCCAATAATTGGACTAAGATAAGATTACTTCTCTACTGAGAGGAGTCACTAAAATCCAGACCCATTTCATCACTCCCTAGGAATGGAAGCG
Source organism: Ottelia alismoides (assembly GCA_037367405.1). NCBI lineage: Eukaryota > Viridiplantae > Streptophyta > Magnoliopsida > Alismatales > Hydrocharitaceae > Ottelia > Ottelia alismoides. The sequence continues at coordinate 189,400 of JAZKJV010008712.1, read as the reverse complement.
TCATGGTTATACAATCGTTTATGATCATATCACCCTCAGGTATTCCTAATACCTGTACATCCTGCACACTGGAAGACCCGGATTAAACCCGAAGTATTGGATCAACTTTATACTGTCTACTTCATGGTTTTATCAGTAAGTTTCTCATTCGATCATTGGGAGTCGGTATCGATCATATACTTTCCAAAAGCATATATCATACCTAGGTCTTGATCATATACTTTCCAAAAGTATATATCAAACCTACAAATTCAGTTAAGCTTCCAAAGCGAGACGATCGTGTGCACGGAATTTGATTCTTCCCAATATCTCATGAGTGAGCTCATGTCTTCCGGTTCAGTAGTGAACCTGTATGATCCCTTTGAGAGATCGTATTACTCATATGCCCTTATATGCACACCAGCGCGCCGGAGTATAGACCTTGATTAGGTCATCAACCTATTGGTCTGCCAAATGTACATACTCAGACATATAGTAACACATCTGTCTCCGGTCAGAGGATGTGTGCCTATATCATGACAGCATATGATATAGGACTTTGGTTATCTCGATCTCGTTAAGTCAACTCTTTGACCTAACTAATCTGACACCTCCGAATCTCTATTCCTATGCAGAGGACCTGCATCAAGAAGTCGGTCAGATATCAGCCTAACTGAGAAAGGATTGCCATCTCCTACTCAGGCTGGAGATCATCTCTTAATAATCATTTGACGGTGCTTGATTAGTCCTCAATCTAACTCATTAGATATTCATCTAAGCACCATCCTCTATGATTCAATAATTGAATCAACAGCTGTATGATTATTAAGATGGCCATGGTACATAACCCTAATTGCACTAAGGGACCTATTATGCAAATTATGTATTCTTCATTTCAGATTAAGGAGTGAATTGCAATAACATTTATTGCATAATGGCTCGCCGTGGGCTCGCATGTCCAACAGGCTGGATGCTAGGGTTGTAAATGGGAAGAGAGAAGCATCCTAATGGATCTTTTATATCCCTCTTATCGAACTTGGATAGATCTCTTAGGCGGATCTCGCCTCAATTCATGTACCAACATTTCAGATTGACCCATCTTCACTAAAGTGATCATATTTCACTCATCCGCTATCCTAATTGATAAATTTTAGATGCGTTGGATTTCTGACGATGTTACACATCCAACAAGTCATAATCTGTTACAATTAGATCAACATTCTATTTTTCATGAACTTTCTAATAGGATACAACTATTTGATCATTACTAACCTAATCAAATTCATGGTAAAAAAATCTGGGTTTCATAGGTCATGAACAATCATCCTTTTTTTACAGGTTTTTTCTTCTCACAGTTGCTCTATCCACACCACTGAATATATGTGCTAAATCATCCTCTCTTCTTGATTTCTTCAATCATCGAGATGGTAGTATATATGGCATCTATTGTACACGTTTTCGAAGAAGGCTAGATGAGTAGAATGACAAAATGTCTTGATTGACAACAATAATAAGGAGTATCCCCACAAGACACCCACGACTAAAATACGAAGGAGAAAGTGCCTTTGTGATGGCTAAAAAATAAATAGTATAGTTGTAGAGTGAGTTAACAAAATATAAGTTTGATATAATTCCATAGAAAGTATGTGAGGAGGTTAGATGGGGGCAATCTTTACGTAACTTGGTTCAACAATTCAACTCTCACTCCTTTCTTGGTTGGACCAACCCAACCCACGATTCCGACAAGTCTTTCTTTGGTAGGATTGCAAGACTTAAAGAACAAAATAAATCCCAAAAAGTAGAATAAGAAAATTGGATCATGTAGAAAGGATAATAAAAGTGATGAGACGAATGTGCGCTAGTCAATGGTGAAAAAATGACAAAGGGTACATGACTAAACTAAACTAATTAAAACTGGGACTTGACTTTCGGGGACTAGATTGAATCATAAGCATGTGGGAAAGAGGGCTCACTATCAATCCTAGTCTAAAGACTACTAAGTAAAGAGAGATCTAGTCGTAACGAATTTGCTCAGTAGTCCTAAGAACACTATTAATTTTCCAAGCTTGAGTGATTTCTTTTTTAGTAGAAAGTACACCATCTGATTCAAAAATATATCACAAAAAGTATTAATAAATTCGTACAAAATAAAATGTAAAACATATAAATTATGTTAGAAAACATAACAATAAAATTTAAAATACCCCAAAATTTGTGCACTATACTTATAAATGGAGTTTTTTTAAATTTATATCTTCTTATATTGAATGATCTCATTTTGGCCATTTATTGTGATCCATTGAACATCCATTTCTCTATTCGCTAGGCTCAGTAGCCTAACTAACTTGCTATTCCACCAAAGCGCTCCAAACATCATCTCAAATTATACGTCAACACCCATATCCCTCGCTTTCTCTTCTTCCACCTTCTCCGATGAGTTGCTCATTGTGACAAGAGTCAAGTGACCACGACCCACAACGTCTAGACGAGAGGAGAGAGAGTTGTAATAAGGTATAGAGCCCTAACTTCTCTACATCAAGCTCTAGTAGCTTGTACAAAAATTAATTCATCTGTGTTGAGGTAACAACCCCAATAGAAGGAGATTTTTTGCTTTTGTGTTGACCATTTATTTCAGTTTTCAACTGTTCTAGGAAAGTTCTATAGCATAGAGTTTAATATCATTTTCAAGTGTTTATTTCAATGCTGACATTTGTTCCAATTTCAATTTTCCTCGATGCATTTCATCACCTAAATTATCATTTTCTATCACAACTCTGTTCACCTCGACTGTTCTAAGGGGTCAAAGGATTTTCAAGCTCCATGTGCTCTAAGATCATACATCATCACTGATCATAGATGAAACTTGAATTATGATCATCTTTATTCAATTAAGAGTCACAAGGCTCATCAAAGTTTTTTTTATTCATCAATACATTCAGAATTTTAGTTTCATGCACTAAAGCGAAGGATAAGGCATGACATTGAAACAATAGGATTGATAGAGACCATTGTTTTTCCATCAGAGAAGACAATCATGCCTAATCGAGTCAACAATGCAATTGAGTACCAGAATTGCACATGTACCCACATGCCTACTAGAATCATACAAAATCCCCATGCTTAGTGAATTTATACATAGAGACCAAATATGTTTTTAAATTAAGAGATTAGTCCCCGTCAGTTTCTGCTTATTTCGGATTTCATTATTTTATAAATATTTCTCTTTATTGCGGTGAGATGTGGTTAGACATGAAACATTTCGAAATAATTGTTCTGGGCACCAGATAGATTTTTTTATATTGAAGTTCGAATAATATTTATCACTTCAAATGGTTTTTTCAATAATCCAAAAGAACAAAAGAGCTCAATTGGTTTGAATTTGTCCAATTGGTATATCCGGGAAAAATATTTGCTCATTCAATGAGTAAATTTTCAAGCGTAACCAACACCTTTTCAAAATATCAGTTCCAAAGTTTTAACAAAATATCAAGTAGATGAATAAGAATAATGAACGAGGAAATATGTTTCATTTATTTTTTTTATGGGAAAGAGGGTGAGCTCCTGGAGCGGGAGTCATCGCAAGTGATATATATTAAACAAAATTAAAAGAAATACAAAAATTATAGTAAAGGATCATGACTCCCAAATGCTCACAAGAGTTCTACAATGAGATACCACATTTTTCATATAGAACCGATGACTCTTAAAAATGAGCTCCTTTCTAGCTAGCCATATCGCCCAAAGCACGACAAACGCCTTGACGATGTCGTCGGAGGAGTTACTCCCTACCTGCCTCACTGAATCCCAAAACCCTGCCTTGCTGTCAAAAGCCACCCATGGGATTGCCAACTCACTCCAAATTTTTGTCAAAGCCACACATCTAAAGAAGAGATGTTTCGAGTTCTCTGACTGCTCCCTACATTTATCATAAGTCAAATCCTGCAATCCAAAAATCCTTGCCCTCCTAACTTTATCGCAAATCATGCACTTTCATAGGCACCAAAGGAATACTTTAATCTTGTTTGGGATCCTGCTAGCCCATATTATCTTCACATCCTGGCAAATTTCAATCTCCAGGTTCCCGCCTTCCCTTCTAAATTCTCTATACGCATGCTTGACCGAAAATATGGTTCCTGCCGAAACCAAATGATCTCGATGCACAATGAATTCATTCGGGGGAGGAGTCTCCTCCTGCAAGCGAGCCAAGTCTTCCCTCCTGCGAACTGAGAGGACCGCCACAAATGGTGGCTTCCATTCTCCATCTTGAGTTGCGCTCCTCAGATCCACATTTTTCACTCCCGCCACCGCAAAAGACTTGGGAACTGCCTCTCCAAGGTGCCATCACCTGTCCAATCATCCTTCCAAAATCTGAAACCACGTCCATCCCCCACCTTAGGCTTCAGCCTGTGCATCACAAGCGGTAACACCTCGCGCACCCCATACCACAAAGGCGATTCGAAACGGGTAACACCTGCCCCAAGATTACCTTTCACCCCATAAATTTCTCTCATCAATCGCGTAGTTAGGTCCTCCATTGGGCCCCAAATACGAACAACCCACTTTTCCAACAGGGCCTTATTCATGCGGTACACATCCCGAACCCCCAAGCCCCCTGGTCCCGAAGACTGGTAACTTCATCCCATCCCACGAGGTGTAGCCCCGACTTCTGCTGCTTCTCCTCCGACTAGAAAAATCTTCTCATCAGCTTTTCTATCTTTTTTTTGACTCCAACATGCATCAATCTTGTCGAGAAAAAGAACGTGGGAATGGCTGACAACACGTGCTTAACCAGAACCAACTTCCCCCCAAACAGAGTAACAACCTTCCACCCAGCAAGTCTCGACTCCAACCTTTGAATCATCTCATCCCAATCTACAACTCTGAGATTACCTGCCACCAACGAAAGGCCAAGGTATGTGATTGGTAAGTTCCCCAACTGACAACCAAGTAGCTCCGCTATCCTGTCCCGTTCATCCTCCTGCATTCCAAACGTGACTATTACCGACTTCTGCATGTTTATCTGCATTCTTGAGAGGTTTCCTAAGATGTCCAAGAGTTGAGCCGCTCTACTGCTCATCTCATCAGAACCTTCTAGAAAAAGAACCGTGTCATCTGCATATTAAAGCAGTGTCACTGAGATATTGCCCATGCGAAAACCCTCACACCATCCCCCGTCCATCGCCTGCATGAAGAGGATTGCAAGCGCATCGACCACCAGAATGAACAACATGCGAGCGAGGGGGCATCCCTGTCGTACCCCTCTGTGGCTAAAAGAAACCATCTTTCGGTCTGCCATTCACTAGGACTGAGAAGGATGAAGTAGTGAGAATCTCTTCATCCAAGCAATCCATCAATCTGGGAAGCCTCTTTTTTTGCTCAGAAACTGCCATAGGAAGCCCTAGTCCACGCAGTAATAGGCCTTGGCAAAATAGATCTTCCATAGCACTCATTTTCTATTCTTGCGCCTCCACTCCAGGCAAATCTCTGATGCTATGACAACCCCCTCCGCCATCTAACGACCTGGTATGAAAGAGGATTGCCCATGTAGCACAATGGAGTCCATGACACTCTTGAGTCTATTTTCTAGCACCTTAGACATAATCAAATAAATGCCGTTGGAGAGAGTGATCGGTCTGAAGTCATCCACTCTAGCTGGGAGATCCTTCTCTGGGAGCAAAAACAACAACACCTTGTTAATCTTCCCAAAACCCCTGTTTCCCTCCCTAAATTCATCCAGCACCTCCACGATCTCGATCTTCAGCAGGTCCCAAAATTCTCTGTGAAAGGATATCGAGAATCCGTCTAGCTCGGGTTCCCCATCAACATTCAACCCCCGAATAGCTTTTTTCACCTCCTCAGTGAAAGGCATCACCAGCCCCTCAACCTGAATAGGAGATATGGCTTTCACCCCCTTCACCCACCAATCCCACCGATTTCCCACATCTTTTCCTGGATATCTCCGTTAAGTGCCCTCTCAGAGCTCCACCCAGTTGTGCCTCCCCAGTGATCCTCACCCCTCCCACCTCAAGCTCGTGAACATGATTCCTTCTCCTTTGGCCAGACACAATGTTGTTAAAAAATCTAGTGTTAGCATCCTCATCTTTCAGCCACTTCTGCCTAGATGTCTGTCTCCATTCCACATCTTCTTTTCTATCCTCCAACAATAGTTCCTCCAATATATTGGATCTCTCTTCTGTCTATTCCTATTCTAAACCTCTCAAATTGTCCATCGCATCTAGACGGCTCACCCCCTCCTGCATTCTATCCCTCTTCTCTCTCCTTTTCACCCTCACCTCCCTTCCAAACTCTTGTAGGAAAGATTAAGCAACCCCAGCTTAGAGGTCATACAAACAATTTCCGAACCCTCGGGGGACCACTCCCTCCACATGTTCTCGACCATCTCCATGAAACCATCCTCCAACATCTACGAGCACTCGAATCGAAAAAAGAATGTGCCTCTCCTAACCTTACTCGACGACCAAGGAATTGGCATGTGGTCAGAGTGTGCAAGCGGAAGTTCCCACATGCGCGATAGAGGAAAGCGTTCCACTCCCTCCACAGAGAGAAGGAACTGGTCCAATCTCAATCTGGATCTAGCATTGTGCCAAGTATACATACACCCGGCCACATCCACAATGGTAAGAACCATTGTATGTACGACCTCCAAGAAGGTGGCAGAGCCTGAATCCCTACTGCCCCCACCCCCCCGCTGAGGGCAGTCCTTCGGCCGCAAAGTGAGTTTCAGATCACCACCCAGAAGCCACAGACCATCAGGAAGATCGATGCATTCATGTGCCAGGTCCACAGCTAAAGAGCCTCTCCCACTTCCTGTGGGCCCATATATGTTTGTTACCATGAAAGATGGACCATATGACCACCGCCTAAGATTGACGGAGTGTGTGAAGGCTGAACTCCATTCTCCCTCTTTTTCAAAATCCTCCTTGTTCCACCTCGTGAGCAGATCCCTAGCTGCCTCCTGTGCACCTAGTACCCCAACCTCAAAGTTTCGCCCAAACCACAGCTCACGTACTGAAGCCACATCATTCCCATAGAGCTTCGTTTCCTGCAACATGAATATATCAGCTCTGGCATCTCGAACAACTTCCCGACCATCATCCATTTCTCGGGTCGGCCCAGGACCTTCACATTCCATGACAGCATCCTCATTTAGCAACACGGTCAGGCCTCCCTTGTGTTTGTGGTTGTACCACTCCCAAGCACTCAACAAAGCTCTATCCAGCAGGCTGAAGCGACTCGGTTTTCCTCAAGGAGAATCACTCTCCTTTGGTTGTTCTGTTATAGTTTCCAGTCTCTCTTCCGGCTCTGTGAACGTCGCCCTACGTCTCGTTTGCTCAAGCTCGACACCATCCCCTTCTACGAGATCCCCCCAGCCCTGGGCCCTCCTCCACTGATTCCATTGGTTCCCCCACCACCCGCCTGCAGGAGGCATGAGCGATTGGGGCCTCAAGCACCTAGTCCATACCCCCCTCTTTCCCCTGGCCACACGGCTCCTCCCACCACCCTTGTTCCCGAGAAGCCTCCCCCGTATCCTTCCCTTCCGTAGGTTCCATAACCTCCAGTAGTACCTCCCCCTCGACCAATCCGACGTGGACATCTTTCCTTCAAACCTAGCCATGGTTTTGCACCCCTTCCCCTCCCTCCCAATGCTCCATCTTCTATGGTGCGTCCCTCTGCCCGGGTTCCTCCCGAAGGGTAGCCCCAAGAACCCAAGAACACGAGGCCTGTGCATATTCCATGCAGACCTTCGAGGTGTACCCTTCCTCTGGCCTCGCAATAATCCCCGATCCATACCTACTTTAGCACCTGCCAGTAGTGGCCCCTTGTCCGGCACTCGATCCACCAGAGCCTTGCCAGTACCTTGGTCCGCTACAGAATCCCCGACAAACTCCAAGCACGGAGCCTCCTCATAACCCCACCTGGGATCACTGCCTTCCCCCCATCTAGATCCACCCTTGGGTCTCCTCTCGGATACGTTTTCGGATCTTCTCCAGGATCCGGAACCGCCCAAACTCTGGGGTCCGAATCTCTGACATGATCTGCTTCCATTTGGGCCATATCAAGGGATGTCGTTCCAACAGGCTATTTTTCGGGAAGCAAGACAAACCCCATGGTGGTGTTGGCTCCACTCCCCATGTGACACCGAAAAACACTGTGCACAACCCGAGGAGGCAGATTCTTCGGGATATGCTCTGCAGCGACCTTCTGACTCCCCACTTTGTCAACCGTATGAGCTCCCTCCACCACGACCGTTAGGGTGCGTTCTTGTATCGGGTTAAACCACTTTAAGGGTGGTTTAACTCCCCTATCCTATATTTTCTCCCTCCATGTGGGTCCCACTTTTTATTTTTTTTTAAAAATAAATAAATCAATTCTCCATCATCAATTTCATCAAAAAATAATATACTATACCATCATATCATATAAAAATTATAAACTACTCCACTTCTATTCACTTTTTCAAACTCCAATACAATCACATCACAATAACTTCTCACTTTTTCAAACTCCAATACAATCACATCACCCCAAATCCACTTCTAACCCACCCCCAGTTTAACTCTCTATCCAAACACCAAAACCCAAAAATGGGTTACCTGCAACCAGTTTAACCCACCTAAACCCACTATCCAAACACCCTCTTAAAGTTCCTTCCACACCTACCGGGTGCACCGTCGGGCTCCTATGATGACCTTCGACAATGACCTGCTCCGCCCACCAGATGAGGGCCCCTCCATTCCGGGAAAGAAACTCGAGCCAATCGAGGCGACCTCGATCTCCAATGTTTCACCGCAAAATCACACCATCCTCCAGCCCAACACCTGTGGGCAGAAGTTACACACTCAAACAACAATATCTGCTTCCCTCCCATTTGAGCATCCATATGATTCAATACATACTACCTCAGCAAGCCCTGCGAGAATATGCTCAACGTGTTCCTCCCTTCTCCATACCACTGGCACACCGTGCACCTGCACTCTGGACAACGCCTGAAACTCCATCTTCACATCGTATGATCGCCCTTTCCTCCAGCACTGATACACCCCGAGCCACCACCTTCCACGGGGTCAGTAAGGCCACATCCCTGCTGAACCTCCCTCCCGTAGCCACTCCGACATTCGATATTCCCCAAAACAGAGCCCGCGACCCATCTCCTTGGTCAACGAGTATCGCCCCTCTCCATGCTGGCTCCTGGGTGTTTCTCCTTCCCATTCCATCCCTCACGGGATAGTTACTCGCCCGATGCACACAACCATGACATCTGAAGCACCTCACCGGTTCCCTACAGTTGCTCGACCAATGGTGAAGCAACCTGCACCGGAAACAACCGTGGCCAAAAGGGTGCTGGGTGCCCCTTGTGGTCGAGGTTCGACCCTCCCCAGGTCGAAGACCTACCACCGCCTCCTCCTCCCGGATGCTATTGACGACCAACACGTCGCTTACCACGTACTAGTACCCATTACTCGCCTCCACTGCCACATTCTCCTCTCTCGCTCCTCCTGTTGTCGACGCTGCGATCACCTGCACCGCAGATGCCCCTCTCTTTGTTCATTTCTCCCTTCATTCAAAGATTAATAATCTCATCCATATTAGGATTATATTATTTATGGAATATGAACCTAAACTCAATTTATGATTCATTCATTATTTCGATCTCAACCTAAGTATAGTAATTTTTTGAGTTTTTTTACAAATAAGCCCTCTCACTTGTGCTAATTATTAATAGAAGGCTAAAGCGACACCCCTCCCCTAGCCCTTCCGAACTCACAAAGTGGATTATGTGATATCTCAAGTGGATTACATGAGGGCTTGGAGAATAGGAATTGGAAAAAACCCATATTTTCTCTCATTATCCAATGTTTTTTTATTTATAAATAATTACTTTATATGGAATATTTATTCTTGTTCATACTATCGATTCCACAATAACTATCACTTATTCCACAATAATTACCACTCATTCATCAATCTAAAGAACAACAAATAGATGATGAATAGGAATAAACTTCATTATTCCACCAACACAAAAGAACCAGAATAGGAAATAAACTCATTTACTCTTGAGTAAATGCAAAAAGGACTTTAACTATACATTGATTCTCAATTAAGGGTGTCGTTTTTCAAATACATGTCTCCATAAACTTTCTAACCTTCTTATGTCAATGTTGAACACTAAAGGTGAAAGTTAGGCCCCTTGTTACATTTGAAAAATATGGCCTCTAATGGGGAATTGATATATAGTTGAGGTCTCTTTTGTAATCTACTCATTATCTTTTAGTCAAGATCTTATTCCACCTTCTTTATTCTTAAAAAATGCTTAGTATTTTCAATTTATAAATTATGATAGTTTATTTTAATTTGACTAAATACATGTATTACAAATCTTTCAAACTTGAACTCAACACTTGGAAAATCTAATAGGTCTAAAAATGCATTTTTGTATTGGTAGCCTATACTGTGCACTGGTACACTTTGACCCGTTTGTTGGGAACATATTCCCCATATAAATTGAATTGCGGAAAAATAACCAAAGTTGATAGGCAGATCTTGCACGATATATCAACTACGAGAAAGTATCTCAACCACACAAAAAAATCAACCACAGATGCAAGGAGAATTTTTAACGTGGAAAACCCTCAATGTGAGGGAAAAAACTACAGGGTTGATCACAACCCAAAACCAAGCACTATAATCGAAGTAATCTCCCTTGAGGGGCTTATAAAAGGCCGACCCTCAATACAGTTCTACAAATCACCAAACAATATAGAATAATAGAGAGGAGAAATATCACCCAATTGTAAATTCATCGCCAAACTGTAGGGAAGAATGCTGAAGAAGAACTGCTCCAAAGGTTACTCCCTCCAAACTCTATGACAACCACCGACTTTCTTCTTCTTCCTCTCTCTTATTTCTTTCTTGTGCTAGGAGAGTTTGTGTTGGGATGATCCTGGTATACACCCCATACCCCCTATTTATACTCCATGGAGATGAGCAAATAAAGAAACCTGGACTCCTACTTTCAATAGGGTTAGGAAAAGATAACTCCTAATCCTAAAAGGTAATTGATCTCCTTCTCCAATCAATAATTTATTTTTTTCCAAATAGGACTACCAATGTCGTATATATATGGATTAGGTTCCCACAAGGAGGGGAACCCATCCAACAAATCTCCCACTCACCGACGATGTGGGAACTGCTCCAAACCTGCAAGGGAGCATCATCTGTCGAACTTTCCAAGGGCGAAGTCTTTGTCATCATATCGACACCATTATCATTTGTGTGGATCTTATCAAGTACAAGCTGCTTCGATTCTAACACTTCATGTATCCAATGATATCTGACATCGACGTGCTTCGCTCTTGCATGGAATGTAGAGTTCTTGCCAAGGTGAATAGTACTCTAACTGTCATAGTAAAGCACATACTTGTCCTGATGAAAATCAAGTTCCTGCATGGACTTCTTCATCCACAGCAACTCTTTGCATGCCTCTAAAGGATATGGAAAGATCCTCAATCACATCATGGAAGCATGATGATCGTATCGTATGCGACTAGGAGCGACTAGTCGTACTAGTTGCTCGATGCAGCAGAATTTAAATTTTTTTAATGTGATGAAACCACATGATCCAAGAACATTTCTCAGATCGTTTCATCTAAACCATAATAGGTATTAAGGTTACCTCTTGAAGCGTGATTGCGATCAAGTCTCTAAACGAAGAGACCTCCTGTCTCAAGTCCGATCCAACAGAGGAGACACTTACAAGCACATTGATGAGACACGCCCTTCTCACAATCCATAATGATAATCCAAGCAGCGAATCTCCTGATCTCGTCACATGAGATCCGACGTATTCTTCACGAGCGAGGCACACCGAAGGAGATGGAGATCCACGAGCAAATACTCCGGTAACATAACGACGATGCTATGGTGATGGCGACTCTCTCAAGGGCTCCATGGTGGATGGCCACAAGAGAGAGAGGGAGAGAGCATTTGGCGTGTAGAGAGAGAGAGAGAGGGAGAGAGCATATGCCATTGTCGTAAAACTTGTAACTCGAAGAGCAAGTGGTGCCTCTTCTTATATAGGGTTTTGGAAGTCCAAGGATCTCAATCCATGGACAACACACAATCAATGGTTGAGATTGATTTGTATTTCTTTCAATGGTCATGATGTTGTTGTAAAAAATACAACAACAATTAATTTAATTTAAATTAATATATATTGATAAATCAATATAAATCAATTCAAAATTAAATCATGTTGACTAATCTTGGAGATAATGAGGAGATTGGCCATATCCCCTAAAGAAAGGTGGACGGCTACTCATTTGAGATAGAATGGGTCTATCTCCTCAAAATCTCATGAGATCTCATTATCTCATGAGATCTCCAAGATTTACAATAACATTTGTTGTAAATTATTTCACAAAAATAATTCATAATTATCTTGTGAATATTGCAATCATGTCATTGAAAAAAATGTGAATCACATTCACATCCTAAAATAAAATGTAAATTATATTTTCAATTAATCATCCAATGTGAATCCAATTCACATCAATAATTAATTAACAAATATAAATCACAATATACTCTCTTTAGTATATTATAAATCACATTTATAATATATCTGAATAATATGGATAGTGCTATCCACATTATTCATATCGGTGATAATTAAATCACATTTATTCATCTTGGGTCTCTATTCTTATGTGCCCAAATAATATTAATCACATTCACATTACTCACATCTTTGATAATTAAATCACATTTAATTATCTCAGATAACTCTCCAAATAATATGAATCAAATTCATATTATTCATGATAACTAAGCCGCATTTAATTATCCATTTTCTCAATGCTAGGATACATATATCAACAATGAAATTATCCATGAACTCTTTCAAGGATAATGCGCTTTCTTCACGGATACTTGGAGATAATGACAGAGCGGTTGTATTGTTCTATGTATAGTAACTTGGATATTGAGATGACATCTCAAATCCAGATCTTGCAGACCTCCCATAGATGCTTTATTAAATCAAGACCGCAAATCTAATATTCTCATTACATCTGAATCATATTCAGATCAATGTCCATCAGTTGGACTAAGATCAGATTACTTCTCTACGAGAGGAGTCACTAAAATCCAGACCTGTTTTATCACTCCCTCGATGGAAGCGTCATGGTTATACAATAGTTTATGATCACATCACCCTTAGACATTCCTAATACCTATACATCCTACATACTGGAAGACCCAAAACAAATCTGAAGTTTTAGATCTCTTTTAGACTACCTCCTTCAGAATTTTATCATTAAGGTTCTCATTCGATCATTGGGAGTCAGTATCAATCATATACTTTCCAAAAGCATATATCATACTTAGGTGTTGATCATATACTTCCCAAAAGCATATATCATACTTAGGTGTTGATCATATACTTTCCAAAAGCATATATCAAACCTTACAAATTCAGTCAAGCTTCCAAAGCGAGACGACCATGCGTAGAATTTGATTCTTCCCAATATCTCATGAGTGAGCTCATGTCTTCCGGTTCAGTAATGAACCTGTATAATCCCTTTAAGAGATCGTATTACTCATATGCCCTTGCATGTACACCAGTGCACCGGTGTATAGACCTTGGTTAGGTCATCAACCTATTGGTCTGCCAAATGTACATATTCAAACATATAGTAACACATCTGTCTCCGGACAGAGGATGTATGCCTATATCGTGACAGCATACGACATAGATCTTTGGTTATCTCAATCTTGTTAAGTCAACTCTTTGACTTAATTAATCTGACACCTCCGAATCTCTATTCCCATGTAGAGGATCTGCATCAAGAGGTCGGTCAGATATTGGCCAAATGAGAAAGGATTGCCATATCCTACTCAGACTGGAGATCATCTCTTAACAATCATTTGACATTGCTTGATGAATCCTCAATCTAACTCTTTTGATATTCATCCAAGCACAAGTTCTATGATTAAACAATTGAATCAACAACTGTATGATCATTAAGATGGCCATGGTATATAACCTTGATTGTACTAAGGGACCAATTATGTAAATTAGTTACTCTTTATTTCAGATCAAGGAATGATATTTGTAATAACATTTATCGCTTAATGGCTCGTCGTGAGCTCACATGTCCAACAATCTCCCACTAGCCCAAAGAGCCATTAATGGGATAATCATTTAAACCCTCACTCATGTGGTAATCATAGCTATTTAGAAAAATAGGCAGGTAAGCTGATCAGTCACTCTGTTCCCAAGAGACCACCAAGTACTTTTACAACACTTGCATATCTCTCAGTAACAGTACTTGCATCCAATGCGAATGTCGCATCTTATGCAACCAATACTCAATTTTGTCAGTTATAGTGTCCTTGACACTATAGCTCAATAATTATTATAACCAGTATTTTCATTATTCTTATTAGAATACCCTTATTCCTAGAGATCTTTATCTCCTAAGTTATCCACAGGTTAGACCTTTTAGATCTCCATCTATAAAGTCTTAATTTCTTGAAGTGAGATCACTATCTCTAAGTCTTATCATCTTTAAAGATTTTGTTATTACTGCAATCAAGTATTTTATCACCTTAGTAGGATTAACAACAGTTTACTACTCCCACTGTATGACAAACATATGGCTTTTGTACACATCCGGCATACATCTGGCTTCTCATAACTAATGCACAAGGGCAAGCAGTTCTAGCATTCACTTCCTCAACTCTTTGAGGTGCTATCCCTTCAGATAGGTCAGTACCACATCTTAAGGAAAAAGAAGCCTTTCTTGGAATTTTCTAGAAAATGGAACATGCCCAAGGTGTACTCCTAATGTAACGGTCCCAATACCCTCTTCTCTTTGCTTATGAACATCTTCAGAACTAAGATCTTAAGAATATGGAATAGCCGGTCTATAAAAACACTTATTATTATCCTTATATCATTCTAAATGATTAGGACATTATCTACATTTAACATGATGAACACAATGGCACTCGCACTAAGCTTCACATGGTTCGTCAAGATTCTATCTGAAATCATAACATTTATGACTTCATCAAATCTGATGTTCCAACTACAAGAAGCCTATTCGAGTCCACGGATGGAGTTATTCAGCTTGCAAAACTTGCTTTCCTCAACTATGAAGCCTTAGGGCTACTTCATATGAATATCCTTAGAGAGGTATTCATAGAGAAATGCAATATTGACTTCCATCTTGAAGATGTCAAAGTCAAGTTATGTAGCTATAGTTAGAAATATTTTGATGGGTTTAAGCAAGGTCACAGAAGAGCAAGTCTCAAAGAAAGCGATGTCTTCTCTTCGGTGTGTAGCTCATGGCTACGAGTCGTACTTTGAAGGTGTCTACCTTCTCATCAGATTCCCTCTTTCTCTTGAAGATCCATTTACACCTTAACTGGTCCTACCCTTATAGGTGGATCCTCTAGGGTCCATATACAACACTTGTATATGAAGTCTACTTTAGACTTAATTACTAACATCCATCTTTCCATGACATGATCTTCATAAGCTTCATCACATGAAGTTCGATCATGTCAGATTTCTCTGACACATGAAATCCATCCTCAAACTCATTTAAGATAAGAGGCATTAGTATTTCATCTTTAGTTGTTCTTTTAATTTTTAATTTCAGGAGACTCATTATCTTCTCAAGATTAAATGAGTTCCTTCGCTTCATTTACATCTTGACTCTCAAGAGAGTCATCCTCTAAGAACCACATCCTTAGAGATGAGATCTTTTAAGAATCTCAAAGTCATAAAGTAGGTATCCAATACCATCTTTTATTTTCCTAATGAAGTGGCACTCTCTTGTGCTAGATTCCATCTTACTTGCATCCATGAAAAAGTTATGGACCAAGCAACCTTTAATCCTCAAGTGTCCAACACAAGGCTAGGCTCCAAACCATAGCTTATGAGGATGCAGATTTAGATATGCATGGAATCTCGTTAACGATATATATTGTAGTCATATATACCTTGGAAACTAAGAGGTAATTATGCTAATATTTATCATTGATCAAATCATGCCACACATAATCTAATTGTATCTCCCTATTCTATTGAGTTTAGGTGTTTTAGAAGGAGTGAGATAGGAATGATATTCATATCTCTATAAGGTATTCCTTGAATTCATCTAATAGGTACTTGCTACCTAGGTTAGATCAAATTCATTTCATCTTCCTTTAAACTTTGATTCTAAATCAAAACTATGAAATCTTTGAACATTTCAAAGGTTTCTAATGTGAAGGGAAGAAAAAACCATATCACAAATAATCATCAATGGATACCACATATAATTAATGTTTACTTTGATATAGATGATCCATATACATCAGCATGTATGAGATCTTGAATACCTCGGCATCTAACACCATTCCCAGAGAAGGGTGCATTGGACATTTTCTACTTTGAATACAATATTCATAAGTACGTAAGATTTGAATTATCAGACAATCTAAAGTTTCATCTTTTACCAGTCTATTGATCTCATCAATAGACATATGTCCAAGATTTGATGCCAGAACATTGTCAAATGATCTTCTTCCTCCTATTGATCTTTTTAAGATGTAATTTCAGTATTAGAAATGTTAATAAACCATTCATTAATTTTCTAATTTAGTAGAGTCCTCCAGATGTCAGATTACTATCTGAAATATATCCATCATAACTCTTTATGATAGGTCTATTCCAGAATTCATGTTTATTTCCAACATTTAGAAATAAACAATGAGTGTATTCTAATATCCATGTCATAGAGACATTCTCTAAGACTAAGAGCTCTCCCACTGAAAATATGATCCAATAGAGATTGTTGCAACAATTGCACCAATATCCATATGGATGACTATTAAATCTTAAGTTCAAATTTTCTAGTCTTCTGAAACATATGAAACATATTACAAGTGTTATTAGACTTTTATTCTTATCCAATAAGTAAGATACAATTATTAGACTTTTAATCTTATCCAATAAGTAAGTCAATTTCAATGATTAAATGTAGATTATTCTGATGCATTATCCGATCCTTCTTTAAGGATCATAGATAGACTTGATAGTCATACTATCAACACATCAGCTCATTACATTATTGGCATTTATCCGACACTTAGGATGTCATATGTGTATGGAAACTATAGAAGTACAACCAACTCTTTGACTTTCCTTCTAACTTGGGTCAGACCCATGCTTCCACTGCGCTCCCTTTCATCTCTAAACAACCATTGCCTAAGATAAAGGAACTCTCATGTTGAATTCAAAAATTTCAATATAAGAGTATTTCAACAATTATACATGCTTCATTTGTTCATACAATATGAATATTATGAAGCTTCATGAATGACTAGAGTATAAATAGTAGAATGATGACACTCATCATATCTACATACATCTTAACTCTTAAAGACTCAGGTTCAGGTAGGTATTCAAACATTTTGAATACATCATCTCTTATAGAGCCACCATTCTGAATGATGCAGTGAACCATGTCATTCATGACTAAATGTCAAGAGCACATATGTATGCTAGAACATCTTCCTAGATTTTATAAGGATTATTTGACAATTATGATCATTATCGACATGTCACTTCCAAAGTACATTCGATGAGAGATCAAGACTATAGAGACATACAAACCCTAGGGTTGTAGTCCTATTATCTATTTAATTGTCATCCCTCATTATTATGAGGAAACTTGCACATTGCAACCACATACATTATGTGTCCAACTGCAAGTACAATATCTTGATCATGGATCCAATCCTTGATATTTTTACTGGTTATTACTTAGTATAGTATTGAGTGGGTTTAATGAAGGATTATCTGAAATAAGAAATTTGCATATATATATATATATATATTTATTTACTTTGATTTAGGAATTTTTATATCAAAGTTATCTTGCCTTGTCAACACTGAAAGTTCATTCCCTTAATCACTTTCACTGTAAGAGATATACTTACCATTATATCTCAACAAGATCTGGAATCTCCTTTCTATATTTGTTGCATCTCAATAATATGAGAAACTACAACTCAGATAAAAAGATGCGAGAACTCATTCCGCCTTACAAGTCCAACTTGCATTCCCAGTTCGATCTTTAACACCCGGGCCCACCACCCCTAAGGTGATGTTGACCCGTCGTTAATTAAACCAACATTCACTAGGATTAGAATTCGCTATGGCAATCCAATATCACCCCAATAATATGAGGAACCAATATTGAGGTCAGTACGTATACGGTCTTACTCTTTCGAGAAGCAAAGAGCCCAATCCAGATGCACTTGTATGCAGGAGATGTCACTTCAGACAGACGTCTCCTACATACAATCCCTGGCGACAAAACCCTTCGCCTTGACGGGAGACCATGGATGTCACTTATTTGATCCTCCACCTCATATTCAAATTCTAATTAATCATTATGAATCATATTCATTATAATTAATTCTTCCAAAGGAAATAACAACTCTATTTATAATAAAGTGTTTTAGTTTTAATTGGATTTCAATTAATCTAATCATATTAAATTAATGATATAATTAATGTCCAACAAACATTTTTTAACTATTACTTGAAAATACTGTATTATCTAGATACGTATTATTTCAAATTTAATAATTAGAAAAATACATCATGATCTCTCAAGAATTATCCGTTCCCTACCAGTTGTCATGGCCAATATCGACGAGAGTGGGATAGACTGCACACGGTGCAACTTGCTACACCAACGCTTCCCAACTAGACACCATATCTGCCTCGGGAAAAGATAATGCCAAGTCACTCACTTTGTACTTGAGTTAATCGGTTTTTCAATCGAATTATACCATATAATAATAAACAAAATCATTTTGATTAACATTATAAGGAGATTTGCTAAACAAATCTCCAAACCTATTCAAGCAACTTGTTTGTTGGAAAATGCATGATGTAATCAATTTGTGATCTAGATCATATCTAATCAATTATTGGTTAAGACAATGTCATTAATGAAATAATTATCATCTTTAAATATTTCAAAAATATTTATCAATAATTATCTCAATAAATTAACCATTAATTTCTATAAAAATTAAATGACAATCACAAGATTCTCGATTAAGTATGCAATTTCCAGCAGTAGCCCTCACTTACTAAAATTAGTATATCTCATTCATTTTAAATCCAAATAATGTAAATTCAGTTTCTAAAGTTTGATTTAAAACATAATCCAAGTGATTAGCATGAATTTCTAGGTATGCCAAAATAATAACCAACTCCTTAATTACGTTATGATTTGTCATCCCCGAAACAGTGGATATATGTTCATTAAAATGATCATATCTTGGGTTATCGGATTTCTAATAATGCAAACCTAAATCCTATTGTTTTCTTAATTAATGTGGAACATTTTTCAATTTAAAATTTCATTTTTAAACATTTTAAATAGGGCCGAAATTTATCACAAAACATGGCTGTAAAAATTGAAATGCGATAAAAATTTCACAAACCCTAACGGGCTCAAATTTTCTTAGGTTCATGGATCGAATCCAAACCTCCAACCTGGCTCTGATACCACTTGAAGGATATGGGAAGATCCTCAAGTGCATCACGGAAGCGTGATGATCACATCGTATGCGATCGGGAGTGACTAGTCGCACCAATTGCTCGATGCAACATAATTTAAAATTTTTTTAATGTGATGAAACCACATGATCCAAGAACTTTTCTCGGATCATTTCATCTTAACCACAATAGGTATTAAGGTTACCTCTTGAAGTGTGGTTGCGATCGAGTCTCTAAACGAAAAGACCTCCTGTCTCAAGTCCGATCCAATGGAGGAAATGCTTGCGAGCACGTTAATGAGACACGTCCTTCTCGCAATCCATGTTGATGATCCAAGAAGAAAATCTTTTGATCTTGTCACACGAAATCCGATGTTTTCTTCATGAGAGAGGTACAATGAAGGAGAAGGAGATCCACGAGTAAATACTCCGGCAACATAAATTGAATTGCGGAAAAATAACCAAAGTCGATAGGAGGATCCTGCACGATATATCAACTACGAGAAAGTATCTCAACCACACAAAAAAATCAACCACATATGCAAGGAGAATTTTTAACGTGGAAAACCCTTAATGCAAGGGAAAAACCACGGGGTTGATCGCAACCCAAAATCAAGCACTATAATCGAAGTAATCTCCCGTGAGGGGCTTACAAAAGACCGACCCTCAATACGTAGAGAGGAGAGATATCAACCAATGGTAAATTTGTCACCAAACTGTAGGGAAGAATGCTGGAGAAGAACTTCTCAAAAGGTTACTCCTTCCAAACTCCACGGCAACCGTGAACTTTCTTTCTTCTTCCTCTCTCTTATTTCTTTCTTGTGCTAAGAGAACTTATGTTGGGATAATCCTGGTATGCACCCCATACCTCCTATTTATATTCCACGAAGATGAGTAAATAAGCAAACTTGGACTCCTACTTCCAATAGGATTAGGAAAAAATAACTCCTAATCCTAAAAGGTAATTGATCTCCTTCTCCAATCAATAATTGATTTTTCCTTTTCCAAATAGGACTAACAATGTCCTATATATATGGAATAGGTTCCCACAAGGAGGGGAACCCATCCAATACCATTTTGATGACATGATAAGGGAGTATTGTTATACTTGTACACCTTTGTATGCATCGTTGCTACATCATTGAATTGAACATTAAGAAAATAACTATTCCATCTTTATTGTCATTAGCATTCAAAATAACCTAGTAAAAATGGTTATTTATTTTTAATTTATTTAGAGTACTTTCTATGTTTAGCATGTGTTGCACCTATAAAAATATCCCCTATCTACCCTAAATATATATACCAGCTCATTCAATTTTGGGCTATTCCTTAGTGAATCCTACTAGGCAAAAATGTGTTCTACTGAATCTTCATCGAGCTATGCATTTTGATGCTTTTTCAAGCATTACTCTCGACATTTTGCTCCATTTGTTCGATTTTTGTTTCAATTCTTGCTCATATTTTGAGGGCTTTATTTAGATAGTATATTTTAATCATTATTCTTTGCTTAGAGAGGCATTATTTGTGGAGGCATCTTTTTTGAAGCAAACAAAAGAAACCATTATAAGGTACATGACTTGTGGCGTTTGTGTGGCAGTCTTCCTTCTCATGTAGAAGGTAAATCTAGTAATACGTGAGTTTCTACAATAGTTTAGACTACACTATATATAGTTAAGATAGTGAGTGATCGTAAAGCCTGGATAAACCAAGCTTATTATAAGATATATGGTCAACAATGCAAAAATGATAGAGAAAAATTTGATTTATGATATAATATTATATATATATGATATTAATGATTTCTAATATAGCTTTATTATTAGGGGTGATGGGGCTGCCCCGACCCTTTTTTGGGCAATTTTTTTTATTTTTTTTAAAAATATCGCCATGTATATTCATCCCTATATTCCTCCTATATGCCATTCGAATTTCGTCAGAAACAGAGACTCCTACGGCCTCTATCCAGACAGGTCGATTTAAAAAATCCTACGACCATTAAAAAATTGGCGTCTCGATGGAGGCCGTAGGAGTCTCTGTTTCTGACAAAATTCGAATGACATATAGGAGGGATATAGGGATGAACATACATGATGATATTTTTCCAAAAAAATAAAATTTTTTTGTGAAAAATGGGGTGGGGGCAGCCATGTTGGCTGAGCCCCATTTTCCCTTATTATTAATATGTCTAAAATACATATATAAAATTAATTTATCAATTGATTCTATAATAAAATTAGCATATAACAATGAATAATTTGATATTCACTACCATGTGTTTGCTTGTTAAATTTATAAGAAAGAATATTACTTATCATAAAATTATTTTTGATTCTTTATATTTGTTGCAAATATCGTATTAGCCACTATATTTCTAACAATAAACATATAACAATTGTTATTCATTAACTTTCTCTTCTAATTTTTACTAATTAAATTAGCAACAACTAATATAAATTTTAGCAAAAAAGTCAGTGAAGAGTATTCATTATATGAACCTTTAAATATGAATATGATACATGCTATGAATTGTAAAATAAAAATAATAATTGTACATTGAATATTATTTGTTACTATAAATTTAAGATCATACTAAATTGCAACAAATATCCATATTATGTGTTGTCATAGACCAAATTCATTGGATGAGTTTTTTTAAATTTATGATTTTTAATTTTTGACATACCCATAGTCTAGATATTTTTAAATTGATCATTTAGGGTTGGATTATTGATTAACATGATGAGTGATGTACCTCCCTCGTTTACATGCACTACTGATGATTTCTTACTTCATCACATTTATTCTTTCATTTTGGCCTTAAATCCCTAACTAAATGCATGCATGTATCATTAATTTATCAAAAAAATACTCTATAAATTGTACAACATACTGTACAAAATATTGTATGATTATTGTATTTAATACCAAAATAAACGAATAAAGGAAGAAAATAACACTACAGGAAGTTCCAGCTTTGGAGACGACAACTGGCGACGGTCATCGAATGACATCCCTAATGAAAGCTTTTAGGGACGGTCATGACATAACCGTCCCCAATACTTAATATCAGGAGACGCTCTGCGAGCTTGCGTCCCCCTTTGCAATAGCTTAATAGGGACGGTCAGTAAGACCGTCCCCTCTGCCCAGGGGACCCATTGGGGACGGTCTTGACCGTCCCCTATACGCCTCTGTTGGTGTCGCCTCCGGTCTTATATCCTAAGTGAGCGACCAGAGGGGACGGTCCATGGTGACCGTCCCCTCTGCCCTGGCAGGTCTTTTGGGGACGGTTCTGACCGTCCCCAATACCCTTCTGTTGGCGTCGCCTCCGGTTTTTTCCTTGAAGGGAGACCAGAGGGGACGGTCACGATGGACTGTCCCCTCTGCTCTAGCAGGACCTTTGGGGACGGTTCTGACCGTCCCTAATACGCCTCTGTTGGCGTCTCCTCTGGCCGTTCATACTTAAGTGGCTGAACAGAGGGGACGATCACCAAGGACCGTCTCCTCTGCCCTGAGAGGTCCTTTGGGGACAGTTCTGACCATCCCCTATACGCCTCTGTTGGCGTCGCCTCCGGTCTTATATCCTAAGTGAGCGACCAGAGGGGACGATCCATGGTGACCGTCCCCTCTGCCCTGGCAGG
The DNA here is from genome assembly GCA_037367405.1 of Ottelia alismoides. Taxonomy (NCBI): domain Eukaryota; kingdom Viridiplantae; phylum Streptophyta; class Magnoliopsida; order Alismatales; family Hydrocharitaceae; genus Ottelia; species Ottelia alismoides. The sequence continues at coordinate 166,184 of JAZKJV010008712.1, read as the reverse complement.
TCTTTTGGCGACGGTTCTGACCGTCCCCAATACCCTTCTGTTGGCGTCGCCTTCGGTTTTTTTCCTTAAAGGGAGACCAGAGGGGACGGTCACGATGGACCGTCCCCTCTACTCTAGCAGGTCCTTTGGGGACGGTTCTGACCGTACCCAATACGCCTCTGTTGGCGTCGCCTTTGGCCGTTCATACTTAAGTGGCTGAATAGAGGGGGCGGTCACCAAGGACCGTCTCCTCTGCCCTCAGAGGTCCTTTGGGGACGGTTCTGACCGTCCCCTATACGCCTCTGTTGGCGTCACATTAGGTCAGTGGCATGACCAAAGGGGACGGTCACAGAAGAGCGTCCCCTTTGCCCACCCAAGGGGACGATCTTAAGTGAACCGTCGCCGATCGTCTCCAATGGGGACGGTTGTTACGACCGTCCTCATTGGTTAGATCGAAAAAAACCCCTTCGACCTTCGTTCATCCTCACTTTGCCCTCTCCCAAACCGCCGCCCAAGGTCGCCCCTCCCGGCCAACGTCACCCCTCCGACCTCTCCGTGGTTCCCGTCGTCCTCAATCTTATTTTCTGATATCTAGCTACACTCCTTTGTGTTTATTCTTGTTTATTTTGCTTGATATTCTTGTTAGGGATGTTATTCCCCATGTGAATGGGTTTTTTTGTTGTTATGTTAGGGTTGCTTGATTTGTTTAATGTAATAGGTTTTTCCTCATGTTATGATGAAATATCTTGTTGTAGGATAGAGGAAAACATAGCTTGTTGTATAATAATAGGATGAAATATCTAATAATAGGAAAACATTGTATAGAGAAACATGTTATAGGATGAAACTTGATTTAGATTAAACAACATGTTATAGGATGGAACTTGATTTAGATTAAACAATATTTTATAGGATAGAGGATAGAGGATAACATGTTATAGGTTGAAACATGTTAAACAACATGTTGTAGGATAGAGGATAACATGTTATAGGATGAAACATGTTATAGGAGTAGCATGTTATAGGATGAAACATGTTATAAAACATTGCTTGTTTATATTAAATATAATGTGCTTGTGTATATTAGATCTAGAAATTCTTATTGTGTATAAGAGAAACACTTGATTAGGGTTTAGGATGGAAAAACTTGTTATCTATAATAACATAATGGTGGTGGATTTTATTCTGATTGTGCAGTAAAATGGATAAGTCATGGATGGATAAGAGATACGATGATTTTCAACAATATAAGAGAGGAGTGATCGCGTTCTTGGATTGGGCATTTGAAATAGAAAGAGTTAATAAGAAATTTGGTGGTCTTAAGATTTATTGTCCATGTGTGAGATGTAAGAATATTAAATGGTATGTTAGAGAGGAAGTCTATAACCATCTTATACTCAATGGATTTTGGTTATATTACTCCATTTGGACTGAACATGGAGAGGTTATAGATTTACGAATGGATGAGGATATGGGTGTAGACGCAGGAGTCACTACACAAACCTTGAATAATGTTGATCACGAGTTATTTGAACTAATGGACGACTTAAGAAGACCTGAGGCACAAGACAATGGTGTAGACGATAGATTTTCGAGCAGTTTGCCAGATGCAGAAGATATATTGGCTCCTGGGGTAGAAATGACGCGTTTGCAGTTTCTATTAGAGTTGTTTAAGATAAAAGTAAGGAACGGATCAACTGCTGCAATGATGACAGATGTGCTGTCTTTAATACGAAAGTTATTGAATAATCCTCAGAATTATCCTAAGGATTGGAAAGAGGCGAAGCAACGATTCCGATCGCTCGGTCTGAAATACGAGAAGATCGATGCTTGTGTTAATGACTGTATGCTTTTTCGAGGAGAGAATTCTGATTTAGTTCGTTGTCCATATTGTAAGGCTTCCAGGTATATAGAAGAAAAAAATAATTTAAAGAGGAAGAAGAAGTCGGTGAAAATATTACGATACTTCCCATTAATTCCAAGGCTGAAACGTCTCTTCATGTCAGAAAAAATTGCAAAGTGGATGACGTGACATTCTCGTTCAAATAAACGAGATGCTAAAGGAGTTATGAGACATCCTTCCGATGCATACGAATGGATAAGATTCGATCAGAGATATCCGCATTTCTCTAGTGATGAGAGAAATGTTCGCTTGGGATTAGCTTCAGATGGTTTCAATCCGTTTGGTAATATAAGTCTGAGTTACAGCATTTGACCCATGATTTTGATGGTTTACAATCTACCACCGTGGATGTCAATGAGTTCATCATTTATGATGATGACACTACTAATTCCTGGTCCTAAAGGTCATGGCAATGCAATTGATATGTACCTACAACCGTTAATGGATGAACTAAAAGTCTTATGGACTACTGGAATACCTATATATGATGCATGTAGGAAAGAGATATTTACATTACAAGCTGCATTGTTGTGGATTATAAATGACTTTCCCGCGTACGCAAATTTGTCTGGTTGGAGTACGAAGGGTAAACTCGCATGTCTAGTCTGTTTTGAAAAAACACATTCGACATGGCTGTCTGGAAGTATGAATCATTGCTATTTGGGTCATCGTCGATTCCTTCCACCGAAGCATAGATGGCAAAGGGAAGATAGTAATAAGAAATTTGACGGCTCACCTTATGGACAACGAGTTGACTTAGCTCGTGTGAATGGCAACATTATTTGGGAACATCAATTACTTGTACGAAGCAGTTGCCTAGGACGGACAACCAAGAAAAGTGCAGCCGGTGGTTGGAAGAAACAAAGTATTTTTTCAGAGAGTTACCATACTGGAAACACTTACAGCTTCGTCATAATTTGGATGTCATACATATTGAGAAGAATGTTTTGGAAAATATTTTGGGAATGTTAGATCTTTCGGGTCAATCAAAAGATAATTTAAGGACGAGACGAGATTTAGTTCAACTTGGTATACGGGAAGAACTACATCCAATTGAATTAGACAATGGACGCATTACTGTACCTGCAGCAATATATACTTTATCCAATGCTGAGCGTGATAAAATCTTCAGCTTCCTTAAAAGTATGAAGGTATCTGATGGGTTCTCATCACAGCTGTCGAGGTGTGTAAATGAAAGAGAACGTAAGATAACTGAATTAAAAAGTCATGACTGTCATGTTTACATGGAAGTGTTAATCCCATTAGCTATTCGCGGAATTGTTGACGATGTTGTCCTCCAATCATTAACAGAATTGAGTGGTTTTTTTAGATTATTGTGCTCGAAGGTTTTAGATCCGTTGATCTTGAGAAAACTTGAAGAAGATATTGTTATCACATTATGCAAATTGGAGCAGATTTTCCCACCAGCCTTCTTTGACGTCATGGTTCATTTAATAGTTCATTTAGCAGGTGAAGCAAAAATTGGTGGGCCGGTTCAATATCGTTGGATGTATCCAATAGAAAGATACCTTCGAAAATTAAAAAATATGGTCTTTAACAAGGCACAACCCGAAGGATGCATTGCTGAAGGTTATCTTTGTGAAGAGTGCATTAATTTCTGTGAAATGTATATGGACAGTGAAAGCGTGCGTTTAACCGTTATGAACGAAATGATGAAGGCGAGGTCGTGGAGGAAGAGGACGAATCTAAATTATGGGTCTTTCATTCTTGTGGCAGGCATATATTCAGTGGTATATGTCGCGTAATATCCGATGAAGATAGAGATCTCGTACACTACTATGTCTTGATGCAGTTGTCAGAAATAGATGAATTTTTTGATGAGTACAATTCATTATTTCATGAGACACATAATAAATCTAAATTCCTCAAATAATTCCGTTCACGTGTGAAACATTTACGGGAAACGACAGATGATAGGTGGAACATTAACCTTGACATTCTTGGAAGCATACCATATTCTCAAGTTATGTCTTACAAGGGTTATATTGTAAATGGATACAGATTTAGAACAAAGTCCGCCGACGAGATGAAATCGATGCAAATGTCGGGTGTTATAGTAAAAACAGATTTGCCTTTAGGTTTAGACGGCTATTATGGGGAAATACTTGACATAATAGAGATCAGTTTTACTCATGAATGTCGATGTGTTCTTTTTATGTGCAATTGGTTTGATGTTGGTCGCGAGGGGATAGGATACCAAAGAGACAGAAATGGGATCATTTCATTGAAACAATCTGGGAAATTACAAACAAATGAGCCTTTTACACTGGTCAGCCAGGTAGAACAAGTTTTCTATATTTCAGACAACTTAAGTGATGGATGGATCATACCCGTGAGAACAGTACCAAGAGATTTTTTTGATGTCAATGATGATGATGAGTTGCTAAATATAAACGAGGCATATCAAGCTGAAATACAAGAACATCCAACAGAAATTGTAGATGCGGATTTTTAAAATGTAAGTTTACCATCATTTATTTTCTAATTTTTTGATGTAATATATGAATTATATCATTGTTGTTATATCTAATTCAAATGTTTTATAATATGCAGATATGCCTCCACGTCCTAAACGCATCCGGGATGCACCGCCTGCACCAAAGCGAGGGAGTGAGACCTCCGATCCTGACGGATCGAGTAGCTCAGGCAGACATAGAGGCCCATCTCAGTGCCGAGTGTTGGACCTTCTGCGTCCTGGTGAGACACTCAGGGTGCGGATAGTTGGAGGCGATGCGGTGGGGGAGAACTCAGCTGTTTTCCAGAGTTACTTGGGACATGTGTGCAGAGCCAGGGCCCCTCTCCACATTACAGACTGGCGTTTAGTGGAACGGTCAATAAAAGATGCCATTCTTCATGATTTGGAGGTATTTATAATAATAACAAACCAAATTTTTTCTTCAGTATATATATAAACTTATTTATGTTTGCTTTGATAACTTTGCAGTCTAGTTTTTCCTGGGACCGTGACCCGGCCAATGATGCTCTGATTTTAGGCCATGGGGCGGAGATGTTGCGTAAATATCGAGGTCATGTGAAGGCCCGAGTGAGTACTTTGCTTTATATTTAAGTATAAATTTGTTTTTCATAATATAAGTATATAATTAATTTTCTTTATATTTTAAAGTACTTTGACTCGGAGCTTCCATTGGAAGCCAATTTGGCAAATTGTCCTCCATAGGAAGATCAGCGGGCGCGGAGACGTGAAGGGAAAAGCAGTTATATCACCCACGAGTATGGGGCAGAGAGGTCGACTGCGGTTATCTCACCCTCTTCTGATAGTACGTACAGTTCTTACCCTGCGGCCCATCACATCTGTCTGCAGTTTTCTTTCACATTGTACAAGGTCAGGGGTCAGATCTCTTGACTGCTCGATCGTCGCCATTATCTGACTTTTCTCAAGCTGCTTTATCCTGCCGCTCTCGCTTGATCTTCACGTCTATCTAACAGGCGCTGAATGTACCCGCTGAACAATGGAGGGCGATGGTTTATATTTGGATGGGAGAAGAACATACGGTATGTGACATATATATGTGCATTTTATACATATATCATTTGGAATTAATTCTTTTATTAAAATTACTATCTTCGTATAGGGCATCTCAAGGAAAAATGCTGAAAATCGGAGGAAAGGTTTCAAGTCCACCCATAGAATGGGGAGAAGAAACACAAATCAACTGAAGGATGACTTCGTAAGTAATCTACTTTATGATTAGTGTTAAAATTGTAACTATTATATATGTATTAAAATGGTATCCTAAGTTTACTAATCTTTTCACATTAGGAAGTGGAGAATGAGAGAGTGCCCAGCCGAATGGAAGTCTTCAAGAAGTCTAAGAGCCGCGATGTGGGCGGGGAAGTTCATTGGGTGGATCCTGCCTATGGTCCAATTCATGTAAGTTATTCATAACATATTTGCATCTTTTTTACAAACTAATGAATTTGAACTTACTTAAATAAATTTGTAGGAGGAGATGGTCAGGCTCACAACCACTGGCTCTGTAGACCACACTGGAACGAGTCATCCACCTATTACTCCTGATGCGGCCTTCCTCCAGGCGACCGGTCCAGAGCATCAGGGACGCGTCCGTTGTGGTGGTCGTGGTGCCACCATACGGAATTGGTATGGAGTAGGGAGCGGCTCGACCTCTCAGAAGACACAAAGGGAGAGGGAATTAGAGAGTCAGGTGTCTAGCATGAATATGGAGATTCAGGATTTGCGCCAACAAATGGCGATTTTCAATGCATTCATGCAGGCACATCAAGGTGGAGCGTCGACTAGCCACCCAACAGATGATGATAATACCGCTGCGAGGCTAGGCTACGACGATGACGGCGAAGAAGAAGATGATGCTGATGACGACGAGGACGACGACGACGACGAGGATGAGGACGACGACTAGGATAGCTTAGTTAGTTTGTAGGATACTTTAGTATATTGTATAACTATTTTGAACAATTATTCTAGGATACTGTAGTATTTTGAATGCATATGTTGTTGGACGAGGAATTTATATATGTGGATTGCATTTTTTTGTGTGGTATTCGTAATATTTATTATGAAGACAGTTTTTTTGTAACAGGTATTACATTATATTGACATACAGGGCAAAATGAGGATCAAATAGGGGGCAATGGAAATTTTTTTTGTTAGTAGATGAACAAAGGGGACGGTCATTGCGACCATCCCCTTCGTTCTTAGAGACGGTTATGACCGTCTTCACTTTCTCTCTTTTGGGACGGTCGTGACCGTCCCCCCTGACTGACTTTAGGGGACGGTCATGACCGTCCCCAATAAGATCCTTTAAGGGACGGTCACGCCCGTCCCCTATGCCAGACTTTTAGGGACGGTCACGACCGTCCCCTATGTATGAGTATTGGGGACGGTTCATAATACCGTCGCTTATACCAAATGGGACGCGACCTTTGGAGACGGTCTTATGACTGCCCCCATTGATCAGAGGGGACTGTCATGTTATCATTAGCGACGGATGTTGACCGTCGCCTGTTCTACTCTTTCTTGTAGTGTAAATAAATAAAGTGTCAAAGACACTGAGTGACCATGGACCCTAAGACCCAATCAACACGATGACTTGGTAGACAAGAAATAAAGTAGGGAGAGATAGGGCAGAGAAACTGTATAGAAAATATACAGAAAACCTCTATATGAATATTACACAAGACTCTAATTTAATTGCCCAAATATTATTTTTTAGGACCTATTTTATTCAATTATTTTTACACATCAAATAGCAAAAACCTCTATATGAATATTGTAGATAAAAATATAAAGGAAAATATAAAATTGAGTTCACGTAGAAATAATGCACATAGTGGTTGGGACACACAAAATAAAAAGCCAGAATAAAAACTTCACAGACCTGTATCTTCTCCATATTGTATCAAAATTGATGAACCACCTTTAATTGTATATAACTTTTAATAAGCTATTTATTGAAGTAGTTTCATTTAATTTGAAGTTAAGATACAGAAGTTAGGTTTTTGGCCCTCATTGTGCAATATACATGTCCATTATATTCAATATATTATTCTTTATATTATTCAATTTCTTATATTTTTTTTATAAAATCGTAAATACTATTTGAAACATTAAAATAAACTAAAACCGTTAAAATGAAATTAGCATAATCAATTACTTCAATATATAGATGAACTTTACCTATATATATCTATAAAGAATATATAAATAATTATTCAAGTGTATAATCAACTCATAAAAATACAATAAAAAATAAGTGAATTTGTAATTAAATAAATTTAAAGTATATAAAATACATGTATATAGTAATAAAATATAAAATACAAATTAAAAATAAAACACATAAAATACAGATCAATTTACCTATAATTATACATGTAAATATTAACTTAGAATAAATGACCTCATAAAAATAAATAAAATCATACATTAAATACTACATTAAATTATAAACATTTTTTTATTTTAATAAAAAAATAATTAATTCATTTATTAATTATTATTGAATTTATAAGCATTTTTTATTTTCTTTTTCCTGTTTGGTCCATGTGGACCAACCACTCTTCAAACGTTGACTCCAGTCAACTGTCCTCCCTAAGTTCTGACTTCTGTCAAAACTCACGGGAGGTCCCTTTTCTCTCATTTTCCACTCAACCTCCACGCTTCCTTCCTCCTCGAGCTCTTCACCTCTACCCGACCCCCATGACTGTCCTCCACACCGACCTCTCCACCTTCACCAACCCTCGGTCCACTTTACACAATCGTGCCTCGAAAACCATCATTCATCAGCCAATAAATAACCCTCGAGAGCTCCATTTTTGTTTTTGATCTCTTCTTCATGTTTCTTAGCCCCTCATACCACCCACATCAGCATCTAATTGGTGACAGGAGGTAGAACTGTGGCTCTACAACAAGGAGGAGGCGCAGAGGAGCGGATCCATCATCTCCGACCACCTTCACAGGAGGTCTTTCTTCTTTGACCATCAGGTCAAATAAAGGCCCTTTTTCTTCACATTTTAAGTAACCTTTAATCCCTAGTAATTTCAGTATTCAACGTTAAAATTATTGTAAAATTGAAAAAAAAAATTGTTGACCTGGAGCTCGAGCTCCAGGTCTGATTCATCGTGCTCCTTCCTATTTTTGATCCATTTCACCATCTCACTTCGTTCCTCGATGCTTCTTATCCATTTCACCCCCCAATCCACCCTCAATTATACAAAAACCAAGGTACATCGAGCTGCAGATCCTCTGCCTCATCGGATCCCACTCACCCCTCCATTCCATCGTGCATTCGAGCCTCATTTTGGGCCGAGACGACTCATCTCAAACAAAGGAAGGTTTTTGTGCAGGTCTTACGTGTCGTGAAGCACTTGGAATCAATACCCAATAGATGCTCTCGGATGCTTGAGCTAGATTGGGCCCCAGGTCCCATCCAAGGGACCTGGAATTTGGTGACAACCACCTACAGCTGCGGAACTTTGCCAGGAAGCGATTGGACCGGTCGACGTGACGAATCAATGTTAGAGTGAGGAGGAATCGAAAAATTAAATCAATGATGGGAAGGCGTTCCTTCTCGTTCATCTGCCGCACTTGAGAGTCGTTCGATCACACCCTCGCTCTAGATTTAATCTGGAGCGTTCCTTCCAAACTAAGCGGTACCCTCTTCCCCACCATTGATCTAGTTTAAGTGGCATGACGTGGCATCTCCTCCGTCGTCCATCTCCACACACAGGGGGGTAATTTGCACAGAACCACCTCTGCCTTTTTGAATTTCCCAATGAGTTCTGTAAATATTTTTGTATGTGTAAAATTAATTGGGAATATCGCAGTAAAGCTCCTGAACTTTTAGCTAATTGCAAGAAGGTCCAGTGCCAGCTTAGCTCATGTGGTCCCCCACGTGAGTTGGGTATTTTATATGTGTATCCCTCCAACTTCACATATTTCATTTTAATATATAAAAATCAACTTTAAGTTCACAATTTTTCGGTAATTTGAATGTAATCCCTCGCATTTAATTTTTATTATAAAGATACCCCTGCCAGTAAAATTATTTTTATGCATGTGTTTGTTTATTTTCCATAAATACTTGCCATACTCAAAAAATTATGGAAAAAATAGATGTATGTGCATGATGGCATACCTATTCACATTGCATAATGTATTTTGTATTTCATCTGCATTTTATATTTATTAAAAATAAAAGAGCACATTTCAATCCTTGTTTACTTTAGAAAATAGAAAAAAAGTATAAAACCATAACTGAAAATTCCAAAAAAAATTATCCACTAGTATTATAGAATTTTATCACTACAGACCAAAAATCACAAAAAATAAAAAAATAAATCTTAAAATAAAAAACCCTTGCTAACCCTACAAAATTCAAATATATTCAAAAACCCAAAAAGGATTTTTTTATTCTATATTTTTATTTATGCATATTATTATATATTAAATATAGTTTTAAGGAATTTTGACCTATTTAATATTTTTAAATCTCAAAACAATTAGGCCTATTTAAAAGTCCTGATTTTGTATATTTTAGACTTTAAAAATACCTAAAATTAGTAAAAATTACCAACAAATCATAAAAATGAAAAAACATAAAAAAATATTTTATAATTTTTTGACTATATATATTTATATTTATTAATTTATTTCCCTATATTATTTTATATATTTATATGTAGTCTATAATATTATTATCTATTATAAATACTTATAAATATTTTTAAATCCTTAAAAAAAGAATGTACTTTTTTGTATTATCTTAATTTTGTATATTTTTTATATATTTTATATTATATATTACCTATATTATACATATTACATTAAATACATATTTATATAGTGATGTATATCCTTTATTATATATTAAAAATAAATGAAAATAATAATCAAAAAATATAAAAAGGAAATAAAATTATAAAATTAAATATTAAAAAATATAGATAAAAATAATAAAATTAAAAAACCCATAGAAACACTAATTAATTTAGAGAATAAATAGTGTACAAATATCCATTATTATTTAATGATAAATAATAATAGTGTTATCCAGTTTGTTCATTGAGTTCGACCCCTACTTGCTTGTCCACTATACACACTTGATTGTAAGGTTATAATAAATTTTGATCGACATTTTGTTTGATATGCTTGTTGATTACTTCTCTTGTGGGTTAATTTTTGAATTTATCTGAGATCTTTGAAAGAGGTCACTTCAACAACTTCGATCTCGACTTGTGAGATTGTACGACTCTCTCCTCTGATTTTCAGCTATATTAGCTACATTCATGAATCATTCCCATTGCGAGATCATGAGGCACCAGAAGGTTAAATGACAAAATAGACACTAGCATCTCGGAGCCCCACCATCGTCAGTTGGCATCCCTCGCTTCCTGCGTATTATCCGACATGGTCTTGGCTTGATAAAGCATGAAGGGAGGAGGACTATGCTTGCATTCCAGGTGACTTGATGGGAGTTCACAATTTCTCTAGTCTGGAAGGGAATAATGTGGCTTCTCCCACGCGCGCTTTCTCCTGCTTCTCTCCATAATGTGCTCTCTCTCTCTCTCTCTCTTTCCACCCTCTCAGAGAGATATTTCCCTAGCAGGGCATCCTCACCACCCAAATGCCCTGTCAGGGCACCTGATATCGAAAATTTCCTATTAAGGTATCAATCGACGAACGATTCGTCAATCAGAAAACTATTTTCCGATCGATGCATAAATATCATAAATATGACAAGAATGGGGAAAGGTTAACCTTTCACCGATTAACAAATGGTTTGCCAAAGAAAATTAGTGGAATTAGTGGGGTTGAAGTGGGATTGTCTTTGTTGTATGTGGAAGGGAAATTTTGAAATTAGCGAATTGTTCATCGATTAGCAATCCGTTCCCCGATTGGTGGCCTAAAATGGAATTTCAAAATTCAGATTCCCTGACAGTGAATTGGTGAGGAGCATGCCCTTTCATGAAAATTGCTCCCCCTCCGATCTCTCCATCTTTCCCCTATCTCTCTCATGCTCTCTTCAGTATATCCTTGCTATTTATGAAGTATAAAAAATAATAAGTATTATTTCCCATATGGCTCTCTCTCATAATTTCTCTCTTTACATTTGTATTGTCAAGTTTTCATCTATTGCATTTTTTAAAAAATACATTTATTTATTTTCACAAAGTAATAAGGATCATTATTTTGTTAATTATTTCAAAAAAAAATCCGACACTCTACAAGAATTCAAAACATAAAGATATATGGAAAAAATAAAAAGTACTAATAATAATATGAATAATGAGTATTCCTGTTTCCTCTATTTATTTATAATTTTATACTGCTAAATATAATTTCATTTATTTATATTCCAACATTTATGAAGATTATAAAATTTTGTAATTAATATTTTTACACTAATCAAATATTACAAAGTAAATAATAATTGTTAGAAGTTAATAATGCATTATAATGAATATCATCAGGGTTTGGAAGATGGAGGGCGCTAGGGTTTGGGCGACAGAGGGTGCTAGGATTTGGGCAGCAGGCAGAGGGAGAGGACTGGAGGCTGGCGAGGAGGGGGACGGGGTTAAGGCGGCATGCATGGGAGGAGGATGTGAGGGTGTGCACATGAAAGGCGAATAAGTTATGGGCACGCGGGTAGTAGGCGGAGGGAGCGTGGTGGAAGATGCGAGTCAGGGGCGCCCGCTGGTGTGGCGGACGCGGTTAGTATCGTGGGATGAACTCATGCGGGGAAGGGAGGTGGGTGGATCTCACGCTTAGGCAACGGTGGTGGGAAGAGGAAAGGGTGGAGGTGCGAGGGGTGGGGCTCGAGAATTGTTGGTTGGAGGTGATGTCAGCTCGGGTGGTGGGTTGCGAAATTCCTCTTCTAGGCTGTCCTTTTCCTCTTCCAGGCCATCGTCTTCCTCTTCCAGGACATTGTTTCCCTCGTCCAAGCTGTCATATGTGGGGGGTATGAGGGACTCCTCGCTCAGGCCATCATCTATGGGGGGCTCGAGGGTCGCGCAATGGTGCTATCGTTGCGACACGACCGACCACCTTTTGAAGGACTCCCCTGTGAAGGTTCCCCTGTGCTTCTGCTGCGGCACTCCAGGTCATCGTTGGGTGGAATGCAGAAGTACGGGGGCAGGTGATCCTAGTTCAGAAGCGGCCATGACTCCAGCTTTTACACGGGGGCTACGCTCGGACCAACTACTGGAGGATTTGGCACTACTGGTGGCAGTGCTGGCAGTAGGGGTGAAGCAAGAGGAGCGACTGGCTTGATTGGTCATAGGGGAATGAGACAATGGGGCTATGCAACTGATTCTAGAGGGGGTTGCATCGACAAGGGCAGTCGGGTGTCGGTGGACTACCTCCATGGGCCAGGTAATGCGGTCTATCTAAGGAGTCTCTCGATGAAGGGAGCCGAGGCTGTCGTTGATGGGGACTTTGACAGTGGTCTTGATGAATCTCCATTTCATCACCTTTATTCTATAATTTTGTCCTAAAAAACCCTAATAAATGCGTGTAAATATCCTTAATTAATGCATTTTAGCATTCATGCATTGTTGTGTAAATACTATTTAAAATACAGTTTTTAATGCCAAAATTATAGAATAAATAAAGGAAAAGAAAAAGAATAAAATATTGAAAATATTTTATGACCTAAAACCCCGTGACCTAGGCATCTCGATAACTAGGTCGACAAGGAATAAAGTAGGGGGAGATAAGGGCCAAAACCCAATAAAAACCCTTTCATTTTATTCATTTTTATTCATTTTTGGGACATATTTTTAGTTCCAGTTTATACTTCAAATAAAGAAACTTTGAACATGAAAGTTGTAGATAATAAAATATAGAAAAATACAAAATTGATTTCATACAAAAATAATATACAGATGAAAAGTTATGGTCTGAATAAAATTCCCAAACCCGAAATACCCAGACCCATATCTCTCAAATAAAAATTCAAAATATATCAAAATCACCTTTAATTGTATATAACTTTTAATTAGCTATTTAATGAAGGTGGTTTCATATTTTTTTGGAGTTACGATGTGAAAGTAAGGTTTTGGACCCCTGTTGTATACTTATACCGATTAAAATATTCATTTTATTTATTGTTTGTTATTTTTCAAAATTTAAATTTCTATAATTTTGTAAATATCATTTATAATATATGTATATATTAAAATAGGAATAAAATACTCAAGAAAATATTAAAATAAAATACTTGTATAAAATACATAGGTAAAATACCTATATCTATACCTATATAGACAATACATCTATTTATTTAATTATATATAATACATCAGAAAAATAAAATAAAAATATATTTAAGTGTATAAAATTGAGTTATAAATATATAAAATAATAAACTAAATTAATAAAATTTAAAAATATAAAATAAAAATAAAATATTAAAAAAAATACAAAATACTTTATAAAATGATAAATATTTTTTATTTTATAACCTAAAATTAATAAAATCGTTTATTATTTTAAATCTATTTTTAAATCTTTTTTCCAGGCTTTTTCCTGGTTGGTCCCCATGGACCAACCAGGAGCGCCCGAGAGTTGACTGCAGGTCAACTCTCTAACCTGCCTTCTACCAACGTCAGAACTGCATTTCGACCCATTTTCTCGAATTTTCATGGTGATTCCTTGTACTTTCTTATGTCGCATTCTTCACAACTTTTTCTCCTCGTTGAGCCCTCTTTCACGTTCTTGTGTTTTTTGAGGATTTGAGCATCGATTCGCTCGATCCCCTTCGTTCTTTGAGCTGCTCGACCCACGTTGTACAAAAAGCACCGGGAGCTTCGCCCGACTCTTTGAACCTCTTGGACCCTAGCTCTGGCCCCCTTTCGATGTGATCATGACTGGAGATGTGACAAGTCTCCTCCATCCAACCGTAGCGAGGTCGGGCGAAGGCCAAGGTGGCTTCCACCCGATTTCTGGCCAACCTTGGCCGTCGAGGTTAGCATCTCTAGTTTTTGACCATTGTGGTCCATTAAATCTATGCTTTAGATAGATTTAGTCTTAGGTGTTTCTTCTGCGTTTTCATTTTGTCTTTTAATCTCGTTAGCGGTGTAGATTCGGTCTCAAAACCTCGCCGGAGCTCCTGAGCTTCGGCCACCGCTCCCCATTCCATAACTCGCCTATCTTTCACCAATAATAGCCAGGATCTTGCTCTCGTGTGTTGTTGCATATCTATCTTATTTGCAGGACCTGAAGGAGGCATCTGAGCCTCTGATGTCGCTGAAGGAGCTTCCCCAGGCCCGCCGGAAGACCACCATCCTCCAGGGAGCGATCAATAGTCCTCAGAGCCATTTGGGCTGCCTGGGGGATTCTCTGGAGGAGCAGGAACATGTGAAAAACCTCTGAAGCATTGTGGGAGGTCGGAGGAGCTCGGTGCGCCTGATTCAAACTCACCCCACACAAGATCTATGAATCATGAATCGTCATCGGCTGTCAAGAGGCTGACACGTGTCAAAGAGAATCCATCAGGAAAGTCCGCCCCCGCCTCACGCTGGGTATTTTGCAACATTTTCCCAACTTTTTTTGTATTGATTAATTAGTACTAAACCTTTCCTCTGCAGTTCTATAATTTTTGTAAAATTTACATTTAGCCCCCTGAACTATTCTTATTTGCTTATAGGTCCTCGGCCACGTCACCTCACGTGCCTACGCACGTGAGGTGCGCGACTATTTTGCAAAGGACCCCTCAGGATTTTGAATATTATTGTTTAGTCCAGAAAGCATTTTTGCATGTTATAATACTTTCGTAAAATTTCAAATAAGCCCGTCATCTTTTTGCTTATTGCATCTTGGTCCCTACTAGTGGCTCACATGTTCTCGTACGTGAGCTTGGGCATTTTTGCAGCGAGGCCCCTACGAGTTTTGGATTTTGTCGTTATTCTAGGTATTTGAATATTGCATTATATATTTTTAGTGAATTTGCACTTTGGCCCCTACACTTTTATTTATTTACAAAATTACCCCTAATAGTATTGAATTTTCTCTTTGTTTCTTATATTTATTTCATACATCTATATTGCTCCAAAAAATACCAAAAAAAATCATTGTGTTCATGTTGCATTTCTCTTCCAGATATATATTTTTATTTTGCATTTTGAAGTTTTTTATTATTTATGAAAAATAAAAAACTTGCATGTTTGTCCTTGTTTGCAAAAGAAAGTACATAAAAATTACAAAATCATTTTGAAAAATTCTCAAAAAAATATATTTTGTGTATTTTTCTACTTTTTGACCTTCAGTCTAAAAATCACTAAAAAATATAAAAGGAAAATAAAAAATAGGAAAACTCAAAAAACCTTTATAAAATATTAAAAATTCTTAAAAAATCTAAAATTTTCTATTTCTAAATTTTCTTTATTGTATTATCTTTATTTTAAAGTTAATTTGGTGCAGTTTTGATACTTTTTGGTATTTTCCCCCATTTAAATTTCGGGTATTTATTTAAACCCTGATTTTAGGTATTTTTTCTTATAAAATATATAAAAAGTAGCAAAATTCTTACAAAATCACAAAAACAGTAGGCAATTATTAAAACCCAAAAATATTTTTTTCTTATTTTTGGACATTTTTGTTAATTTTTATATTAACCCTAGCTTTCATTGTATATATAACATATATAGCTTATTATATATTAAAAGAAAAAGAAAATATAAAAAATTATAAAATAAAAAAGAAAACAAAAAATCAGAAAATTAAAAATTGAAATATAAAATTACATAATTAAAAATAAAAAAATTATTAAACAAAAAAAATAAAACCCACAAAAAGAGCACATATATAGACAAATACATCACATTCACTTTTGTGAGCGTTTTTGCCCGATCTATCCTGCTTGTTCCCTGTATTCGACACTCTACACATACTTGCACCTATACACATCTTTATTGTAGAGTTATAATAAATTTTAACTCTGCATATGCTTTTCATTGTTTGATCATCCATTGTGGGTTAATTGTTGATTAATTGAGGTTTCACGTGAGGTCATCTCAACAACTGTTGATCCGCCTTGTAAATTATCACGACCTCCGCAAAATCCTAGTTATCAAATGGCACTGTTGCCGGGGAGCAACAACGCATAGATCGGCTTTTTGATTGAGTGTGTTATTTGTCTATACTTTTGCCTTATTTATTTTCTTATTTATTTGATATTAACTGTTTTAGCTGTCTAACCTCCTCTCTTGTTGATTTCGTGCGAGGTACCGCGGATCGAGGAAGGCACTCAACTCCAGGAACCTGGGCACCCATGTGAAGCTGGCTTCAGCTAGCCTAGCACTGAAGGAGACATAGAGAGATTTTTGAAGAATGAGCTCCATTTTCATTTGTACCATTTATTTGTGTAATTTTTAAGTGAGAGAGAGAGACTTTAATTTGTAATAATACATGTACTCAAGACTCTGGACTTTCGGGCCCAATTTCCATGTGTTTGCTACTTATTAACCTGTATAGCAAACATGGTCGAACTCAGGGAGGCTACAAATCCCGAGGGTTATTCAGTTAACCAAAACTTAATTAAGAGAAAAACAAGAATCTCAAAGAACAATTATATTTGGTTTTTGGGATTTTTTATTTTTTAAAATTTTTAATTTTTTTATTTCTATTTTTTTGTTTTCTGATTTTTAAATTTTTTGTGATTTTGATTTTGCAATTTTTTATTTTTTTAAATAATACGGAGCAATATTCACAAGATTAAAAATACGCACACCAACTCTTTTTGTAATTTTTCAATTTATCAAAAAATGCTCAGAATAATCCAGAAAAATATTTTTGTGTTTTAAAGATTTTGAAATGTTTTTGAGATTTTTTGTAGAATTTTTAGATGTTTTTGTATTTTTCTAAAAATAAACAGTGATAAAAATAAGAAACAGTGCACATCCTAGAGTAATTTGAAACTTAAAAATATTTAAATGCCCAAAACTTTTGGCAATTATTTTCATGATAAACAGGGACAACTATCTACAAACAGAGATTGAAATCAAGATTTTTGGATTTTTGTAGAATTGTTTATGATTTTTCTAAGATTTTTAGTATTTTTAATTTTTTTTTGGTTTTTTAAAGAATTAATATGTGAAATTTGCATATGAATTAAAAGACAATTAAACAAATATACTCTAATGTTTTTAGAGTTTTTAGAGCAATTTTCAATGTTTTACGAATTTTTGAGTTTCAATCAGGGAAAAATGACATATTTTTGATTTTTTAAGAATAATAAATGATGAAAAAATGCACAGAAAAATGTATACAATGAAGATGTACACTACATGAGTGTAAATGAATTTTTTGAGAATTGTTGAACAAATAAAAAAATTTAAATAGAAAATCATGCAAATTTAGAATCCGGATAACATGTGCTAAAATGTTAATAATGGAAAGTGTTTGCATAAAAAGAGCAATAGAAATAAACAGAGGAGAGAGAGTGTAAATTACCCAATAATACACGTATTGTGCGCGTGATCTCTACTGAACATGGGCCTTTCTGTAATTTTTGAAAACTTCAGGTAGCATAATGTAATTTTCCCTAATTAAATTAATTCTGACAGAGGCTCTTTTGTAATTTTGAAAACCTTGAGGGGGTCAAATACAATTGTTTCAATTTTTAATTCCCCCTAGGGTTCTTCGTTCTTCAACCAAATGCAAAACCACAAAGGGAGCGCCACCCACCCTTCTTCTTCCTCGCACGGGTGGTGGGGAACTGGCGATGGAGGGCTAGCGTTGATGGCGGAGGCGGTGGATGGGCGCGACTCGATTGCTGGCTGGCGGAGACGCACGCGTCGTGGAGGAGATGATGCAGACACGGTTGAGGGCGTTGGCACGACCTAGGTGGAGATGGAGGAGGCGGAGCGAGTCTGGACACAGTTGGAGTGGGCTCCGCCCTAGGAGCATGTCGGAGAAGGACTGCAGTAGAATAGTGGAGGCCGGGCACGGGCTCGCGCGGCCTCGTGCAGCACCTGACGTGTGTGAAGGACGTCGAAAGGGCACGACGACACGAGATGGAGGTCGGATCCGGGATGGTGGCGGAAAAGGCATGACGTGACGGCAACCGCGGTCGGAGGTCACGGAAGTGGCCGTAGAGGAGTTGGGCCGGCGTGGTCAGGCGGCGATGGCGGCCCTACCGCCGTTATTATATATATATATATATCTATTTTTATTTTATAAAAACTGTAGGCAAATAAATTGTGAATTTTTTTGAATTTTAGAATTTTTTATTTTATTTAGGTGATTCTTAAAAAAAAGATGTTAGAGAAAAAATAAAAAAAATGTTTTTTGGTGTTTTGCTTTTTTATATTTTATTTATAGACAACATGAACACGATGGTTCAAATCCCAAAAATCCAACAGAATATGTGAACGAGGATCCGACGAAAAAAATAGAAGAATCGAATCCGATCTCCGGCCACCATACGCGGTCGGAGTTGAAAGATCGTGGAAGATAGAAAAGAAAGCGTAGAGATCGAGAAATTGAGATGAAAACTCGGAATCGGAGGTGGATCAAATCGTGATGGATTTTATGATCTAGGAAATGATTGACGATGAAATAAAATTGCGAAAAATGAAACTACGATTAACCTAGATGAACAATAAGAAAAATAATGTGGATCTCACCTTAGGAAGAAAATGACCGTGATCGCCTCGACGAGGCCGACATGCTGTCATCGGACGGCTCGGAGTCTAGGCACCTTTCTCAACGAAAATTTCTCTCAGAGATCGTACTCTTCTCCCAAAGATCGATCAAGTTGGAATGAGGGAGAAGGAGCCATATACATAGAAAAGATGGAGAATGAAATTTGAATTTTGAATTTTTGGTTAAAGAGATAAGAGAGATGAAAATTGAAATGACACAAAGATAAAGATATTTACAAAAATAACTATTTTTTTGAATTTTCGTCACTTTATTTATTTGAATTAAAAATGTTATTTTTTTTATTTTTAAGGTGGTTAATTGAGAATAGCAACTATATACATATACTATATACATATATGACATTATATACAAGGGTAAATGAGGAAATTAGTTTTTTTGTTTTTAAAAAATTATTATTATTATTATTATTTGAAATAATTAGTAAAATATTTACAAATATATACAAATACAATATGTACAAAATACATGGGAAAATTGCACAAACCACCCCGGAAAACTAACTTTTTACTCGTAACTCCAAAAATTATGAAAAATACAACCATTTTAAAGATAATTTAATTTAGAATCCAATGGAAGTGATATTGGTTCAATTTGAATTCAAATGGAGACATAATTGGTCTTTCAATTAGTGCTTAGTGGCTTTTTCCAAGTATGGTTGCTTTTATTCTGTACATGATTTAATTGTGTAATTATTTTTATTAATTAGAACACATTTTTATTTACAACTTTGGTTTTGAAAGTTATTTGATTTGAGGTCAATTAAGGTACAAATAAAACAGTATAGTATACAAATATACACAACACAACTTTTTTTGGACTTTCTAACTGATGAATCCTCATTCATCACTATTTATTCTTTTATTTTAGCTAAAAACCTATGCAAAACACCATGTATATATGTGTAAATAGAATAAATTACCAAAATGCATGCATTGTGTAAATAGCAATAATTAGCATGTTTTTGTGCATAAATAAAAGAATAAAGAAATAAAAGAAAAAGAGGGAAATATTTAGAATAAATATTAAGTGACCTAATCCCAAGGGAGGGCTCACCATGGGCCTGACCGCAAAAGAAACCAAGTAGAGGGAGATAAGGTCAATCATGCTTGTACATACACCTGTATATAAATAATTTTATTTTCCTCAAAATAAAAATAGAAATAAAAAGTGTTTCTCATACCTTGTACACATTTATAAAAATAAAATAAAAATCATAAAAATCAAAATAAAAAGAAAAATAATAAAAATCATTTTCCACCTTGTATATATACCATGTACATATGTATATAAACTTATTTATTTAGATAATCTAAATAAATCATAAAAATAAAATAAAAGTACCTTTTTATTCCAAATTTTATGTTGTAAATAAATAAAATATAAAATTGGAATAATTGTACAAAAATAAATAATTAAAAATAAAAATAAAAAATACATATGTATATATACCTATATATAATAATATAATGTAAATACCTAATTTTTTTCAAAAAATAAATAAAAATCACAAAAAATAATTTGAAAAATAATAAACATTTTTTATGTTCAAACTTTTTCGAAATAAAATCATTTACTAATTTAAAATGAATTTTCAAATATTTAATAAATGGTGGCTTCTGATTGGTCCACGAGGGATGTTGACCCTCGGTCAACTCCCCCCTGAACCACTCGACCCGGATCCGTGTTCGCTGACCCGACTTCCCCAAATTTTCACGAGCTGATCCGATCGCCATTTCCCAAATCCCTGGGCTCCATTTACAGATCCTTCATCCGAGACCCTCGCCCGGGGATAATTCTAGGGATCCGTGCACCATAGTGCCTTGCCCGACTCCTTCTTTCCGGACCCTCACTTGTATAAAGTCCCAGCTCCGGCCGACATTTCAGTCTATCTTTGGCCTTCCCCCTCGTCGCCAGTGAGCTCCTCTCCCTCGCCTGAGTGACAGCCGTGCGAGAGAGGGTCAAAGTGAGGCACAGGAAGCCGGGAACTACTGATCTGGCGGCTACACCGCCGTGCTCCACCGCGAGGTGGGCTAGAGCCTCTGGACCGTCGACCCATCGAGGCGAAGACCCCCAGAGGTCCCTGACCTCCAGCACAGACACCTTCCTTCGCTAGGTAGCGTAGATAACTTCTAAGTCAGGCTAGATTAATTTTTTTCGATTTCAGTTCAGTCAGCTCCGCCGCCGTCGCCCACCATCTCCGACCACCCATTTGCCCTTGCGACCGCCCTACCACCTCCGTCAGACTTCCCTCCACCTGCTCCACCCTTCCATTCACCCTGACTCACCCCAGAGCCGGTTCCACGCCCTCCTCCATCATCGCTTCACCGGAGGGCGACGCTCTGCCTCACCAGACCACCTTCTTCACCCGCTAACGGGTCGAGGAACTTTGCCCTCAGCCCAGGTTTCTTGCTGCGCAGCTTGCAGGTTAAATCGATCTCATCTGGAGGTTGAGCCATTCGAGCACAACAGATCCGCGACTCCTTCGTCGCCGGAGCTCTCCAGAGCTCCTTGGTCCCATCGGAGCCAACCATCTGCTGCGGAAGACTTAGAGTGTCCTTCTCCACATCTCAGCAGCTCCTGAAGAGGTCCAGCGCGCACGGATTGGGCCGGCGAACATCGCCGGCGTCGAGTTCTTGGAGGACCCTCTTCCTCCGTACGATCAGCCTATCCGCTCCAGTTTTGATCCGGACCATTCATTAGTGAGAAATATCCACCGCCCGATCCATTAGGGCTTTGATCAGGACCGTTCATCGATGAAGGGGTAGCCACGCTTCTCCACCGTCAGATCTCCACATGGCGCGCCTTCAGCCATCGATCTCAATAACGAGGGTAATTTGCACTTAGACCCTCCTTTTGCTTTTTGTTGTTTAGTCCTGTAAATATTAGTTTACGCTGTTTTTATTTTGGAACAATTGCAGTTAAGACCCTAGGTTTATTTTATTTGCATTATAGTCCTTGTTTATGTGAGCCACGTGCCTCGATACGCGAGGTTTGGGAAATTTGCATTTCTATTCCTGTACTTCCTGCATGTTAATGTTTGCATCTTTTTGAATAAGATTTGCACTTATGCCCCTCCGAGTCTGAACCACGTGCTGCGTGCGTGATTATTGTGGGATTTTTCATAAGGGCCCCTGGACTTTTTATATTTATTATTATTTGGCCCAGGAAATATGTTTCTTTGCACTTAGGTCCTTGCTTGCTGTATGCCTTATTTCTATTGAATAAAATATCAATTAAAATCCAAATCAGGTGAAATTTGGAAACACACCTCCTGTCATTGTGTAAAAATTTCCCTAAATTTTTGAGACATTTTTTAGGCTTTTTGCTATTTTTAAAAAATCAAAACAGTGTTTTTTGTTACTGTTTGTATAAGAAAATCAAAGAAAAATATAGAAACTTTTCTAAAAATTCTAAAAAAAATTGTGTTTGATTATTTTGTTGTTTTTAAGCTTCAGTCCAATTTTTGTGCTGTTTGGATTTATAAAAACCAAAAAACTTAAAAACACTAAAAACCTTATAAAAATTCTAAAAAATTCTATAAAATTCAAAAAAATACAAACTTTTTTCTGTAATTTATTTTTTGCATTTATTTTACATTAAAATTACCATCAAATTTTTGTAGACAATTATATATTTTTAATTGGCCTTTCAAATCCGACTGTACATATTGCTCTAGTTTTCAACTTTCTTGATTTTTATAAAATTAACTAAAAATTAAACAATTCTAAAAAATTCACCAAGACACTTAAAAACATAAAACACACTAAAATAATTTTATTTGAATTTTCTGTGCATTTTTGGGTGTTTAAATAAATTGTTAAATTTGCTTGTTTATCATTTTCTTATATTTTCCTTATAATTAAAAATTCCATTTTTTTTAAAAATAATTAAAATCCACCAAAAACATTTTCTTCATTATTTGTATCTTTTTGATTACTTCGTAGGCCGTCTCGGCTATCTCATGCTCCTTGAGTCCGACCCTGGTCGCTATACAACGTTAATAAAATAGCGAGAACCGCTATTTTTTGATTTTCTTGATTTTATCTTTGAGCTTGGTGGTTCTATAATTTTTCTTGTTGACCGATTCTCTCGATCCGGGTCAAAACGAACCGAGAGTGATCTCTACCTTACCCGGATCTTGGTTTCACGGATTTTTCGGTCATCAGAATGGCGCCGTTGCCAGGGAGCACAGCTTAGTAGTCTTGTTTTTCATTTCTTTTCTGTTTTGTTTTTCGCGGCTTTTTTTGCGACTTTTCTTTCGTCCGCAACTTTTTGCGGCTTTTTGTTTCTCTTTTGTTTTCATTTTATTTTATTTTATTTTGTTTTATTTTTGTTTGTTTTGTGTGTTTATTTCTATTTTTGCATATAGCTGGTTTTATTTTATATGTCCTATTTATTTTTATAATAATCTAGTCTTACACACTTCTGTTTCTATTTCTTGCGAGGGCCTGAGGACCGAGGCGACTTTTTCGGAAGTCGAAGCAATCGCGGGATTCGGAGGCGGCTCTCTTCTTTACGGAGCCACAGGAGAGCGCGAGGAGGAAAACCGAAGTGCGGGAGCCGCAGAATAGCCATAGTATAGATTAGGTTTATTTTCAGCACCATATTAGTGTAATATTACAGGTACCCAGACTCTCAGACTTGTGGACTTTGCGGGGTCTGTTTCGCTGAGCACCGGTGTGCTTGATGAACCTCAGTTTCATCATCTTTATTTCCCATAATTAACTCCCTTGCTTAAAAGTTTGTTAATAAATCCCTATTAATGTCTAATAATGAACAGAGTCCTTAATAAATTAAAAACCACAAAAAAATGACAAAATAAAAATTCGTGGTGTTTTTAGACTTAAAAATACCTTAAAAAATATTTCGGGTCCTTGTTTGATTTCATTTCCAGTTTTGGTCAACATGAAACTTGTAGATCTCGTAAAGATCTACAACTTTCATGTTTTGAGTTTTCTCAAATTCGGCCAATATGGCCCTCAAAAATAAGAAAAACCTTCTGAATAAATCTGATTGGGCCACGTGGCCCATTCTGGGGGCGCCACGTGGCCCGGCCTTCTTTGCCTTATCCGCCGTCAACCACAACCGTTAGATCCCTTCATGGATCCAACGACTGTGCTCCTTCCACGCCGATCTTTATCCACGACCATCAGATCCAACCCTATCTTCCATCACAGCCGTTCGTAGCCGCCTGATCTTATCCCGATCCCTTTGATCCCCACCGTCCACTACCACTTAGTCTCTCAGCCTTTCGATCAGACTCAAGGATCCATCTCGACCGCTCGCCTCCGCCTGCCCATCCTCTCGACACATGGTGCGATCACCGCTCTCCGATCGCACCGCCTCGGATCTGATCCTGCCCGTCATTTCGCGCCCAAATACCCACCGTTGGATCACCAGATCCAACGGTCGATCATCATCGTCAACCTCAGAGACTCATTCTCTCCCACGTTCCACCTCGCGCAACCCGCTCCCCCTTCCATTTTTCCCGTCTTCACCTTCCACCATCTCCACTCGCCAACTACCCCATGACCTTCTCCAGTCAACCGTGACCCTCGCGAGCACCACCTCCACCCACGGATCTCTCTTCACGCTCCCCATTTCCTCCTCGAAACCCACGTCCCCACCATCACTTCCGCCATCTCCGCCCTTCAAATAAGCCGCTTCCCCTTCCATTTGCCGTCATCCATCTTTACGCGGGGAGCGGCCAAGCCCTCCTCCGCCTCCCCGTGACAGGGGGAGGCGAGAGGATCGAGCGAAGACGACCCCTCCCTCGGTGAGACCCTCCGCCTTGAACGGCGGAGCAGCGGCGCCTCTTGGCGACCGCCCGAGCTGCATGGACAGGCTGGCCATGTCCAGCGAAGACCCGGGCATCGATCCCGATGTCCAGCCCAAGCCATCACTCCGCCTCCGACCAGGTAAGCCCCTCTGAACTTCCTTTGATTTTTTATTTGATTTCATCGATTTACTTAGGCCTCTCCGGCCATCCCCTCGCTCCGATGACCACCCCATTAGCTCCGCCTCCGATCCCCCTTCATCGCGACACCCTCCGCTCACCGTCTCCTTCCTCCAAACCCTCAGTCAATTCCGACCCACCTCCTCCGCCCTCGCGGCGGAGGAGCTCCGAGATCTCCACCTTCTCTGTCCCCGATGAGCTCCCACCTCACTCCATGCATGCACGCACATCTTCTGTCTGCTTCGGCTATGTGTCTAACGCTGCAGGTCTTCGTGAGCGTCAATGGCCGGAGCCCAGTCGGAGCAGACTTCATCGACTTCGCGGTGGCCATCCGAGCTCCGACGAGCGACGCCAGTTGCCTATGGACCTTCCCCGAGCTCCGGGCTTCCTCGACGACCACTTAGGGAGCTTCGGGGAAGACCACACCGATGGAGAAGGAGCGGCGGAGGAGAGCCTCCTTCGCCGGAGCCCAGAACACGCCGCCAGCCTTCGGCCGAGGGAGAAGAGCAGCCACCGTTGGATGGTCCACCCCCGGTGACCATCCAACGGTCCAGATGGAGCCGCGTCCTCGCCTTCAGCAGCCCTTGGATCATTCCGATCCATCGGCCTCCAACAGGCTACGCGTCGATACCAGAGCGCCCCCGAGCCTCAGCCCCCGAGCCTCTTGGCTTGGTTCTTCCATGCCTTCTCCGAGTTTGCAATGAACCCCGAACCTGGCCGAAGCAGCGCCGAGCCTCCTAGCCATCCCGAGCCTAAGAAGCGCGTGCCTGGCACGTGTTTCACTGGGCTAATTGCAACGAGGTCCCGCCATCTTCTCCATATTGCACTCAGGTCCTCTTTCACGTGCAGATCATGTGCATAGTGGGTAAATTACATTGAAACCCTCGCGGGTTTTCCAAATTGCAAAAATACCCCTGTGCGCGTGGTCAAATTACAGGGAAGGTCCCGCTCCTTTGTTTATTTACTTTTTAGTCCCTCCCAGGGGCCTGTATGCAATTTTATTTTCATGTTTTCTTTTCAGTTATGCCCTTGCGTTCCTTTATGCATATCTTGAGCTACGAACCTCCGATGGAGATGATTTCAGTTCCGTTTTAAAGCTGATTTGATGATCTTTCAAATGGCATGCTTAATTACTGTTTTGGACACAATGATTTTGTTATGTATTATTTTATAGCGATGTGTCTATTTGAGCTCAATATGATGCCTTTCTTCATATTATTCATCACATCTGCCCTTTTTTTTAATGAACTCGGAATTACCTCTTATTTATTTCTGCTCATTCTTTTCACCTAGGGCATATTTTAATTGCATTGCATGATCATTTATTTGCATTATAAAAATTGATAAAAATGCATGTTTATTGTAATGCATTGTCTTGTTATTGTCTACATGCATGTTTTGACCTATAGGCCTTAAATTCAACACTTAATTAAATAGACTCAAATCCGATTAATACGAGAGAGGCTCGTGTCCCTGAGTTCGACCTTGGTTTCTTGCCAAGTAAAATAAATAACGATCACCTCATTTTGATTTATCATCGGATATCTCTAAATGAGGGGATCTCTTTGACGACCGCAATCGGCCCGACTGCACCGACATTTCCAAGTGCTAATCTAGCATTATTAAAGGGCAGATTTTGCAGTTCGTCAAATGACGCCGTTGCCAGGGATGCGGCTCATTTCTTTTATTTTTTGGATTTTTGTGTGTTTAATTTAGTGTTCCTTTTTATAGGTCAATTAACCGCAAATTTTGCATATAAATTTTTTCTTTCCTTTGTGATATCTAATCATTGTTTTTGTGGCAGGGCCCTTGATGGATCAAGGAGGCGAGGAGCAGGACGTTCCCCGCTGCGAGGAGCCGCAGGAGCATGCTTGGAGCAAAGGAGGAAGACAAAAAAATGTGTCGCATTTTTTTATTATTGCATTTTATTTTTAATAATTCGTCTTTTACAGCGGTCTTCGATCGAAGACTCGCGTGTGTAATCGAACGATCATGGTTGTGTGGGGATCGTCCCCACTTGAGTGTCGACTTGGGATAGGCACGCGGCTCTCCGAGCTCACTTTATTTTTACGTGCTTGATCGTAGGTAGGACACACTCAAAGATAGACGTACGTAATCTCGCTTCACTTAGCCAAACTTAAATGGATATCATCCCCGCTAATAGATGCATGATTAGGTGTGGCTTTTTTGACTTGCATACATGTTGGATTTGATTTTCAAAACGGCCCTAATTTTTTTCGCGGCTTTTATCGTCAAATCACTACATGATTTCTCACTTAGCCTCGATCGCGTTTTTCTTCATCGAATACATGTTTTTCACGGCTTTCATTTCCTAGATTGATCACCTAGGATTAATGGAAAATGGAATGAACGGTAGACGGTGATTTTCTGATTGATGTGCTAACCTTAAATTCAGTGATAATTTAAAATAAAATTGGGACTGTTAATTGCAAGTCAACCAAAAATGGAGTAAAATTCGGTTTTGGGAGAGCAACACCCGCGCATACGCCTTGATTTTCAATTCACTTTTTGCTTCGCGTAATTATCTAATGTTTTATCACCAATAAAACAGACAAGATAACTAACCAACCTTGGTTGGTTTCATGTGTGAGTTGGTGAAACTAAGGGTTTGCTTACTTGAATTGAGCCATGTTTGCTACACAACCCTAAAACCTTAGTCACTCCATTTCATCTCCAAAGATTCAACCGCTCACTTGTAAATCCATTCCTCTTCTTCGTTCACCTTGGGTTCCTTCCAACATCAATCCTCATCTTTATACTTAGGCTAATCTCAGCCTAAGTATAGGGGGGACCCAAGTCCCCGTGATTTTCTCTACTCTTCCTTTCTTGCCTTTATACTTAGGTTATTTCTAACCTAAGTATAGGGGGGAGCCCCTCTTAGCTCCCGTATATTCTTCTATATTTAAATGGACCTATGTACTTGTAACATCTAGTGCTATGAGGACATAGCAAAGTTTAAGTATAGGGGGGTATACCGTATATACCGTATATTTACTTTAGCTTTTAGCTATAATCTGAAAAATTTTGAAAAATTAAAAACTTTTTGGCTAAGGTAAAAATCATTGGACTAAGAGAACTCAAAAGATTTCGCGGCTTTTCGATATTATGTTACACTATTTTTATAAAAATATTTTCGAAAATGATTTTTGAAAATGTTTTGAAAACTTTTTTATTTTGTGTGACATGGTTTCGAAAAGTTTGCCTTCTCTTTTCAAGGAAAGTTGAGTCTAACTTGTGTTTTAACCTTCATTAAAATCCATAAAAAATTGAGAAAAACCGCAAAACCCTTTAAGAGTCATTGGTGACTACTAAACCCAATTAAGTCAGCCGCTTTCAGTGAGGGTTCGCCCTTAGCAGATTGGATGGTTTAGAGGACATCGCGCAAGGCCCCGTCCTCAAGCAACGGGCTTCGGCCGGTACTTACATCCATACTGGCTGAATTGCGGATGCTCAATTGAGCTTAGGAAGTTCTAATATCTCTTGAAGTTTTAAAAAAAAGTGTCTTGTTTTTGAATGAAGAAGTTGGATTAGTCCTCTACATTTACACTTTCACCCAGGATATGGATTGGTCAAGGAAACTTAGCTTTTTGAGGTCTTTGAGATTTTAGGATTAACCATCCTTAGTCATCAGGGTCTTAGACTTAATCATCCACATTCCCCTAGGTCTCTAGATTTGCATGCTATATTCCATGCTTAGTCTCAGACAGAAAGAATATGATCAGCACATCACATGCACGACTGCAGTTTTTGATGAGATGAGTTGATTTTTCACCTGAGGGATTGGGATGAGGAAGTCGAGTCTGGATTTGATCTAATGATGCTCGAGGATGGGATAAAATCTTTGGAGGCTTCATGAAACCTGAGTGTCAGCAATATTAGCCAGTATGAGAACTTGATTCTTATACTAATCTCTTGATATTGACCTAAGTGCCAGGGTGTGAAATAAATAAAAAAATTGTTGATCAGTGTGCGCCAACTCTTGGTAAAAGCAGTGGAGCTAGCCACCAATTATACAAGTCAATGATATTCAAAGAAAAGCTCTCATTCCACCAAAGTCAAATATCAAAGAGCTTCCATCAAAGGCGAGCACTCCCAACCATTTCAAAGTGTCCACTTGGACCACCGCTATTAGGACCAGGAGTCGGGCTTGCACCAAAAAAGGGCTCTGCATCGTAAATGCTACAAGTCTGGGTGTCGAAGGTACGATAGGTACTCAAAAAAGACACACCCCGGTGTACTCCTAGGAAAACAAGTGCAGACGGCTCCAACTTCTCTTGACGGACGCACTGATCAACACCAAAAAAAAATGTGTTGCGTAAAAAGGCACTAGAGAGAATCCTTGTTCCAATGAGAGGGAGAGAAGAATTGACACAATCCCATGCCCTCTATTTCTAGCCTGCCATCCACATTTTCTAAGTCTGACAACTAAAGAGACGGTGGACTGAATGCAAGATTTGATTTATTCCCTAGTGCTGAGGATTGGGTCCTTAGGAGATTTTCTCGGACCAAGATTTTGGGTGAAGAATTGACTCTACTCTCAGAATTGCAGTCAACACTAAACTTCATATCCTTTAGTTTATATGTACATCAGAGAGAGTCTAGAGAAGTAGAGGAATTGGAAGCCTCTTGATTAAGGCTGGGTTGAACTCTAAAATTTTGGATCTCTGAAGCCGAGTCGACTTGATCAGATTGGATCCTGTATTCACATGCACAAGGGGGTTAATCCAACTTAGTCATTCTTTTTGATGCTCGAGGACGAGCATAGTTTAAGTATAGGGGGGTGATGAACCTCAGTTTCATCATCTTTATTTCCCATAATTAACCCCCTTGCTTAAAAGTTTGTCAATAAATCCCTGTTAATGTCTAATAATTAACAGAGTCCTTAATAAATTAAAAACCACAAAAAAATGACAAAATAAAAATTCGTGGTGTTTTTAGACTTAAAAATACCTTCAAAAATATTTCGGGTCCTTGTTTGATTTCATTTCCAGTTTTGGTCAACATGAAACTTGTAGATCTCGTCAAGATCTACAACTTTCATGTTTTGAGTTTTCTCAAATTCGGCCAATATGGCCCTCAAAAATAAGAAAAACCTTCTGAATAAATCTGATTGGGCCACGTGGCCCATTCTGGGGGCGCCACGTGGCCCGGCCTTCTTTGCCTTATCCGCCGTCAACCACAACCGTTAGATCCCTTCATGGATCCAACGGCTGTGCTCCTTCCACGCCGATCTTTATCCACGACCATCAGATCCAACCCTATCTTCCATCACAGCCGTTCGTAGCCGCCTGATCTTATCCCGATCCCTTTGATCCCCACCGTCCACTACCACTTAGTCTCTCAACCTTTCGATCAGACTCAAGGATCCATCTTGACCGCTCGCCTCCGCCTGCCCATCCTCTCGACACGTGGTGCGATCACCGCTCTCCGATCGCACCGCCTCGGATCTGATCCTGCCCGTCATTTCGCGCCCAAATACCCACCGTTGGATCACCACATCCAACGGTCGACCATCATCGTCAACCTCCGAGACTCATTCTCTCCCACGTTCCACCTCGCGCAACCCGCTCCCCCTTCCATTTTTCCCGTCTTCACCTTCCACCATCTCCACTCGCCAACTACCCCATGACCTTCTCCAGTCAACCGTGATCCTCGCGAGCACCACCTCCACCCACGGAGCTCTCTTCACGCTCCCCATTTCCTCCTCGAAACCCACGTCCCCACCATCACTTCCGCCATCTCCGCCCTTCAAATAAGCCGCTTCCCCTTCCATTTGCCGTCGTCCATCTTTACGCGGGGAGCGGCCCGGCCCTCCTCCGCCTCCCCGTGACAGGGGGAGGCGAGAGGATCGAGCGAAGATGACCCCTCCCTCGGTGAGACCCTCCGCCTTGAACGGCGGAGCTGCGGCGCCTCTTGGCGACCGCCCGAGCTGCATGGACCGGCTGGCCATGTCCAGCGAAGACCCGGGCATCGATCCCGATGTCCAGCCCAAGCCATCACTCCGCCTCCGACCAGGTAAGCCCCTCTGAACTTCCTTTGATTTTTTATTTGATTTTATCGATTTAATTAGGCCTCTCCGGCCATCCCCTCGCTCCGATGACCACCCCATTAGCTCCGCCTCCGATCCCCCTTCATCGCGACACCCTCCGCTCACCGTCTCCTTCCTCCAAACCCTCAGTCAATTCCGACCCACCTCCTCCGCCCTCGCGGCGGAGGAGCTCCGAGCTCTCCACCTTCTCCGTCCCCGATGAGCTCCCACCTCACTCCATGCATGCACGCACATCTTCTGTCTGCTTCGGCTATGTGTCTAACGCTGCAGGTCTTCGTGAGCGTCAATGGCCGGAGCCCAGTCGGAGCAGACTTCATCGACTTCGCGGTGGCCATCCGAGCTCCGACGAGCGACGCCAGTTGCCTATGGACCTTCCCCAAGCTCCGGGCTTCCTCGACGACCACTTAGGGAGCTTCGGGGAAGACCACACCGATGGAGAAGGAGCGGCGGAGGAGAGCCTTCTTCGCCGGAGCCCAGAACACGCCGCCAGCCTTCGGCCGAGGGAGAAGAGCAGCCACCGTTGGATGGTCCACCCCCGGTGACCATCCAACGGTCCAGATGGAGCCGCGTCCTCGCCTTCAGCAGCCCTTGGATCATTCCGATCCATCGGCCTCCAACAGGCCACGCGTCGATACCAGAGCGCCCCCGAGCCTCAGCCCCCGAGCCTCTAGGCTTGGTTCTTCCATGCCTTCTCCGAGCCTGCAATGAACCCCGAACCTGGCCGAAGCAGCGCCGAGCCTCCTAGCCATCCCGAGCCTAAGAAGCGCGTGCCTGGCACGTGTTTCACTGGGCTAATTGCAACGAGGTCCCGCCATCTTCTCCATATTGCACTCAGGTCCTCTTTCACGTACAGATCATGTGCACAGTGGGTAAATTACATTGAAACCCTCGCGGGTTTTCCAAATTGCAAAAATACCCCTGTGCGCGTGGTCAAATTACAGGGAAGGTCCCGCTCCTTTGTTTATTTACTTTTTAGTCCCTCCCAGGGGCCTGTATGCAATTTTATTTTCATGTTTTCTTTTCAGTTATGCCCTTGCGTTCCTTTATGCATATCTTGAGCTACGAACATCCGATGGAGATGATTTCAGTTCCGTTTTAAAGCTTATTTGATGATCTTTCAAATGGTATGCTTAATTACTGTTTTGGACACAATGATTTTGTTATGTATTATTTTATAGCGATGTGTCTATTTGAGCTCAATATGATGCCTTTCTTCATATTATTCATCACATCTGCCCTTTTTTTAATGAACTCGGAATTACCTCTTATTTATTTCTGCTCATTCTTTTCACCTAGGGCATATTTTAATTGCATTGCATGATCATTTATTTGCATTATAAAAATTGATAAAAATGCATGTTTATTGTAATGCATTGTCTTGTTATTGTCTACATGCATGTTTTGACCTATAGGCCTTAAATTCAACACTTAATTAAATAGACTCAAATCCGATTAATACGAGAGAGGCTCGTGTCCCTGAGTTCGACCTTGGTTTCTTGCCAAGTAAAATAAATAACGATCACCTCATTTTGATTTATCATCGGATATCTCTAAATGA
Organism: Ottelia alismoides; assembly: GCA_037367405.1. NCBI lineage: Eukaryota > Viridiplantae > Streptophyta > Magnoliopsida > Alismatales > Hydrocharitaceae > Ottelia > Ottelia alismoides. The sequence continues at coordinate 133,530 of JAZKJV010008712.1, read as the reverse complement.
GGGGATCTCTTTGACGACCGCAATCGGCCCGACTGCACCGACATTTCCAAGTGCTAATCTAGCATTATTAAAGGGTCGATTTTGCGGTTCGTCAGTGCTAGGGGGACCCCACCGTATTTTGGTTTTCTCGTTTTTCTTTTCCTTTGATTTCATGTGGATTTCTATACTTGAGCCCCTAGACTTACGTTTTTATTTTCATTGAGCCAGGTAGCATTAGGTCCAAATCCCTAATAGAATATCTGTTCCCATAGAACGTGCTTGGATCTAGACAAATAAACCCGTGCTTCACGATAATAGAAATTTCTGCTTAGGACGGTTCTCGCATTGCATCCATATAGGTAGTTTAAATTTATGTGTGGATCATAATTTCATGTAGACTGCTGGAGTCAGGTACGCCGTCTATCTCATGCATGCATCATTGATTTTGTCGCGCATCGGCTTTTCCGCTTTCCTCCCCTTGTTTTTTGGACTTAGGAATAAAAGGAAATCGGAAAATTCATTAGACGATTTTTGAAAAATACATAAAATAAAAACAATAAAATTAGGACTGCTAATCACACTTGACCTAAAAGACACCTCATTTAAAAATCTGTCTTGGGGAGAGTAACCCCCTCCTTGTTTGGTTTGGATGAGAGAGAGAGTGACCCGCATCCTAAGCTAGAGCCACATCCGATTTCTTGACTGACTATCGACCTTTTATTTGGGACAGTCGGTTGAGAATATTGGATTCCTATCAGCTCACGTAATCGCTATGAAAGACTGACTTGATCACCTAAATAAAATTGAAAAGATAATTGATCGATCCCTTATGGTCTTCAGCTCAGTGTGCGTAGGTGAATTGGGGGTTTGCTTTCTCATCTTGTGTGTTTCCAGATCCCTTCTGCCTTCTTCCCATCTATCTTCTCCACCTTCCCATCTATCTTTCTCCCTCCCACCCTCCCTTCAGTCTTTTCTCTTCCTCTTCTTGATCCCTGGATGATGGATCCCCCTCACTTATCGCCGACTCTTGCGGCTTCTTCACTTTCTGAGCATTAGTCCAGTCCACCTTCGAGGGAGGTCGGATCCCCGACAAACCTCCCGTTCCATCCCTCCCATCCCTTTCTTTACTCTGGGCATGCTGCACTAGACGTCCACGGAGATCAGATGGAACAGATGCGAGGCCCGGACGATGCCATTGCTGAGTTGAGAGTGCACCTCGTACGCGATCAGTTTGAGCAGATGCGAGTATCAGATGTCTCCTACCCCAGTATGGTGGATGAGCAGATAGGACAGGGAGCTCAGTCAGCTTGTACATTAGGTCCATTCATCCTGGACTTGGAGCTTATTCAGAGACTGTCGATATTTTCAGGAGAGGTGCACGAGGAGGCCTATCTTCACCTATCCGAGTTCGAGGAGTTTTGCAGGACACAGATCTATTCAGACATCACTGCAGAGGAGCTCATGCTGAAGACCTTCCCGTTTATGCTTCAGGATAGAGCCATGAGATGGAACAGACGTTTGGGAAGGAGATTCACTACTTGGGGAGAGCTACGCAGAGAGTTTCTACAGAGATACTTTCCCCAGCGTAGAGCAGAGTTTTCAGTAGACCCCCAGGAGCCACTGCACGAGGCATGGACGAGGTTTCTTGACCTCTTGAAGACATTTCCTGAGCACGTACTTCCACTGACAGACCTTATTGAGATCTCCATGCGGGGGATGACCGCGGATCAGATAGCACAGGTGATTACCTCATGTGGCGGGTCACACCGCAGTTCCGACATTGACTAACTGGATGCCATCTCGTGGTTACTTTCACAGAGACCATCTTTACGAGATGTCGTAGTTGGGACAACACATGAGGATGTTGCACTACCAGTGGGGTGTGTCGTACTACATGACGATACAATTTCTATACACTAGCCAGAGGACTTGGATTCTACAACACCACAGAGTACAGAGGAGATAACCGCTACAGTGGAGGTTCTGACCCAGAGTCTACTCGATTTCCTGTTGGTCTTCCAGCTAGAGTTCGAGGCAGCCCCAGAGTTTTCAGTTGACGATTCTTGGATATCAGATCTTCTAATACTCCAGGAGACGGAGGAGCCCCCGCTACTACAACCAGCGATCCAGCCAGTTCAGAGTCCAGCCCCAGATGATTCAGCTTCTTTTCTGCAAAGACACTTCTTAGAGTTAGATAGACACCCTGACTCAGCTCGGCAACCACAATTCGATATAGGACACCACTTCGAGAGGCCAGCCATTGAGAGTCCCATATTCGAGTCGTTTGTCCTCCACTTTGATGAGACAGATATACTTACTGGGGACTAGATGACATCCGTCATTTCCACAGAGCGAGGATCAACCACAACCACATTACCAGCCTCCACGGTATTGACCAGTACCTTCTCCTGCTTCCAGATTGCTGAGAGCCAGATTTCAGATGATGATGCAGCCTGGTGCAGAGAGTGGGTCCTCGACAGCAGCGCAGATGCCTTTCTAGATCCTGATCCTCTATTTCTCACCTATGATCTTGCATTCCTCCCCGAGGGTTATCTGCGGGAGAATGCCATACACGATGAGAACTCGGTTTCACCTTCTGAGAGTGTATCCGATTTGGCGGATCACAAAACCAAGTCATCCGATCAATCTAATTTTGAGTCATCTCACCTCGACGACCCTCGCGAGGATGAGCCGATCCTTGAGATATTCGATGATCTGTCTGATTTGACTCCATTATATGCATCAGATATCAGTTTTCTTAGAGAGTCTCCTGATCTTGACTGTCCACACCTTTTTGAGACACTAATCGACGTGGAGGATTCCATGACTAATCCATCCTTCTCCATGTTTGATTTCTTCGGCTCTACACTTCCACTCCAGCCTGATCCTGAGCCGACGATTTCTTTTGTGCTACCGGATCCCGATCACATCTTCCCATATCCTTGGCCGATAGCAGACACCCGCATAATTACATACCTGGGTGTCTTTCTTTGCACTATTGATTTCGTCACTGTTCTCATACCAAGACTGCAACGACAGTACGACATTCATCTTACAGATGCCGTCCTGAACCTGGACACAGCTTTGTCCTAGCCTTTGCGCCCAGCTAGGGGCGTAAAACCTAGCGCTTGTTGAGAGGCACCTCAACATTGCATCCTTTTGTATATACGTGTTTCGTTGTGATTTGATCCTTCTTTCTTTCGTGCTTGTTTTCACCGCAGGTCTCGTTTACGATTATCTTTGCTATACTTAGGATATACCTCATCCTAAATATAGGGGGGGGGGGTGGAAGCACCGAGTTGTTCCTTTCATTCCGTTTCATCACTTCTGTTGTTGCCTATATTTAAGGATTCTTCACCTTAAGTATAGGGGGAGTGATGCCCTTCCATCTTCTATATACTTGTTTTCTTCGTGTTTTGCTACCTCTGTTATGTTACCTATACTTAGGGATATTTTACCCTAAGTATAGGGGAGGTAGACCCTGTACATTCTTCACTCAGTTTTCCCTTCGTGTACAGCCTGCTATACTTAGGATTATTTGATCCTAAGTATAGGGGGAAATCCCGAGATCCTCTTGCATTTCTATTCTTTCATTCGTCGTTGTATATTGCCTTCCTTTTCACTTCCTGATACTAAGCACGAGTTATGTCTTCTTCATCGCTCTTGACTCTGAGGACATCGTTCGAGCTAAGTATAGGGGGTGTGTATATATTCCATATATACTTTAGCCATAACTCGTACTTTGTGTGAGTGTGTTAATAAATAAAAATGGCTAAAATCCAAAAATCCATAAAAATTAAAATTTTTCCTTGTAAATAAAAATTCTTTTATTGCACATATATAGCTAGTTGTACAAATTATTTTTGCAAAAATGTTTGTAAAAATCTTTTGTGTAAATGGCTTGTAAATATTTTCATATCAAAATTATGTATATAGTACAAAATTTTTGTAAAATGTTTTAAAAATCAAAAGTTTGGAAAAACCTTGTGTAAATTTGTGTACATTTTTTATAAAACTTGCACTCATGCATACATCCATGTTTTCAAAACATTTTTCAAAAATTTTGCACATGTGTAAATCTTTTGTAAATAGCATCTTTGTAAACATTTGTACAATTTTTCGTGGATCATAGTTGACATTTAAACCAGCCTGGAATTAAATTGGAAAATGGAGCTTGGTTAAGATCTTAATCCACCTAATTATAAGAGGAACCTTATAGGGCTTAGGGTTGAGACTTTTCAGGTCCATGGTGACTTAATTCTTTGAGTCCACTAGGCTATGATCATATGTTATCTCAATGAGCCTAAGTAGAGCACTTAACAACACACACATGACTCATATAGACAATGGCTTGACTTGACCATCACTTTACACCGAGCTCTCTACGGATGAGGTGGTGAGGGGGCAGTCTTCCTTGACTTGGGGTAGCATATGAGGGTAGTACTTCTAGGCGGAACCTCTCTTCTTCTTATAGTGAAGGAATTGCATCTCAAAATGATCTGGTTGCCATGAGGTCTAACGACAGAAGTTGTGGGTTGCAATAATGCTTCAAAAGAGGGATAGTCTACTGGCTCAAGAGGAAAAACTCCTTATGTATATATGCTGCACTTTGTAGATATGTTGCACATCAAAAAATGCAAAAAGAAAATAACTCCAAAAAAGTGGTGGGTCTGAGAGAAAATGATAATCCCACCGGAGTGTATATAGTGCAATAAGCAAAGATTGAGACTCATGTTCCATCTTATGTAGCTTGCAGCAGAGAGACTTAGCTACACTGGTTGAGCTTCCAGGGATACGTGGCTACACTGGCCATGGTCCATTCTCGTCTTCCCCCTCTTCTTGAGCCGGTTGAACTTGAACTTAGAAGGGAATACCCTGCTCCTCGAGGAAAGAGTGGCCAGACTAGGGTCATAGAGTTACCTTGTTGGGGAGGGTTGTCATTTTGCTACTTCTGAGGTGGAGAGCTATACCTCACTTACACTGTACAAGGAAAGATTCATGATCTTCAGGGTTTGTGTAGGTAGACTTGTTCTGATCTGGATTATTGAGGAGTATTGACTATAGATTAGTGGATCTTAGAGGTTGTTGAGTTTTAAACCTAAGTCCAAATAAGGTTATGACACATTAATAATCCAAAGATCTGACCGAGCTCCATATTTCAATTTAATGAAGGCAAGTTTAATAATCAACATTGATTCATGCATTTCTCCTCTTTTTCTTTTTCCTTTCTTTTTCACTTCTTTTTCAAATAAGTGTTTGCTAAGGGACTAGCAAAGTTAAGTATAGGGGGTGATGAATCCTCATTCATCACTCTTTATTCTTTTATTTTAGCTAAAAACCTGTGCAAAACACCATGTAGATATGTGTAAATAGAATAAATTACCAAAATGCATGCATTGTGTAAATAGCAATAATTAGCATGTTTTTGTTCATAAATAAAAGAATAAAGAAATAAAAGAAAAAGAGGGAAATATTTAGAATAAATATTGAGTGACCTAATCCCAAGGGAGGGCTCAGCATGGGCCTGACCACAAAAGAAACCAAGTAGAGGGAGAGAGGGTCAATCATGCTTGTACATACACTTGTATATAAATAATTTTATTTTCCTCAAAATAAAAATAAAAATAAAAAGTGTTTCTCATACCTTGTACATATTTATAAAAATAAAATAAAAATCATAAAAATCAAAATAAAAAGATAAATAATAAAAATCGTTTCCCACCTTGTATATATACCACGTACATATGTATATAAACTTATTTATTTAGCTAATGTAAATAAATCATAAAAATAAAATAAAAATCCCTTTTTATTCCAAATTTTATGTTGTAAATAAATAAAATAAAAAATTGGAATAATTGCACAAAAAAATAATTAAAAATAAAAATAAAAATACATATGTACATATACCTATATATAATAATAATATAATGTAAATACCTAATTTATTTTTCAAAAAAATAAATAAAATTCATTAAAAAATAATTTGAAAAATAATAAACATTTTTCATGTTCAAACTTTTGTTCAAACTTTTTCGAAATAAAATCATTTACTAATTTAAAATGAATTTTCAAATATTTAATAAATGGCGGCTTCTGATTGGTTCACGGGGGATGTTGACCCTCGGTCAACTCCCCCCTGGACCACTCGACCCGGATCCCTGTTCGCCGACCCGACTTCTCCAAATTTTCACGAGCTGATCCGATCGCCATTTCCCAAAACCCCAGACTCCATTTATAGATCCTTCATCCGAGACCCTCACCCGGGGATAATTCTAGGGATCCGTGCACCATAGCGCCTTGCCCGACTCCTTCTTGCCGGACCCTCACTTGTATAAATTCCCAGCTCCGACAGACATTTTAGTCTATCTTTGGCCTTCCCCCTCGTCGCCAGTGAGCTCCTCTCCCTCGCCCAAGTGACAGCCATGCGAGAGAGGGTCGAAGCGAGGCACGGGAAGCCGGGAACTACTAATCCGGCAGCTACACCGTCGTGCTCCGCCGCGAGGTGGGCTAGAGCCTCTGGACCGTCGACCCATCGAGGCGAAGACCCCCGGAGGTCCCTGACCTCCAGCACAGACACCCTCCTTCGCCAGGTAGAGTAGATAACTTCTAGGTTAGGCTAGATTCAATTTTTTCGATTTCAGTTTACTCAGCTCCGCCGCTGTCGCCCGCCATCTTCGACCACCCATTTGCCCTTCCGACCGCCCTACCACCTCCGTCAGACTTCTCTCCACCTGCTCCACCCTTCCATTCACCTTGACTCCCCCCGGAGCAGGTTCCATGCCCTCCTCCACCGTCGCTTCGCCGGAGGGCGACGCTCCGCCTCACCAGACCACCTTCTTCACTCGTTAATGGGTCGAGGCACGTTGCCCTCGACCCAGGTTTCTTGCTGTGCAGCTTGCAGGTCAAATCGACCTCATCTAGAGGTCGAGCCATTCGAGCATAGCAGCTCCACGACTCCTTCGTCGCCGGAGCTCTCCAGAGCTCCTTGGTCCCATCGGAGCCAACCATTAGCTGCGGAAGACTTAGAGCATCCTTCTCCACATCTCAGCAGCTCCTGAGGAGGTCCAGCGTGCACGGATTGGGCCGGCGAACCTCACCGGCGTCGAGTTCTTGGAGGACCCTCTTCCACCGTTCGATCTGCCTATCCGCTCCAGTTTTGATCCGGACCGTTCATCAGTGAGAGATATCTACCGTCCGATCCATCAGGGCTTTGATCAAGACTGTTCATCGATGAAGTGGTAGCCATGCTTCTCCACCGTCAGATCTCCACGTGGCGTGCCTTCAACCATCGATCTGAATAATGAGGGTAATTTGCACTTAGACCCTCCTTCTTTTGCTTTTTGTCGTTTAGTCCTGTAAATATTAGTTTACGTTGTTTTTATTTTGGAACAATTGCAGTTAGGACCCTAGGTTTATTTTATTTGCATTATAGTCCTTGTTAATGTGAGCCACATGCCTCGACACTTGAGGTTTGGGAAATTTGCATTTCTAGTCCTGTACTTCCTGCGTGTTAATGTGTGCATCTTTTTAAATAAGATTTGCACTTATGCCCCTCCGTGTTTGAAGTACGTGCTGCGTGCGTGATTATTGTGGGATTTTTGCATAAGGGCCCCTAGACTTTTTATATTTGTTATTGTTTGGCCCTGGAAATATGTTTCTTTGCACTTAGGTCCTAGCTTGTTGTGTGCCTTGTTTCTATTGAATAAAATATCAATTAAAATCCAAATTAGGTGAAATTTGGATACGTGGCTCCTGCCACTGTCTAAAAATTTCCATAAATTTTTGGGACATTTTTGAGTCTTTTCGTTATTTTTAAAAATCAAAAACATTGATTTTTGTTACTGTTTGTAAAAGAAAATCAAAGAGAAATATAAAAACTTTTCTAAAAATTCGAAAAAAATTGTTTTTGTTTATTTTGTAGTTTTTAAGCTTGAGTCCAATTTTTGTGCCATTTGGATTTATAAAAACCAAAAAATTTAAAAACACTAAAAACCTTATAAAAAATCTAAAAAGTTCTATAAATTCAAAAAATACAATCTCTTTTTCTGTAATTTAGTTTTTGCATTTATTTTGCATAAAAATTACCATCAGATTTTTGTAGGATAATTATATATTTTTAATTGGCCTTTCAAATCTGACTGTACATATTGCTCCTGTTTTCAAATTTCTTGATTTTTATAAAATTAATTAAAAATTGAAAACTTCTGAAAAATTCATCAAAAACACTTAAAAACATAAAACACATAAAAATAATTTTATTTGAATTTTCTATGCATTTTTTAGTGTTTAAATAAATTGTTGAATTTGCTTGTTTATCATTTTCTTATATTTTCCTTATAATTAAAAATTCCAAAAAGTTTAAAAATAATTAAAATCCACCAAAAATATTTTCTTCATCATTTTTATCTTTTTGACTACTTCGTAGCCGTCTCGACCATCTCGTGCTCCTTGAGTCCGACCCTGGTCGCTATACCAGGTTAATAAACTAGCGAGGACCATTATTTTTGATTTTCTTGATTTTATCTTTGAGCTTGGTGGTTCTATAATTTTTCTTGTTGACCGATTCTCTCGATCCGAGTCGCAACGACCCGAGAGTGATCTCTACCTTACCCGGATCTTGGTTTCACAGATTTTTCGGTCATCACTCCCCCTACTTTAATCCTGATCGATCAGGTCAAGTCTTGACCTTCTCTCGAGGTTTGGGTCAGTCTGTATATATTATATATATACAATCTTCCTTTCTTATTTTCTTTTCTTTATTTTTCCTTTCTTTCTTTTTTATTTATTTTAGGTTAAAATAATATACAAATATACAATATTTACAGACAGATGCAAGTTAGTAAGAATGTGGAGTTAGTGTTATATACAGGTGTTTTATAAGGGATTTTAAGCTAAAATAATTGAATAAAGATGACGAATCACAGATTCATCAGAGGCTCACCGTGGTTTTATCAGTTTTCATCATCTTTTTTATTTTATTTCTCGATTTTGGTTTTCCTTCTTTTGTGTGATTGAGCCTTAGCTTTAGGAACTGCTTGACAATATTATTAGGTCCAAACACCTAATTATATCTGCCTGTACCTATAGTCTACATTTGGATCTAGTCAAATCTAATTGTTTCTTATTTGGATTAGAAATCGAGCGCCGAGAGAAGTGCTATACAGCGCTTGCAGGATCCGCTGTGGCGGACACCGATGCACTTCCTATACCGGACTTTTGGATCTCTCTTCTAGATATTTAGCATCTAGTTCTTCATGATAATAGCAGTTCCTCATCCTAGGGCTATTTTATCGACTTGTATTGCATATAGATAGGTTTCATTTCTGTTGTTTCCTTGCATGTAGAGTGCTGGAGGCAAGGTGAGAATTTACGCTTTAGCATTCATCATCGTTTTTGCTACTTTCATTGCTTTTCCGACTCTCCCTCTGATTTTGCCAACCTAGATGCTCAAAGGAAATTGACTCCTCGATAGGCGTGTGCATTCTCATTAAAAAATCCAAAAAAATGATAACAATAAAATTGGGACTGCTAACATTACTTGACCCTAAAATCAACCAAAAAGAATTTTATCTTGGGACGAGTAATCCTCTCATTGTCTTTGCTTTTATTTGTTCGATTACACACTAAGGAGTAGTGCCCAAATTCTATCAAGCCTCCTAAGTGTTTGTGTAACTTTTGGACTTATCACCTAACTCTAAAATGGACAAGATAAAAAGACCGCATTTTTGCGATCTTCACCGAGTTGACTAGGTGAATTAAGGGGTGTGATTGTTTTGTGTGTTGTGTGAATTCTAAATTGCCTGTGCGCATTTGCGCCTTTCTTCTTCACTTCTATTGACTTGACCATCGTGCTCTCTCGATTATTTTCTTTTGATTTCGAGATGGCCGACTGGAGCGATTTCTATCCGGACTTTGTGGATCCTTCGTACCCTCCAGCCGTTCCACCTCACTTTTTTCAAGAGGACTTTCCTCCTACTTTTTGTACATATCTGCCTCAGCCATAGTATCAGCCCTCAGACTTTTATCCAAATCCACCTCCGCCTCCGTATTTTCCACCTTCACATCCACCCAAGACTGACCTGCTGGAGTCACCTCTCACGATTTCCGCACTTGAGACCTTGCCCCAGTTCTTGGCACATATGAATTCGAGGATTAATGGCCTCACCTTCCTAAATAAGAGCCATATTGATGCTCCATGATCTGATCTGATGATTTGGATTTGATTGAGGATTATCATGAGAGCTTGCAATCACCAAAAATACAAAAAATGAGAACATTTTAAAAACAAAGAAAGAATCAGGGAGATCGTTGGTTGATTCAGACTGTGAGGAGAGGGACTACTTGCCAGACTCGTTGATCACACACTCACTCACATCAAGTCCCACCTTTGACCTCGAGGATGCCGTTGTTCAGACTGCTCTTGGCATTCCTCGTGTATATGATGATTCTGATCTCCTCTCTTGTATGGAGGAGATCCAAAAATTCAAAAAAATAAGACTGAACCTGAAGTGGTGGTCGCTATTCATGAGATCATTGATGCACCACTTCGTCAGGCCATGACCCAATTATCTGCTCCTCATCATAAGAAGAGAAAGCAGGGGAGCATATCTAAGAATCATATCTTGACCATGGCCACTGCCATGCCATTGCCCATCATCCATCTTCTAGGAAAAGGAACACTGCTACCCCTTTCATTAGGAGCACCATCTCTAACCACACATGTGATCAGACTCTCCTGGACAGAGGTGCTTCGATTAGCATCATACCCTTCTCGCTGGTATAGTCTCTTCACTTAGGGCCTCTCAAGAAAACTAGGGTCATCGTTCAATTTGCTGATGGATCTATCAAGAGGCCGAAGGGTATCCTTGAAAACACTGTCATCTCGATTCAGGGCATGAGCTACCATGTTGATTTTGTCGTATTGCCCATGGAGACCTCTAGAGGGGAGCACTCTCCAATCATCATGGGTCGACCATTCCTTGCCTATGCGAGGGTCGTTATTGACTATGGATCAGGAGAGAATCTCTTCCATCCCGTTGAAGAAAGTGAAGTGATCATCACTGCACCCACTGCCGATCAGAGACCTGCACCTGATATGACCACACCTATCTTAGCTGACCCCGAGGACCATGACCTTGATGAGGCGATCAGAGACTTTTGTTGCATGTTGGATTCCACTGAGACCCGAGAATTCCTCCCCTTGGAGGAAGACCCGGAAAGCATAAACCTCAAAGTTCCTTCTTCTGGTGTTTGACGATGTGTTGATGACATCCGCATGATTTACACGATTGATACCCTAGAGCGGAGGGTAGTAGATTCATAGACTAGACATGACAGACATGACTTGGCTACTTCCACTAATGAGTCCGTTCCTATTCACTTAGATTCAGATAAGACTGAAAGGGTCGAATTTGATTTGGTTGCTTTTATTCAAGAATTCGGGCATTTTTATGAGAAAGATGATCTGGTTGAGATTTAGGAGGACGAACATGATTCGACTACTTCCACTGATGAGTTCGTTCCTTTTGGTTTTGACCTAGACGAGATCTTGCAGGATGACTTTGACTACACTTCTTATGATGATGATGACTTCGTCCCTTTTCACTTCGATATCAGTAAGGCACCCAAGGCCGGACCTAGCTACACTACTTCTACTGACCCGTCTGTGCTTTTACACCCTAGGACCACTGATGACCTGCACTGTGTCGACCCTGATCAGTTTGTGTCATATGAGGACCCCGGTGTCGACCTATACCATATTAGATCCATTCCTCAGCGGTCTCTCAAGAAGGTTCGCTTTTGACCTTCTTGATCCTCCGTACATCCAGCTTTGTTGTATATTTGCATTTGTGTACCTCTGTCTATCTTCCGTTTTGTTCATCTACCCCATTCTCGTGCGTTCCTTGCTTAGGACGTACTTTATCTTAAGTATGGGGGGGGGGTGGATGAGCCGAGTGTTCATTCATCATTCCGTTTCATTACTCTTGTTTTTTCCTATATTTAGGGTTTTTTTACCCTAAGTATAGGGGGAGTGGTGTATACATTCTCTCTGATCTGTTCTTCCATCTTCTAATCTCTTTTCTTCTTTCTTCTTTTCCTTTTTTCATTTTCTTTTTCTATCAAAAAAGTTCCACCCCTTGTTGTCAGTTTTCTATACTTAGGACGTACTTTGTCCTAAGTAGAGGGGGGTGAGCACCCTGAGTTCTTTCATTTTTTCGATCCTCTCCATTGTCTCCTCTTCTTGTCTATACTTAGGGATATCTTACCCTAAGTAAAGGGGGAGACAGTCTGAGTACGATCTGTTCATTACCACCCTTGACCCTCCCTACTTTGTATACAGTCTGCTATACTTCGGATTATTTGATCCTAAGTATAGGGGGAACGATCAACTTCCCATTCATTCATTCATTCCTTGTTCGTTTATTCTATATACTTTTCTATACTCAGTACGAGTTATGTCTTCTCTTTTTCTCTCTGATCTATGAGGACATAACTCAAGCTAAGTACGGGGGGTCATATATACTACGCATATACTTTAGCCATAACTCGTACTTTCGTATTTTATTAATAGTTATGGCTAAAAACACTAATTAAATTCATTAAAATCACTTAATAAAAAGATGTTATTATTCCTCAAATTCTTTTGTAAATACTACTTAATAAATCATGTGAAAATCTTTTTTGCAAAATATTTGAAAAATAGTTTGAAAATCTTTTTGAAAAATCATTTGAAAACTATTTGGAAAATACTTTGTTCAATATTTTCAACCTTTGTAAAAATTATTTTGATTGTAAAATTTATTTTATTTGTGTGAAATAAAAATGTATGAAAAACGATTTGCATATGGTTCGAAAATAGTTGCAAAACTATTTTGAAAAATCTACATACTATTTGAACAACCTTTGCAAAATGATTTTCAAATGCATGTAAATGTTTGTAAAATTCTTTGTAAAAATTATTTTGGACTATAGTTTTCAGAAATTGTTTAAAAACCCTTTTCAAATAAGTTGAGGAATATATACATCACTGTAAAATTCTATATATATATACTTATAAAATTGATCACTTACCCCTTGTAGTTTCTTAAACTCTAAATTCTTGTAAAAGATACATCTCCTTGTAAATATTTGTACCTAGTTTTTATCCAAAATCTTTTGTTTTCAAAAATCCTAAAACATTTGCAAAATTAAAAATACCCAAAACATTGGAAAATCTTTTGAAAAATATCAAAAAAATTCATATGCATAATCTTTTTTCAAAAATCCATAAAAAGTTCAAAATCTTTGAAAATTGCATCACAAAAATATTTTCTGCATTTTTTTGCATAGCATTAGCATGGCATTTGCATTTTTCGGATTTAATTTGGTAATTGAATAAGTCTAAGTAAAATCCAAAGATTGGAGCTTGATTGGACCTTAAAATCCACCTAATAACATGAACCTTGTAGGAGATGGAATTGAGGTGCTTCAAGGCTAGTTGACTTAATTCTTTAAGGATCACGAGACTTGGTTCAACGGATTCTTGACTGCTTAAGTAGAGTATTTCAGAGCACATGCACAACTCTTATTGATAATGACCTAACTTGGACACCTGCACCTTTCACTTGGCTCAAACTCAGTTGGAGTGGTGAGGGGATTGGATTTGTCGGTATGAGACGCACACAAGTGGAAACATTTGTCCTCCTCTATGGAGGGAAGTGCACCCCAGCCCATCCAATGATGATGAATTTTAAAGATAGGAGAGTGTGGGTTGCAATAAAGCTTCAAAAGAGGGATAGTCTACTGGATCAAGAAAAAAAAACTCCTTATGTAAATGCTGTTGTATATAGTATTTCAAAAAGAAGAAGAAAAAAATTCAAAAAAGTGGACAGTCCTGATTGAAAAAAATGCATGCCGGAGTGTATATATTTGTATAGAAAATAAGCAAGCTTGAGCCTCAAAGTCAAATCATGTGAGCCTGCAGTTGGATGACTTGACTACACTAGTTTTGCATCCCAGGATCGGTAGCTACACTGGTTATCGTCCATTCTTCTCTTCACCCCCTACTCTTGAGCTAGTTGTCACTTGAATATAGAAGGGAATACCCCACTCCTCGAGGAAGGAGTTGCTGGATTGGGGAATCATTGGGTTGTCATGCTGGAGAAGTCAGTCTCTTTGTCATTTCAGTTGGCGAGAGCCACTATCACTTACATTGTATGAGTCAGATTCATATTTGTAAGGGATTACGTATGAATTGAAGTATTCTGACATGGCTGTTGAGGAGACTTGAGCAGAGTTTTGGGGTTCTCGAAGGCTATTGGATTTCAAATCCGACTCCCACTAAGGTTCTGCCCTCACTAAAATTCCAAAGGTCTAACTTAAGCTCCCAACTTTGATTTTATGAAGTCAAGTTTGATAATTAAACTTAATCCATCTTCTTTCTTTTTCTTTTCTTTGTTTTTATTTTCTGCACTTATTGCATAAGTGTGTGCTAGGGGCTAGCAAAGGCAAGTATAGGGGGGTGATGAATGTCCATTTCATCAACTTTATTCTATCATTTTGGCCTTAAAAACCCTGGTAAATGTCTGTAAGTACCCTTAATTCAAGAATTTTCGCATCCATGCATTGTTGTGTAAATAGTGTATAAAATACAGTTTTTGATGCCAAAATTATAGAATAAAGAAAAGAAAAGAAAAACAATAAAATATTGAAAATATTTTATTACCAGAAACCTAGGCATCTCAATGACTAGGTAGATACGAAATAAAGTAGGGGGATACAAGGGCCAAAACCAAATAAAATCCCTTTCATTTTATTCATTTTTATTCATTTTTGGGACCTATTTTTAGTTCCAATTTTTTTACTTAAAATAAAAAAACTTTGAACATGAAAGTTGTAGATAATAAAATATAGGAAAATACAAAATTGATTTCATACAAAAATAATGTACAGATAAAAAGTTATGGTCCGGATAAAATTCCAAAACCCTAACTTCCGAGACCCATATCTCTCATACTCAAAATATATCAAAATCATCTTTAATTGTTTATAACTTTTAATAAACTATTTAATGAAGTTGGTTTCATATTTTTTGGAGTTACGGTGTGAAAGTTAGGTTTTGGACCCCTATTGTATACTTATAACGATTAAAATATTCATTTAATTTATTATTCATTATTTTTATATTTTTATATTTTTATAATTTTGTAAATATTATTTATAATATATATGTGTATTAAAATAGGAATAAAACACTCAAAAAAATATCAAAACAAAATACTTGTATAAAATACATAGGTAAAATACTTATATCTATACCTATATAGATAATACATCTATTTATTTAATTATATATTTTACATCAAAAAAATAAAATAAAAATATATTTAAGTGTATAAAATTAAGTTATAAATATGTAAAATAATAAATAAAATTATTAAAATTTAAAATACAAAATAAAAATAAAATATTAAAAAATATAGATGAATATACCTATATAAAGCCCTCAAAAAGTAACTTGTAATTATAAACCTCAATAAATAAATAAAATCATAATTAAATAATTTATAAAATAATAAATATTTTTTTATTTTATAACCTAAAATTAATAAAATCGTTTATTATTTTAAATCTATTTTTAAATCTTTTTTCCAGGCTTTTTCCTGGTTGGTCCACGTGGCCCAACCAGGAGCGTCCGAGAGTTGACCGCAGGTCAACTGTCTCACCCGCCTTCTGCCAATGTCAGAACTGCATTTCGACCTATTTTCTCGAATTTTTCATGGCAATTCCTTACACTTTCTTATGTCGCATTCTTCACAACTTTTTCTCCTCGTTGAGCCCTCTTTCACGCCCTTGCATTTTTTTGGGGATTCGAGCATCGATTCGCTCGATCCCCTTCATTCTTTGAGTTGCTCGACTCACGTTGTACAAAAAGCACCTCGATCTTCCCCCGACTCTTTGAACCTCTTGGACCCCAGCTCTGGCCCCCTTTCGATGTGATAAGGACCGGAGACGTGACAAGTCTCCTCCATCCAGCCGTATCGAGGTCTGGTGAAGGCCAAGGTGGCTTCCACCCGACTTCCGACCAACCTTGGCCGTCGAGGTTAGCATCTCTGGTTTTTGACCATTGAGGTCCATTTTCTCTACGCTTTAGATAGATATAGTCGTAGGTGTTTCTTCTGCGTTTTCATTTTGTCTTTTAATCGTGTTAGTGCTGTAGATTCGGTCTCAAACACCTCGCCGGAGATCCTGAGCTCCGGCCACCGCTCCCCATTCCATGACTCGCCTATCTTTCACTAATAATAGACATGATCTTGCTCTCATGTGATGTTGCGTCTCTATCTTGTTTGCAGGACCTGAAGGAGGCATCTGAGCCTCTGATATCGCTGAAGGAGCTTCCCTAGGCCCGCTGGAAGACCACCGTCCTCCAGGGAACCATCAACGGTCCCTGGAGCCATTTGGGCTGCCTGGGGGATTCTCTGGAGAAGCAGGAACATGTGAAGAACCTCTAGAGCGTCGTGGGAGGTCGGAGGAGCTCGATGTGCCTGATTCAAACTCGCCCCACGCGAGTTCGTCATCTGTTCTTCCTCTGGTCTCCACCATCGTCCGATTGCTGCCATCCCCCAGGCGCTACAACAACCGTTAGATCTCCCTGCGTCTGTACTGTCGATCTCGTCACAGAGATCTAATCTTGGCCGTGAATCACTAATCGTCATCGACCGTCAAGAGGCTGACACATGTCAGAGAATACATCAGGACAGTCCGCCCCTGCCTCGCGTTGGGTATTCTGCAACATTTTCCCAGCAGCTTTTGTATTGATTAATTAGTACTAAAACTTTCCTCTGTAGTTCTATAATTTTTGTAAAATTTACAATTAGCCCCCTAAACTATTCCCATTCACATATAGGTCCTTGGCCACGTCACCTCACGTGCCTACGCGCATGAGGTGCGTGGCTATTTTGTAAAGGACCCCTAAGGATTTTGAATTGTTGTTTAGTCTAGAAAGAATTTTTGCACATTATAATATTTTCGTAAAATTGCAAATAAGCCCTCCATCTTTTTGCTTATTGCATCTTGGTCTCTGCTAGCGGCCCACGTTTTCACACACGTGAGCTTGGGCATTTTTGCAGCGAGGCCCCAGCGGATTTTGGATTTTGTTGTCGGTCCATGGATTTGAATATTGCATTATATATTTTTGGTGAATTTTCACTTTGGCCCCTGCACTTTTATTTATTTACAAAATTACCCCTGTTAGTATTAAATTTTCTCTTTGTTTCTTGTATTTATTTCATATATCTATATTGCTCTAAAAAATCCCCAAAAAATACCATTGTGTTCCTGTTGCATTGCTCTTCCACACATATATTTTAATTTGCATTTTGAAGTTTTTTATTATTTATGAAAAATCAAACACTTGCATGTTTGTTCCTGTTTGCAAAAGAAAATACATAAAAATTACAAAATCATTTTGCAAAATTATCAAAAAAATATATTTTATGTATTTTTGTATTTTTAACCTTCAGATAAAAAATCACTAAAAAATATAAAAGAAAAATTAAAAAGATTAGGAAAACTCTAAAAAACCTTTATAAAAATAATAAAATCTTTTAAAAAATCCAAAAATTACATTTCTATTTCTGAATTTTCTTTATTGTATTATCTTTATTTTAAAACTAATTTGGTGCAATTTTGATACTTTTTGGTATTTTCCCCTCTATTTTAATTTCGGGTATTTATTTAAACCCTAATATATAATTCGTGTGAGGTCATCTCAATCACTGATGATCTGCCTTATGGATTAACACGACCTCTGCAAAATCTTAATTTTCAGGTCTTCTAGAGGAGTTGCATGGGAGGACAAGCTGGAGGCTACTGAGGTCACCTGATGGGGCTCCGGAGGCCTCGGCATTGGTTTGGGCAGCGAAGGTTATTGGGTCCCCTTTCATGTGCAAAAGTGCAGAGGTTGTGTGAGAGGTGGTAAAATTTCTTAAAGAGCTCGTAGAGTCATGTCTTCTGGGCTAGGGCTGAGCGAGGACCCGAAGCTTTTGATTAGGATGAAGGGGCATATACCTCCGATCACGGTGAGGTCTGTGGTCTGGCTCGAGAGTAGGCCCATCAGAATCTGGGTAGTGCTGATGGAGGTGGGGCACCGCAGTCTTGCCTCGGGGTCGGGGCCGGTGGTGAGTGTAGTAGGGCCCCCTCCGATGTTTGAAACGTCGATGCTCCCATCTCTTCAGATGGTGGCGTGTTAGTTAATGCCTTTTTAGCTCCTGTGGGTGGTCAGGGGGCTGGGCCGAATGCTTCATCCTCACTGGTGTGCGAGGTTGCTCGGGGTCTAGACGTCAGCGTGCAAGATTTCTCTAAGGTGCACCTCTATCTTGGTTTTGAGATTTCAGATACTGACGAGTTCTTTGACCTGATGGAGGTCCTGCTCGGATCTGAGGGTGCCGATGGTGGTGCTCCGGAACAGGGAGGTCACGTGGATCCTGGAGCCTCAGGTGTGGTCGTCTCTTCCTTCGAGCAGGTGAAGGCTCTGTCTGATCGGGCGTTGACCATGAACACAACTTCAGTGGGAGGTGGCATGTTGTGTTTGCAAAGAGGGCTCTCGATTCGGGTGATGGACTGGCCCTGTGGGGAACATGGTCTTTGGCGGAGGAGGGAGAGGCCCAGATGGTCGTGGGTGATGGTTCCTTGGTTAGTGTTGGCTGTAGGGACCCCTACAAGGTGAGCTATGTGCTGCGGGAGACACCTGCAAGGCGTGCCTCCCCTTCGAGGTTAACGCAGCAGCATGACAAGGTGTGTGGTGGAGTGGACCAATATAGAACTGTGAGGAGGGACTTAGGTGTCCGAGGCAACCTGGACATTGCTAGAAGAGGTAATCCACAGTGGAGATCCTTCCCCAAGAAGAGGGAGTGTACTGATGCATCATACTGGGAGGTTTGCAAGTTGGAAACGGTTAGGGAGGAGGTGCCCTTGCAATTGGGGAATTGGAGGCCGAGTCCAATTCCGAGCAAGGAACCAAGGTGCCGGTGCTGATGGAAGGTGGGAGTACATTGGAGACTTTTACGATTGATTGGAGCCCCCATACGGAGAGGAGAACGACTCCCAGGATGGGGAGTTGGTTGTTACAGACTTTGATCTTTCGATTGCACACCGTGTTGGCATCTCGTTGGCGGTGTCTTCCCCCTCTCGGTTGGAATGAGGTTCCTCTCTTGGAACATGCGTGGTATGGGTCAACCGGACAAGAGATTGGACATCATCTCTTTGTTGCAGGATTGGGGTATTGATGTTGCATGTCTGCAGGAGACAAAGGTCGACTCATGGGACTGTGTGAGGCGGGGTTCGGTCTCTGGTCCTTGGATCACGGATTTCCGAGCATTCCGGGCTATTGGGAGTGCTGGGGAGTCGTGGTGGCATGGAATGGGAGCTTATTTGAGCTGGTTGAGGATATGGGGTTGGAGCACTCGGTATCAACGCTGTTGTGCAATAAGGTGGATGGATCTATCTGTGCCTTCACTTCGTTGTATGGCATCTCAGGTGGCTCAATGAATGTGGTAGTGTGGGATGAGCTTCGATTCATCAGGTAGCGATTTGCAAACACTATGTGGATGATTGGAGGTGATTTCAATGTCACGCTTTTTGAGGACGACATGGCACGCATGAGGGGTAGCTGTGACCCTAGATTTGGCCTCTTATCGAAGGTGGTTGCAGAACTAGGGCTTGAGGTGTCTGACGCGTCGAACTGCAGGTATACTTGGAGGAGCTCTTCCTCCAAATTGCACATTGATAGATTACTCCTTTCGGTTGAGGCATTAGAAGTTTCAGTGCGATGGCGGTTGTGGTGCTTCCTAGATTGAAATCCGATCACAGGCTGCTTTATTTGGACTCGGGTTCTGGTTGTAGTTCATCATCGTACTTTAGATTCGAGCGAAGTCGAATGCTAGAAGAAGGATTTCGTGACCTTGTTACCTCCTCTTGGGGGGACCAGGGATTTCAGGGGTCGGCAACTATGGTCTTCGCAGCTAAATTGAACGCTTTGCGTAGGAGGCTTCAGGAGTTCAAGAAGGCATACAAGGCTAAGAGGTCCCTTCGTAGGGAGCAAACATAGGGGGAATCAACGTGGCTGGACTTGCTGGAGGATGTCAGAGTGGACGAGGAGGAGATTTTGAGTCGGGGTTTGGTGCAGAAGGTGCTTGAGGACAAGGACAAGATGAGGGAGATGGAGTGGAGACAAAGATCTAGAATGAAGTGGGTTAAGTAAGGTGACACAAACACCAGGTTCTTTCATGCGATGGCTAGCGGGAGAAGGAGGCATAACCTCATCCATTCCATTTAGGTCGGGGGTGAGGAGGTTTGTGGGGAGGAGGAGGTCGCGAGTTCTATCACGGGCTACTTCAAATCGATGAGCAGGAAAAGTCCTCGTTGCGGTTCTAGGTGGCTGGGGTTTGGAGTGAAGTGCATATTTGAAGGGGACGTAGAGGATCTGACGAGATCGATCAGTTTGGAGGAGGTTAGAGAGGCACTCTCCTCTCTCTCAATTCGGACGGATGCCCGAGTCTGAATGGTTTTCCTATTTCCTTCTACAGAGAATTTTGGGAACTCCTAGTGGGGGAGCTTATGGCAGTGGTGGATGAATTCTTGGAGGGAAACAGGGGCTTCGAGAGGATCAACTGCTCTTTAATCTTTTTGCTCCCTAAGAGTGATGGGGCCTCGAGGATCAAGGACTACAAGACAATTGCCCTATCGAACGTGATCTATTTGGTTTTGGCTAGGTTGTTTGCTAACCGCCTGATGAAGATGTTGAGTAAGATTATATCGTCGGCACAGAGTGCCTTCCTGCCGGTAGGCAGCTGCTTGATAGTGTGATGATGGCGTCGGAGATTGTGGCAGATTGGTGCAGGCGTAAGAAGAGAGGCGTCCTATGGAAGGTGAACTTCTCTAGGGCATATTACTATGTAGATTAGCGTTTCATTTGGGGTTCTCTGCACAGACGTGGCTTTCCCCCAAGATGGAGTGGCTAGATGAAGACGTGTGTCACGATGGCTTCAAGTGTGGTGTTGGTGAACGGATAACCAAGGGGTGGTTACTTCCAGCCTCAACGGGGAATTCAATAGGGTTGCCCGCTTGCACCTCTATTCTTCGTCCTTGTCTCTGATGCGCTGACGGTTATGGTGGATCGTGTTGTTTCTGGGGGTTTCTATCAGGGGTAATCCAGGGAGGACATTTCCATCCATGTCCTCTAGTACGCGGATGACACGATTCCGTTTGTGGAAGGCGACCCTGCTAGATACAAAGTTGTTTCTACGGTTCTTGATCTATTTGGGGGTGTTTCAGGAATGAAGATTAACAGGGCAAAGTCGGAGTATGTCTCCTTCACGATGTCGACTGAGGAGGCTGCGATTTGTGAGGGATGGCTATGGTCGCCTCAAGATCACCTTCCTATTAGGTACCTTGGTGTCCCTTAGGTGGCTGGTAAGATGAGGACGACATACTGGGGCCATGTTGTGGAAAAGATGGAGCAGAGGCTGGCGGGCTGGAAGTCCTTGTGCCTCTCCAGGGGTGGAAGGTTGTTTTTTGCTGAAGTCAGTCCTTTCAGCGATCCCGATCTTTTTTCTCTCCAAGAAGCTGCTGCAAATCAGGGTAAGAAAGAGGATTGAGGGCACTATGTAGAGGTTCTTTTGGGGAAGCTGTGGGAAGGTGGGTGGGTTGTCACTGGTAGATGATAGGATGGTAACATGTGCCTGTTGGACATGCGAGCCCACGGCGAGCCATTATGCAATAAATGTTATTGCAATTCACTCCTTAATCTGAAATAAAGAGTACATAGTTTGCATAATAGGTCCCTTAGTGCAATTAGGGTTATATACCATGGCCATCTTAATGATCATACATCTGTTGATTCAATTATTGAATCATAGAGGCTGGTGCTTAGATGAATATCTAATGAGTTAGATTGATGACTCATCAAGCACCGTCAAATGATTATTAAGAGATGATCTCCAGCCTGAGTAGGAGATGGCAATCCTTTCTTAGTTAGGCTGATATCTGACCGACTTCTTGATACAGGTCCTCTGCATAGGAATAGAGATTCGGAGGTGTCAGATTAGTTAGGTCAAAGGGTTGACTTAACGAGATCAAGATAACCAAAGTCCTATATCATATGATGTCATGATATAGGCACACATCCTCTGACCGGAGATAGATGTGTTACTATATGTCTGAGTATGTACATTTGGCAGACCAATAGGTTGATGACCTAATCAAGGTCTATACACCGGTGCGCTGGTGTGCATATAAGGGCATATGAGTAATACGGTCTCTCAAAGGGATCATACAGGTTCACTACTGAATTGGAATAAATGAGCTCACTCATGAGATATTGGGAAGAATCAAATTCCGTGCGCACGGTCGTCTCTCTTTGGAAGCTTGACTGAATTTGTTCGTTTGATATATACTTTTGGAAAGTATATGATCAAGACCTAGGTATGATATATGCTTTTGGAAAGTATATGATCAATACCGACTCCCAATGATCGAATGAGAAACTTACTGATAAAACCATGAAGTAGACAGTTTAAAGTTGATCCAATACTTCGGGTTTAATCTGAGTCTTCCAGTATGCAGGATGTACATGTATTAGGAATACCTGAGGGTGATGTGATCATAAACAATTGTATAACCATGACGCTTCCATTCCTAGGGAGTGATGAAACGGGTCTGGATTTTAGTGACTCCTCTCAATAGAGAAGTAATCTAATCTTAGTCCAAATGTTGGACATTGATCTGAATGTGATTCAGATGCAATGAGAAGATTAGATTTGCGGTCTTGATTTAATCAAGCATCTATGGGAGGCCCGCGATCTGGATTTGAGATATGATCTCAATATCCATGTCACTATACGTGGAACAATACAATCGCCCTGTCCTTATCTCCAAGTATTCACGGAGAAAGCGCATTGTCCTTGAAAGAGTTCATGGATAATTCTATTGTTGATATATGTATCCGAGCATTGAGAAAATGGATAATTAAATGTGATTTAATTATCATGAATAATATGAATTTGATTCATATTATAAGGAGAGTTATCTTAGATAATTAAATGTGATTTGATTATCAAAGATGTAAATAATATGAATGTGATTCATATTATTTGAGCACATGAGAATAAGTTATCCAATATAATTAAATGTGATTTAATTATTATGGATAAGAATAATGTGGATAGCAATATCCAATTATTCATAATATATTATAAATGTGATTTATAATGTATTAGAGAGAGTTAATTATAATTTATATGTGTTGATTAATTATTATGTGTATTGGATACATATTGTGTAATTAATTGACAATATAAATTATATGTTGTTTTGGGTTGTGAATATGATTCACAATTTTTCCATGGCAAGATTGCAATATTCTCAAATATAATTATGAATTATTTTTGAAGAATATAATCCCAACAAATAGTTGTTGGAAATAAGTAGAGAGAAAATCAAGGAGATGTGCAATCTCATGTAATCCATGAGATTGCACTCCCCATTAGGAATAGAAGGGGCGGCACCCAATTCCCTTGGGGAATTGGTGGCCGTCCCCTCTTCTTTATGGGGAAAGATCTCTCTTTTGTATTCTCTCTCCTTATTTGATTGATTTAATTTGGTATTAATATTTATTTGATTTATCAAATATATTTTATCAAAATTAAATCACAAGTTGTTGGTTTTTACCAACAACAATCTTGACCATTGGATTGACATAAATCAATCTCATCCATTGATTTTATATGTCACATGGATTGAGATCCATGGATCCCAAAACCCTATAAATAGAGAGGCATACCCATGCTCTCTCTTTACACATAGAATGCTTGAGAAGCATCTCTCTCTCTTCTCTCTACTCGACAACCCTCTCTCTCCCTCTCATATGGCCATCCACCATGGATGACCTAGAGAGGTTCTCCATTGCCGCGGCATCGTCGTTACGCTGCCCGTTCGTCTGCTCGTGGATCTCCATCTCCTTCGGTGTGCCTCGCTTGTGAAGAATAAATCGGATCTCGTGTGTCGAGATCAAGAGATCCGCCGCTTGGATCATCAACATGGATTGCGAGAAGCACGCGGTTCATCCCCGCGCTCGCAAGCGTCTCCTCCGTCGGATCGGACTTGAGACAGGAGGTCTCTTCATTTAGAGACTCGATCGCAACCTCGCTTCAAGAGGTAATCCTATTACTTGTTTGTGGTTTAGACGAAACGATTCGAGAAGTGTTCTTGGATCACGTGGTTTCGTCGTATAAAATATTTTAAATTCCGCTGCATCGACCAACTAGTCTGACTAGTCGCTCCTTGTCGTATTAGATACGACGCTCACGCTTTCGTGATGCGCTTGAGGATCTAACCATATCATTCAAGTGGTATCAGAGTCAGGTTGACGGTTTCGAATATGATTCGCTAACCGAGGACGACTTGGGTTCGTTATGGTCGCGAAAGTTTTTATCGCATTTGATTTTGCAGATCTGTTTAGTAGATAAATTCGGAACTGTTTAAATTGGTTAAATCGAATTTAATACTTGAATTTTGTTTCCCATTAAATAAGAAAACCACAGGATCTGAGTTTGCATAAATCGGATTTCGTTTTCTCTAGATATGGTTGTTTTAATGAACATGTATTCACTGTTACGGGAAATGCAAATCTTAACGTAATTAAGGAGTTAATTACTGTTTAGAGATGCCTCGAAATGCGTGCAAATCACATAGGTTCTGTTATAAATCGAGTTAGCAAACTATGGAAACTTACTTTGCTTAATTTGGATTTAAATTGATTGAGATATGCTAATTTTAGTAAGTAGGGGTCACTGCTGAAATTACTTTCCTAATCAAGAACCATGTGATTGTCAATTAGTGAAATTAATTGTTCATTTCATGAAATAATTATGGAAAATATTTGAGAAATATTGGAATATGATTATTTCCTTAATTGACTTGACCTCAACCAATTAATTGATTAGATTTGATCTAGATCATAATTGGAAACACAATCATCAAACTCCTTGCTTGAATAGGATTGGGAATTTGTCTAGCAAATTTCCTTATAATCAAAATTGTTTTGATTACTATATGGTATAATTTCGGTTGAAGAACCGATGATCATCTTAAGTATAAATTAATCAATTTGGCATTATCCTTTCCCGAGACGGATATGGTGTCTATTCGGGGATCGTTGGGGTAGCGGGTTGCAACGTATGCGGTCCGTCCCACTCCTGCCGGTACTGGCCATGACAGCGGGTAGGGCCGGGATAATGTCTGAGGGATTAAGATGTATTTTTCTAATTATTAAAATACGAATTAATACATACTTTGAGAATAATACCATATATATTCAAGTAAGACAATCAAGTTTGATTGATTGAATTGGATTGATAATTAATTTAATATGATTAAGTTAATTATGTCCAATAAAAATACTCTAATATAATTAGAGTTGATAATTCCCTTGGAAGAATTAATTATATGAATGTGATTCATAGAAATTAATTTAATTTGAATAAGTTATGGAGGATCACATAATTGACATCCATGATCTCCCGTCAAGGAGAAGGGTTTCGTCGCCAGATATTATATGTGGGAGACGCCTGTCCGAAGTGACTGCTCCTGCATATGATCCATTTGGATCGAGCTCGTCGCTTCTCGAAAGAGTAAGGACGTATGCGTAGTGACCCCAATATCGGGTCCTCATATTATTGGGGCGATATTGGATTGCGCATAGTGAGTTGTATTCCTGTTGACGGTTGGTTCAATTAATGACGGGTCAACATCACCTTAGGGGTGATAGGCCCGGGTATTAAAGACTGAATTGGGAGATGCAAGTTGGACTTGCAAGGCGGAATGTGTTCCTGCTTCTTTTTATCCGAGTTGTAGGTTCTCATATTATTGGGATGCAACAAAGATAAGGAAGGAGATCCCAGATCTTGCTTGAGATATAATAGTAAGTATATCTCTTACATTGAAAGTGATTAAGGGAATGAACTTTCATTGTTGACATGACAAGACAACTTTGATATAAAATTCCTAATTCAAAGTAAAACATGTATATATATAAATATATACCATTATGCAAATTACTTATTTCAGATAATCCTTCATTAAACCCACTCAATGTTATACTCATTAATAACCAGTAGAATATCATGGATTGGACCCTTGATCCAGATATTGTACTTGCGATTGGACACATAATGTATGTGGTTGCAATGTGCAAGTTTCCTCATAATAATGAGAAGTGATAATTAAATAAGACAATAGGACTAAAACCCTAGGGTTTGTATGTCTCTATAAGTCTTGATCTTATCGAATGTACTTTTGAAGTGACATGTCGATGATGATCGTAATTATCAAATTAATCCTTATAAAATCAATAAAGATATTCTGGCATACATATGTGCTCTTGACATTTAATCATGAATGGCATGGTTTTCTACATCATGTAGAATGGTAGCTCTATTAGAGATAATGTATTCAAATTGTTTGAGTACCTACCTGAACCTATGCTTTAAGAGTTTAGATGGATGTAGGTGATGAGTGTCATCATTCTACTATCTTTACTTTAGTCATTCATGAAGCTTCATAATATTCATATTGTATGAATTTAATGAAGCATGTATAAGTGTTGAAATACTCTTATATTGAAATTTTTGATTTTAAGATAAGAGATCCTTTAGTCTTGAGCGATGGTTGCTTAGAGATAAAGGGAGCGCAGTGGAAGCATGGGTTGAACTCAAGTAAGAAGTATAGTCAAAGAGTTGATTGTACTTCTGTTGCTTCCATCCAAAGAGTTGGATGAATGCAAATACTGCAATAAGTTGATGTGTTGATAGTATGACTATCAAATCTATCTAGAATCCTTAGAAAAAAAATCGGATAGTACATCAGAAAAATCTACATATAATCATTGAAATTGACTTACTTATTTGATAATATAAAGTCTAATAATTGTATCTCAATCTTCTAATCACACTTGCAATTGGTTGCATATGTATTAGAAATTTGATCTTAAGGTTTATTGATCATCCATGTTGAAAGTGATGCAAATGTTGCAACAATTTCCATGAGATCAATAGACTTCATATTTTCAGTGGGAGCCCTTAGTCTTAGAGAATGTCTCTATAACCTAGATATTAGAATACGCTCATTGTTTATTTCTAATTGTTGGATATAAACATGAATTCTGAAATTTATCTATCATAAAGAGTTATGATGGATACATATTACAGATAATAATCTTACATCTAGCGGACTCCACAAAATTAGAAATTAATAAATGGTTCATTAAGATTTCTAATACTGAAAATTAAAACCTTTAAAGATCAATAAGAGGATAAAGATCATTTGACAATGATCTGGCATCATGTTTTGGACATTTGTTTGTTGATGTGATCAATAGACTGATAAGAGATGAACCTTTAGATTGTCTAAATGTTCAAATCTTACATACTTATGAATATTGTATTCAAGAGTAAAAATGTCCGATACACCCTTCTTTGGGAAAGGTGTAAGATGTTAAGGTATTCAAAATCTCATACATATTGATGTATGTGAATCATCTATATCAGAATAATTATTATGGATATGTGATATCTATTAGTGATTATTTGTGATATGAGATTTCTTCTCTTCACTTAGAAAACTTTGAAATGTTCAAAGATTTCACATTTTGGTTTAGAATCAAAGTTTGAAGGAAGATGAAATGAATTTGATCTAATCAAGGTAGCTTGTACCTATTAGATGAATTCAAGGAATACCTTATGGAGATGTGAATATCATTTCTATCTCACCCCTCCTAATGAGCCTTAACTCAATAGAGTTGTAGGGAGATGCAATTGATCATGTGTGACATGATTTGATCAATGATTAATCTTAGCATAATTATCTCTTAGTTTCCAGGTATATGTGGTAGAGACGACATTATACACTTAATAAGGTCCCAAGCTGGTAAGCTGGAATCTAGCACCAGAGAGTGATACTTCATTAGGAAAATAAAGGATGGTATTAGATACCTACTTTATGACTTTGAGATTCTTAAAAAGATCTCATCTTTGAGAATATGATTCTTATAGGATGACTCTCTTGAGAATCAAGATGAAAATGAAGTAAAGGAACTCATTTAATCTTGAAAAGATAATGAGGCTCCTAAAATCGGAAATTAAAATAGATAATTAAAGATGAAACATTAATACCTCCTCAAATAAGTTTGAGGATGGATTCCATGTGTCAGTTAAATCTGAAAATGATCGGACTTCATGTGATGAAGCTCCTGAGGATCATGACATGGAAAGATGGATGTTAGCAATAAAAGTCTAATGTAGACTTCATATACAAGTGTTGTATATGGACCCTCGAGGATCCACCTATATGGGTCTGACCCATTAAGGTGTAAATGGATCTTCAAGAGAAAGAGGGAACCTGATGAGAAGGTATAGACCTTCAAAGCACGGTTCGTAGCCATGAGCTACACACCGAAGAGAAGGCATCGCTTGCGATAAGACTTGCTCTCCAGTGACCTTGCTTTAACCCATCAGAATATTGCTAACTATACCTACACTACTTGTCTATGACATCTTCATGGTGTGAGTCAAGATTGCATTCCTCTATGAATACCTCTCTGAGGATATTCATATGAAGTAACCCCAGGGCTTCATGGTTGAGGAAAGCAATGTGTGCTAGTTGAAGAACTCCATCTTTGGACTCCAATAAGTTTCTTGTAGTTGGAACATAAGATTTGATGAAATTATAAATGTTGTGATTTCAGATAAAATCTTGATGAACCATGTGAAGCTTAGTGGGAGTGCCATTGTGTTCATCGTGCTTAATGTAGATATTACTAATCATTTAGAATGATATAAGAATAAATAATAAGTGTTTGATAATTTGGTTGTTCCATACCTTGAGATATGATCTCGAGGATACCTCTTAGATCTTAGTTCTGAAGTAGCTCAGAAGTAAAGAGAAGAGGATATTGGGACCGTCACATTAGTAATACACCTTGGACTTATTCTATTTTCTGGAAAATTCCAAGAGAGGCTTCCTTCCCTTAAGATGTGGTAGTGACCTGTCTAAAGGGATGGCACCTCAAAGAGTTGAGGAAGTAAAAGCCAGAACTGCTTGCACTTGTGCATCAGTTACGCGAAGCTGAAGTGTATGCTAGATGTGTACAAAAGCCATATGTCTGCCATGCAGTGGGAATAGTAAACTGTTACTAATCCTACTCTAGAAATAAAACACTTGGTTGCAGTAATAACAATATCTTCAAAGATGATGAATCTTAGAGATAATGATCTCAAAGTCTTATCTTCAAAGGTTTAAGACCTTGTAGATAGTGATCTATAAGGGTCTTAACTGTAGATACCTTAGGAGATAGAGATCTCCAGGAATGAAGATATTCTAATAAGGATTATGGGAATACTGGTTATGATAATTAATAAGATGTAGTGTCAAGGACACTATAACCAACAAAATTGAGTATCGATTGCATGAGATGCAACATTCGCATTGGATGCGAGCACTGTTACTAGGAGATATGCAAGTGCCGTAAAAGGACTTGGCATAGTCTCTTGGGAATGGAGTGACTGATCAGCTTACCTAGCTATTTTCTAAATAGCCTATGATTGTCACATGAGTGTGGGTTTAAATGATTAGCCCATTAATGGCTCTTTGGGCTAGTGGGAGATTGTTGGACATGCGAGCCCACGGCGAGCCATTATGCAATAAATGTTATTGCAATTCACTCCTTAATCTGAAATAAAGAGTACATAGTTTGCATAATAGGTCCCTTAGTGCAATTAGGGTTATGTACCATGGCCATCTTAATGATCATACAGCTGTTGATTCAATTATTGAATCATAGAGGCTGGTGCTTAGATGAATATCTAATGAGTTAGATTGATGACTCATCAAGCACCGTCAAATGATTATTAAGAGATGATCTCCAGCCTGAGTAGGAGATGGCAATCCTTTCTCAGTTAGGCTGATATCTGACCGACTTCTTGATGCAGGTCCTCTGCATAGGAATAGAGATTCGGAGGTGTCAGATTAGTTAGGTCAAAGGGTTGACTTAACGAGATCGAGATAACCAAAGTCTTATATCATATGCTGTCATGATATAGGCACACATCCTCTAACCGGAGACAGATGTGTTACTATATGTCTGAGTATGTACATTTGGCAGACCAATAGGTTGATGACCTAATCAAGGTCTATACACCGGCGCGCTGGTGTGCATATAAAGGCATATGAGTAATACGATCTCTCAAAGGGATCATACAGGTTCACTACTGAACCGGGAGACATGAGCTCACTCATGAGATATTGGGAAGAATCAAATTCCGTGTGCACGGTCGTCTCGCTTTGGAAGCTTGACTGAATTTGTTGGTTTGATATATACTTTTGGAAAGTATATGATCAAGACCTAGGTATGATATATGCTTTTGGAAAGTATATGATCAATACCGACTCCCAATGATCGAATGAGAAACTTACTGATAAAACCATGAAGTAGACAGTATAAAGTTGATCCAATACTTCGGGTTTAATCTGAGTCTTCCAATATGCAGGATGTACAGGTATTAGGAATACTTGAGGGTGATGTGATCATAAACGATTGTATAACCATGACGCTTCCATTCCTAGGGAGTGATGAAACGGGTCTGGATTTTAGTGACTCCTCTCAGTAGAGAAGTAATCTAATCTTAGTCCAAATGTTGGACATTGATCTGAATGTGATTCAGATGCAATGAGAAGATTAGATTTGCGGTCTTGATTTAATCAAGCATCTATGGGAGGCCCACGATCTGGATTTGAGATATGATCTCAATATCCATGTCACTATACGTGGAACAATACAATCGCCCTGTCCTTATCTCCAAGTATTCACGGAGAAAGCGCATTGTCCTTGAAAGAGTTCATGGATAATTCTATTGTTGATATATGTATCCGAGCATTGAGAAAATGGATAATTAAATGTGATTTAATTATCATGAATAATATGAATTTGATTCATATTATAAGGAGAGTTATCTTAGATAATTAAATGTGATTTGATTATCAAAGATGTAAATAATATGAGTGTGATTCATATTATTTGAGCACATGAGAATAAGTTATCCAATATAATTAAATGTGATTTAATTATTAAGAATAATGTGGATAGTAATATCCAATTATTCATAATATATTATAAATGTGATTTATAATGTATTAGAGAGAGATAATTATAATTTATATGTGTTGATTAATTATTATGTGTATTGGATACATATTGTGTAATTAATTGACAATATAAATTATATGTTGTTTTGGGTTGTGAATATGATTCACAATTTTTCCATGGCAAGATTGCAATATTCTCAAATATAATTATGAATTATTTTTGAAGAATAAAATCCCAACAAATAGTTGTTGGAAATAAGTAGAGAGAAATCAAGGAGATGTGCAATCTCATGTAATCCATGAGATTGCACTCCCCATTAGGAATAGAAGGGGCGGCACCCAATTCCCTTGGGGAATTGGTGGCCGTCCCCTCTTCTTTATGGGGAAATATCTCTCTTTTGTATTCTCTCTCCTTATTTGATTGATTTAATTTGGTATTAATATTTATTTGATTTATCAAATATATTTTATCAAAATTAAATCACAAGTTGTTGGTTTTTACCAACAACAATCTTGACCATTAGATTTACATAAATCAATCTCATCCATTGATTTTATATGTCACATGGATTGAGATCCATGGATCCCAAAACCCTATAAATAGAGAGGCATACCCATGCTCTCTCTTTACACATAGAATGCTTGAGAAGCATCTCTCTCTCTTCTCTCTACTCGACATCCCTCTCTCTCCCTCTCATGTGGCCGTCCACCATGGATGACCTAGAGAGGTTCTCCATCGTCGCGGCATCGTCGTTACGCTGCCTGTTCGTCTGCTCGTGGATCTCCATCTCCTTCGGTGCGCCTCGCTCGTGAAGAAGGCATCGGATCTCGTGTGTCGAGATCAGGAGATCCACCGCTTGGATCATCAACATGGATTGCGAGAAGCACGCGGTTCATCCCCGCGCTCGCAAGCGTCTCCTCCGTCGGATCGGACTTGAGACAGGAGGTCTCTTCGTTTAGAGACTCGATCGCAACCACGCTTCAAGAGGTAATCCTATTACTTGTTTGTGGTTTAGACGAAACGATTCGAGAAGTATTCTTAGATCACGTGGTTTCGTCGTATAAAATTTTTTAAATTCCGCTGCATCGAGCAACTAGTCCGACTAGTCGCTCCTTGTCGTATTAGATACGACGCTCACGCTTCCGTGATGCGCTTGAGGATCTAACCATATCCTTCAGTTCCAACGAAGATGAGGGACTCAGTGTCCGTATACTTGAGGAGATGAACAATGCGCTTCCATGCAAGTGGATTGCGGATTTGGGGTGATTGTGATAACATGATAGGGTGGGACCTAAGTTCCCCACATTGGTGGATCTATGTTCATCGCCCTCTTTCTTCTGGAGGATTATCATTGGTCTTGTGCAGGAGATCCAACCTCCCTAAGGTCGATTGTGGGGGATATGACGGGCTTCAGGTTCTGGTTGGACGATTGGTTCGAAGGGGGTGCATTGGAGGATCTTTTCCCGCATCTAATGGCTCTTGTCTCTTCGCCTAGCGCTTCTATTGCTGAGGTTTGGGATGGTCAGAATGTTGTCCCTACTTTCCATGCCGGTCTCTCAGACCGTAGGAAGGAATATCTGGAGTTGATGCTTGAGATGTTGGACGGTGTAGCTGGGCCCATGGTGGGCATGGATTGCTGGTGCTGGCAAGATGGGTCCTTCTCAGTTGGGAAAGCCTACAAAGTTCTGAAAGGGTCGTCGACAACGGATCTAGCAAGATTTGTGCTGGATTGTAGACGAATTTGGAGCTGGAGAGTACCGATGCTGGTGAAGGTTTTTCTGTGGTTGTGAAGAAGAGGTAGATTTCTGACAGGGGGTAGGGTGGCGAGATTCAGTGCCAACACTAGGCCACCATGCTCTCGATGTCAAATGGGGGTGGAAGATGCCGATCATCTCTTCTTCAAATATAGGTCCTTAGTGGATTCTTGGTCGACCTTTGAGGGAAACACGATTACATGGGATGCGATGGAGGGCTTCCGGAAATCCATTGGGGAGGATCGGAGGGGATCGAAAAGGGACTGGTCTAGTTACTTGGCTCTTCTGGGGGCGATTTGGAATGCCAGGAATGGTGTTGTTTTCAGAGGGGTCAGAATGTATAGTGAGAATGTTGTGGTGCACGCTGAAGCGCTTGTTAATAGCTGGGTGATGTATGTTGGCAGTGTTGTACTAGTGTGGTGTGCATCCTGGTTCAAGCTTGTAATTAGGTGACTGATCTAATTAATGGTGAAGTTTTTGGGCTCACACCTATAAGGTGGAAGCCCTTTTTTTCTTAAAAAAATAATGCATAATAATATGACAATTCTTTGCTAGGCAACATAATTTAATATTATCCCCTTAGGTATATTTGTCATGCGCTCAATTTTTCTTCTCATCTCTTTCCTTTTACATTTGTATTCTTCGTTTTTCACCTGCTATGCTTTAAAATTAATCCAACTTACAAGCACAATTGTAATTACATGAATTAGATACATTTAATTCAATTATGAATGGATACTCTGAATTAGCTATTACTACATGTGAAGTTTCATGGACTAATATTGTTAGGAGAAACAGTTAAAAAATCCTTTCAAATAACTGCAGTTTTGTTGCGGAGCGCAGGTAGCTATACTAGTATACTCTAACTTACGGATGTCTGATCTCCATACTATATGTATGATATGTATCAATTTCAAATATTATTTTAGAAATTATATAAAGTTTGACTTTTCATGGGCTTTTAATTCCAGCGGCCAATTTTTAAAGAATATATAACTAGTAACGGAAAATTATAAATTTAAATGATTAATATATCTTAGTTGTATATTTTTACCCCTTCGACAAAGCGGGTCCACATTATAAACACAAAACACCAGATATTTGCTTTTTTGCCTTTAAGGTTTTTACCATTGTAAACATGCCACTGGACTTGTTCGCCTAGCGAAACCAAGAATCATAGGAAAAAGAACATACTGATTTTTGTTTATGAAATAGAAACTAGTCAAAATAATCAAAACAATGTTGGATTAGTTGACTTAGTTGAATTCGGCATGGCCTTTTTTTTTTACAAAAAATCTATTTCAAGTAAAATACAATTTTTCAAAAAAATGTTCATTTAGTAGTCCGAACCTAATTTCTAATATGGTATTCCTTTGATTCAACCCCCCCCCCCCTTGTGTTTCCCACGATGAAAGCCTCCTCTCCTTCCTATGTTTCTAGTGGGTGTGCCCCTTTGAATATGAGAGCATGCGTGTTGATGGCCTAACAATGCATCCCCTTCCTCACTCAACCAGTGTTGCTTCTCCCTTACTCCCTTATGCATGCTATCATTTTCCTCCAACAATAACAAATGATGCATATGCATTAAGAAGATACTATGATCATAGTGTGAGAAGCAGTTAGTAATCTTGTCCATAACTACTGTTAACACTTATTTTTAAAATTGTCGATGTTAGAAATCTCAAATATGTAGATAAATGAATTTTAGAAAATATAATTTAACATATAATATTGTAGCATAATGTACATATTTTTGTATAAAATACTAGTCAAATCCAATTTAAACAGGTATGATCATATTCACCACAATGACTTGATTTTTTTTCATATTTTTGTAATCCGATGATATCATCATCGATTTGATCGGTGGATTTCATTAGTTGGATCATGAAAATCCAAAATCAATATCTTTTGATCGATTTGGTGACTCTTCATTAAAAAAACCTTGCTTGCTCCATTGAACCTATAAATATATGGGTTAACAAATCTTGCCCTAAGTACATAATAACCCTTATAGTATTTGCAATTATACAACCACCAATCCTTGTAAATTACAATGTGAGCTTAGCAGTCGTACTAACTCATACACCACAACGGTTTGGATAGTGAGATTACAAGAGTTGGGTGTAATAGAACAAGATATTAGAGGTCATGGTGTAAATATCCCAAAAATAAATGTATGTAATCTAACTGCCATCACTAGGTGAGACACAAAAGGACTCGAATGGATTTGAAAAATACAAGTGATTTCAGTGCCTATGGGGGGGGGGGGGAGAGAGAGAGAGAGAGAGAGAGAGAGAGAGAGAGAGAGAGAGAGAGAGAGAGAGAGAGAGAGAGAGAGAGAGAGAGAGAGAGAGGTGAGGGCAGCTTGCGAACTGCTCCAACTCTCATCCTTCAAGTCCAGGGGAGCATCGCACATTATTCCTATAATAAATATTCATTTGACATAGTGGGCGGATAAGGGAGCAGTTGGATATTGGTGGAACAGCTGGGGATCTTCACGTGCCATTCATTACCCACTACGTGATATGTATTATATGTCACCATTATTATTATAATAATTATAATAGCCACCACAGTCACCAGAGGGTGTGGGTGAGGTGTTGTTGAGGTTGGTAATCAGGTCTACTGAGCACACTAGTGCATGATGTAGAGGTCCCGTTGACTGTGCTTCATCAATAATGAAAATCTAGGCACTTTTCTTTTAACTGCTACAATGTTTCTTTTGTGTGTCTGTGTATGATTCCTTATTGCACATATGAACCTTTCGGTAAAATATTTATATAATGATCCAAAGAGAGATTTGTATTACATATATGTTCCTTCTTAAGATGCTTCTACATAGATGATCATCTCAATTTTTCCTAATTAGGGATACACTACATTTAGCCTTATAACATACACAATTGTAGCAATCTGTATATTTATATAACCGAATCCATTTAAAATATGCATATTTATCCTTACAACATACAAAATTGTCAATAACATGTGCCCCGCTTCCTCTCCATCCACCTCCTCATGCCACCACCACGGTCTCGTGTCATCTCCTCCTCGTTTCCTCTTATGTTATCATAATCACCTCACACTATCTCCTCCTCCATCGTACCCACCCCTACATCCACCAGTTCCACCATCGACCACTCATGAAGCCATGGTTCCTTACCCTTTTCCTCCGCATCTTGCTCCTCCTCCTCATACACCCCCACTCCTCTCAACCGAAGACTCCATAAGCGTCATCTTTCTCCTCTTTGTCGTCCTTCTTGGCTTTCTCATTTGCAACAACATGCCCTTCTTCCTTTACCACCACCCGTCCCTTGCTCTCCCTCAAAAGAAATACCACCTCGCCAACCTTTGCCATGACCACTTCCCCCTGAGCGACGACTCTATGGCGATAGTGCCTTCTATGCCAAGCCCAAGCAGTTCCTCAATACCCACAAACCTATGAGCTCATATTCATCGACCATATCATGATCTATGCCAAGTCGAGTCGATTCTTAATTAGACCACCCACAAACACATGAGAATCCAATGGCATTCTCAGTCTTCTGAACTTATTAGATCATCTTGAATGATACTGCATAGGTCGATTCTGCTAGACCCACTTTCCTTGCAAGCATGTCAAGGCGAAGGAGTCTGACATGGTGGTCGATCAAGAAGAGTAGCGGAGATCTAGATACTCTTTGCCTCCTCTCATGCAGTCACCTCCAAGGAGGAGAGCATCGAAAAGGGTCAAGTCGAAAAGGCAGATTTCTCCTCCTTCTCCATCTTCACCACGAGGTCCGCTGATGGAAGGGATATAAATGGGAATAAGAAGGGGGGGGGGGTTGTGGTAGAGGAGACGTACATGGGGAAATCCACCATTGGATTTCATGTGATTTAATTATCCCAAGATTAACTCAA
Source organism: Ottelia alismoides (assembly GCA_037367405.1). Classification (NCBI taxonomy): domain Eukaryota; kingdom Viridiplantae; phylum Streptophyta; class Magnoliopsida; order Alismatales; family Hydrocharitaceae; genus Ottelia; species Ottelia alismoides. The sequence goes on along the minus strand of JAZKJV010008712.1, from coordinate 96,717 downwards.
GAAAATAACTTAAAAAGAGTTAAATTAGTGACATGAGTTATGGTGTAAGATGGAGCAAGTTTGAATGGGTCATGGAGTAAATACGAGGTTTGCGTGGATTGTCGTGTAACTACAAAAGTTTATATAGATGGTGTTGTGAAAGTCCCATTAAAAATGTGTACTACCGTCAATTGAAAGGTTCGTTTATCCGATAAATAGAATATGAATTCAACGAGGAAGACTATAACTACAACAAAATGAGTTTCAGTAAGGTATATTTTGAAATCCACTGTACATTATGAAATATTTAACGATGAATACTATCTGCTACGAAATAATTCTGTGTACTTGAAATTAATGATGAATAATGTAATCATGATATTTCACTAGTGATGGCTTTATAGCGATTGTTAACAGTTGCCTTTGCCATCAAAATCTACACATATCATTGCTAAAAAAACAACAATAATTAGCGTGCAATTTTAAGATTACAAAAAAAAACCCACATTGTTATATGAACTGACATTAATGATATAGAAACATACATGTAATTTATCACTAATTTCAAGTATAAAAATAATTTTTGTAATATTAAAAATGGACAATATAACGACCGATTCCAAAATATGCATAACTATAAGCTCATTCTGTTGTCGATTACCAACACAGTTATCACCACTGTTCTACTGATCTTTTCTTATCATAAAGGAACACATTATATTAGTTTCATAGATAAGCACTGTATGTATATATAGTTATCGCTACAATGTCTACTCCACAAAAAATTATGTATAGCTGGCCCTTAGTTTACTTGAATGCATTTCAAATGTATTTCTTAATGTCTAGATGGAAGCTCGAAGGATGGACAAGGTTAGAAGAGCTTTAGCTCTTGCTTGATTAGTTTTGTAGATCTAATGTGACCCTTGACGTCGGGCGTAGTGGAGCTATCATAACTAAGTAGCCAATCAATGAGGAGGACCCATTGCATTGACGATATATAGAGCTGAATTAATCTAATGCCAAATGGCTGGGTTGACATCAGGCATGGGCTGGATTACATTTACTTAGGGTTCTGTTTGTTTGCAAAGACAAGCTGACAAATATATAAAATTATTCCCTGATCCTCGATAAAAATATGAGAATCGCGTGCACATATGTGAGCCCGGAGTTACATGTGCTTCATAGATATTGAATTTGAGAGCAGATCCTATGCTGTACAGTAGAGAACTGCTGTAGTAACGCATTAGGACATCCGAGCATACGGTAATGATCTACAAAAAATTGGATTTCGTACGAATCGCTTGATCAAGATCGAGCGGCTCAAGTGCCCTCCCGAATTACAGCAGTCCTCTGCTGTACATAAGAGGATCTGCTCGCATTAAACTTCCTCAGATATGTATTTCTGTAGTACACAGTAAGGTGGTTCAGTACATGCACATTACATTACCAACACAAGGACCATGTTAACCTTATTTCACCACGAGTAACGAATACGTAATACGACTGTAGTTAATTATGCGAAGGAGATTAATTAGAGAAGTTTTCTTTTCCGGTCTGTTGTTAACAAAGAACAGAGAAATGATGAGCAAAAAACATGACTTCAATATACACATGACGACAAGCCCTTAAATATTAATTAGGAAAATTGTACTATGTTGTTGGTATATGAGTTGTACAGTAGACATGCATGTAGCAACTTGACATTATTTGGTGTGTCAACTTATAATTTGAACTTTCTTTTAGAAGGAATTTTATATATATATATATATATATATATAGGATTTATTTCAAATAGGACGCAGTCCTTCCATTCCTAAGGAAGGCCAGCCCCTTTTTTGTATAAAACAGGATGACTTTAGTAGAATACATATACAGTTTTGTATTATAATGTGCAGTTTTAATGTTTGTATTATAATGCGCAGTTTTGTATGCGGCTTTGTATTTATAACGTGCGGCTTTGTATTTATAACGTGCACCTATAATACAAACTATATACGTATTCTACTAAAGTGCCCTGTTTTATACAAAAAAGGGGCGGCCTTCCTTAGGAATGAAAGGACTGCGTCCTATTTGAAAGGCCCCCTATATATATATATATATATATATATATATATATATATATATATATATATATATATATATATGGACCCTTTCAAATGAGGTGGGGTCTCATAGAGATTATAGTGAGCCAACAATAAATACAGTTGGATTATGATCGGATGGATGGGATCAAAACCATCATCATTATATGGAATGGTTTTGTCGAAAAAACATTTCTATATATAGAGAAAACAAACGTGCGATTTTAATGGGATAGTAGAGAAAAATACGGAATTACAAATTAGGAAAAACTACTTTCTTAAAAACAGATGCCAGGACGGCTAATTTATATAGTGAATAGCAAATAGTTCAAAAAATATTACTTTTTTGGGATAGTTTATTGAATAATACTTTAACGAATTGCTATTGTATGATACTTTTTTGAAATAAAGCTAATCGATTTACAAAAATTTGTTCATATTTTGTTGGTTTTAAAAGCAGCATATATAGTATATCTATGTCATGAGGATTAGTTAAATAGCTTAGGAGAATAAAAAATTTGTATCCTTATGATAACGTTGTTTCATTACGACCAATTTCTTTTATTGAACAATGTAAATATGTTTTGTATTGTAAAATTTATTAACAGATTTAATAATAAAATGTTACGTCAAAAATTTGAATACATTGACACAAATTTGAAATTGAAACATATAATAATACAAAGATTCTAATAGAAAACGAAATAACATATACTACTGAAATTTTAAAATTAATCGAATTTATTAAAAGCTGATGGCCTCAACAAAGTATACTACGCTTTTTTAAAATAAAAATAAGATTATAAATTTTTGAAATTTTGTACTTCTGTAAGATTGAATTGTAATTATTTTTTTGATAAACTTGATTTGAATTTTACAAATGTTTGAAGATATTTTGAAATAACTTATACTATATTACAAAAATTGATTGCATTAAAAAATACAATTCCTATTAGATGTTCCGACTTTACATTACATGTTAAAATTTTAAATTAAGCTTAATATGGAAAAAATTAATTAACTAATTATGAGAATGTATCGGCGGGTGATTATGATAATAATAAAAACAAGGAAAGTAATAAATTACTTCCGTAAGGGAGATCACGTTCACCTCCGACATTCCCGCTTCATTAAATCGACATAATAAAATTGATGATAATAAATATTTCCAAATCGAAAAAATAGTCGGATATGTAGTTAATCGGTTAAGAATTTCCATAAAAAAGGAGGGACGGCGGTTTTGATGGTGGTTTTCTATTGCAAAACCGGATTTAATCATGTCCATCAATTCAAATCAAACGGCTATAAATTACGGCTCATCAAAATCACAATGAGACCCCGTCTCATTTGAAGTTTCTCCTATATATATACATATATATATATATATATATATATATATATAGAGGAGTGATCCTATGAGATGAGATTTTGTGAGATGGTGAGATGGGACATTCTGGACCACAAGTTGCTGTATTCTCTCTCCTGCCTTTCTCTCTCCTGGTTGGAACTAGTGGTTCAGAATGCCCCATCTCACCATCTCACCAAAATCCCATCTCATAGGATTGCCCCTCTCTCTCTCTCTCTCTCTCTCTCTATATATATATATATATATATATATATGGGTAAAATGGGGCTGCCCCCTGTGAGTAGCCAACTTGGCTACTCCCCCCCTATTTTCCCTCATTTTTTATTTCTTTAGAAAATAAAAATTTATATATTCATCACTATATTGCTATAACATTCTATTAAAATTTCGTCAGAAACAGAGACTCCTAGGCCCACCATCCAAACACCATTTTTTAACGGTAGCAGGATTTTTTAAATCGACCCAGTTTGGATGGAGGCCGTAGGAGTCTCTGTTTCTGACGAAATTTTAATAGAATGTTAGAGTGATTTAATGATGAATTTACAAATTTTTATTTTCCAAAGAAATAAAAAAATAAGGGGAAAATAGGGGTGGGAGTAGCCAAGTTGGTTACTCCCACCCCTATTTTCCCCTCATTTATTTATTTCTTTGGAAAATAAAAATTTGTAAATTCATCATTATATCCCTCTAACATTCTATCACATTTGTCTGGATCCCTGCTCCTGGTTCTAGGGTCTTCGACTGCTCGAGAAAGCGGCTTTGAAGTGTGTTTTTTTCACATCCAGGTAAATAGGCCCAACCAAAGGCAGACCTTTCCTTGGCTTATTCCATACATTGACGTCAGAAACAGAGACTCCTACGGCCTCCATCCAAACAGGGTCGATTTAAAAAATCCTGCGACCGTTAAAAAAATGACATCTGGATGGAGGGTCTAAGAGTCTCTATTTCTGACAAAATTTAAATAGAATGTTAGAGGGATATAGTGATAAATATACAAAATTTTATTTTCCAAAGAAATAAAAAAATGAGGGAAAAATAGGGGTGAGAGTAGCCAAGTTGGCTACTCCCAGGGGGCAGCCCCATTTTACCCATATATACATATATATACATATATATATATATATATACACACACACACACACACACACACACAAGGTTAATGGGGCTGCCCCCTGGGGGCAGCCAACATGGTTGCCCCGCCCCTTATTTCGGCATTTTTTTTATTTTTTTTTGAAAAATATTGCCATGTATATTCATCCCTATATCCCTCCTATATGTCGTTCGAATTTCGTCAGAAATAGAGACTCGTACGGCCTCCATCCAGACAATCATTTTTAACGGTAACATGATTTTTTAAATCGACACCATCTCGATGGAGGCCATAGGAGTCTCTGTTTCTGACGAAATTCGAATGACATATAGGAGGAATATAGGGATGAATATACATGGCGATATTTTTCGAAAAAAATAAAAAAATACTGAAATAAGGGGGTGAGGCAGCCATGTTGGCTGCCCCCAGAGGGTCAGTCCCATTAAATCATATATATATATATATATATATATATATAGGGGGCCTTTCAAATAGGACTTGGTCCTTCCATCCTTATGGAAGGCCAACGATCCTAGCCATTAGATTCAAATCTAACAGCATCATCAATTTATATGCTCAAAAGGGCATTTTGGTCATCAACTTTTGCATTAATTATGCACACCAATTAATATTCTGAAATACTAAATTTAGATATTTTTATTTTTGATATTTTTCGCAATACCATAATTAGAAAATATCTTGTTTTGTACTGGACGACGTTATGTGGGACAATGTTTGTATCCTAATGTGTTTTTTTTGTAGAATCTGCAGTTCCTTTTGTAACGATTGCATGTTTTTTGTATTTACTGTGGTTCCTTCAAAATTAATCAGCTATTTCTAAATTTGGTTTGGTTCTTTGTAGAATACAATTAATATTAGCAATTAATGAGTGCTTCTTTGTAGCGATTATATGATTTTTTGTATAATAAATTTTATATTGTTCTTTGTAAAAATGCAGTAGACATTCACGCTAAATCCATAAGTAAAATACAACCATATATTTACAATACTCATCCACAATGTATAATGCACATTCAAAATGTGTAATACATATCAAATATACAAGATATATAAAAAAAATGACAATTTTCAATCGCACGAAATTGTTATGTAAAATACATATCAAATATGTACAATACACATCAAATTTGTATAACATACATCGATATTGTATAATACAAACGAAAAATGTATTTCTACGTAACAAATCTGTGTCGCCCACTTCCACCTTGTTGATGACGACGCGAATGACATCGTTAACTGCTCCATGTCGATGTTGAAGACGGATATGAAGGGATGAAGAACTTCATGTTGACCATGCGTAGTTGTCCATGTGAGGACGAAGATAACAACGAGCTCCATGCCGACGTTGAAGACGTCGATGAAGGGTGCGAAGAACCACCCGCCGGCCATGTTGACAGTGAAGATGGAGACGAAGATGACGAAGAGGATGACAAACCTGTGAAGACGACGGAGACGAGACATGTGACGTGCGCACGATGCAGACAAGCGATGACGGAGACGAGCGACGAGCGACGGTGGAGATGGAGACGAGCGGTGGTCGACATCCTCCTCTTCCTCCCGCGGTCGACGTCCTCCTCCTTATATTTTATTTGCATGCGAGATTATGAAATGAATGGAAATATGAGAGAGTTAATGAGATATTTTAGATGTACGCCTGGGATTTTTGGAAAGATTGGGAGAGAGATTAATGAGGAGATTAATTGGGTTGTTACATACTATATTTAGATAATGAACAATGACCAAAATAGGTTTTTGGTTAATTAAATTATAATTATAATATGCCTTTTATAACAACGACGGATTGAATATGGATGCATGAGATCGTTGGCCTTCCTTAAGGATGGAAGGACCATGTCTCATTTGAAAGATATCCTATATATATAGGGGGGGGCTTTCAAATAGTATGCAGTCCTTCCTTAGTTAAGAAAGACCGCCCCTTCTTTGTATAAAATCAAGCACTTTAGTAGAATACGTATACGGTTTGTATAGTAGGTGCGTGTTATAAATACAAAGCCGCATACAAAACTACGCATTATAATACAAAAATTAAAACCGCACATTATAATACAAAACTGTATGTGTATTCTACTAAACTCATCCTGTTTTATACAAAAAAGAGGCTGGCCTTCATGAACTTAGGAAGGACTGCGTCCTATTTGAAAGAAATCCTATATATAAGGCCCGAATGGTGGCCCGAGGCAGGCAAGGAAGCACGAGAACCAACAGAGGGTATAATCTCCCATAATTGAGTAACAAAATCATCAAAACCCTGATCAGATGTTGGAGCAGCAGGGGGCTCAGCCTGCTCAGCTATACGGGCTGATGCGAGAAGGCCATGTTTGGAGCAGCATGTATCCTCTGAGTGTCCTGGACGGTGGCAATATGTGCACGACTGACGAATACAACCTCCTCTGCTACGAGATCCACGACCACGAAATTAAGAAGCGGCCTAGAACAAGATAAACACGAGATAATGTCATCTTTTAATGGTTTGGAGTCATCCTATAAACCATTTGTTGATGCGATTGTCTCTAAAACAAAAGGAAGGCTTGATACCCCATTGCACCTCACTGCATATTTCTTGAACCCGTACTTCTTCTACAATGATTGTAGCATGTGCAATACAAATGTTGTTGTGAAGAATGGATTTATGAATTGCATGGAAAGGTTTTATCCAGTTTTGGATGTTCAAGACATCACCACGAGAAAGGAGTTAATTGCATATAAACTAGCTCAAGGTTTGACATCCAAAGAGTAGCAATTCCAGCACAAGGTGACCCCGTTTGTCCTCAAATAATCTACATCATGACAAAAAAGGTTTTCAATAGGAAGTTCGAAATTATTGACCTGAGCCCTTCTGTAAGTTCTCCTGAGAAACAGACGGACTTCGATTAATTAAATAATTTGTGATGTTCACTATGTCGGTCCGATGTTGCTTTGGTAAACAGAATGATGAAAGAAGCTTGTCTGCTAAAAAATGTCATATCTACAGAGATATAATAGCGAGGTCCAGTGGAATCGTAGCACCTGTAACCTCTGTAGATTTTTGGTTGTGTCCTTTGTTCACAATTTTCACACTGCAGACAAATTTTCTCCTCGTGCAATCAAATGTGTTTTTCTTGTCTACTATATATATATATAGGATTTCTTTCAAATAGGACGCAGTCCTTCCTAAGTTCAGGAAGGCCAGCCTCTTTTTTGTATAAAACATGGTGACTTTAGTAGAATACACATAGGGTGTGTTCGGTAGGAGGTTAAGGGGAAATGGAATAAGGGGAATAAGCCCCCAACACGGTTCCCCGTGGTGCGACTATTCCCCATTATTTCATCTTATTTCACTCTTATTCCTATCTTTATCCCACCTTACCTACCATTATTTCACCTTATTCTCCTTATTCTTATCCTCCAGCCGAACGGAGAATAGACCCTTATTCCCCTTATTCCCCATCCTTATTCCTGCTTATTCTCCTACCGAACGGGCCCATACAGTTTTGTATTATAATGTGTGATTTTAATGTTTGTATTATAATGCATAGTTTTGTATGTGGCTTTGTATTTATAACATGCACCTATAATACAAACTCTATACGTATTCTACTAAAGTGTTCGTATTTTATACAAAAAAGGGCCGGCCTTCCTTAACTCAGGAAGGATTGCATCCTATTTGAAAGACCCCCTGTATATATATTCCTTGTCGTATTGTTTACCATTATTACAACAACAATTATACATTTAGTTCATTGCTTGTATAAGGAGCAGATACTAAACCGAGTCCTTACTGAAAAGGACAACAGTTTGGATAACGAAATCAAATCAGTTCAATCGAATGATGACATCATCAATCTTTTGAACTAGGTTAAACTGAAGTGATGAGGGAAAAAGTGTTGAAGCAGCTGATCAAATTGGATTGAATAAACATTTGTAAAGCGTTCATATTTAGATCATGTGTGTTGGAAAGAGTAATCGAACACGTGCGATGCTTGTAAATATGACAGAGTTAGGATGTAAGTTCAAAATGTCAAGTAGGTCAAGGAGTTGGAGTAATATAACTTTGTGTAATTTCCAAAAGAGTGCAAAATCTGAGTGATGTCCAAGTCATTGTGAAAGAGAGTCCTCAAATTGAGTAGAGGAGCATGTGTGGTGATTTGATAAACGAGGGTGCCGAACAAGATTGTACGCTCAATGGATGGATCGTGACATGTCATGGACCTCCAAATTATCCTTGAGCATGCAATGCAAGAAGAAAGTAACAAGTTGTTGGCATTTTTAAGTATGAAGGTGCAAGAATATGAAGCACGAGTTGTTCTCTTCGTCAGAGGATGATGGCACTCTTTAATTACAGAAATGCACGGTGCCATATCAAGATCATAACATCAAGTTGTGTCGACACACTTGAGAGGAGGTACACTGATTGTAGGGGTGTTGAATTTCTGCAAGAGTCTTGAGAATGAACGTGTAACTCAAGGAGACCTGGAGATGGAATTCGACTATAAAGGGAGATCGTTAAAAAGAATAAAACTAGAACATAGTTATTAAATTTCCATAAATAAATTACACATGAGAGAGAACACGCAAAGGAACCGAAAAAGTAGTACGTGTTGCTCTCATTAGTGACTTTTTTATTTTAAGGATTCTAATGGCTATCAAGCATAATTATATCATGTATCTTTTCGCTTTATATACTTCTATGATAGTTGATACGAGTCCTCCATAGAGAAGAAAAATATTATTTGGACCTTCACATCTTACTATACCCATCAACATCATACATAATTCTCAAAGTTTTCTCCCCAACTTTAGAATGTTAGCCAATTATTCCCTGACAATTTCCCGACCAATTTTGCCATGTTCAAGAGAATGGGAGACATCTTCTTTACGTCAATTTTGCTCATTTTGTATTTTTTTTAAAGATGTAAGATATCCTAGCAATGACCGCGAAAATTCCCAGATTATACCACGTGTCCTTCATCTACATGCTATCCTTCCGGCGAACCCCCCTCTCTCTCTCTGTGTGAATTTTTTAGTTCATGGGAATATACAATAGTTCCGCCTTTGGTTCTTAACACCTTTTTGATTACGAAATAGCTGCACCCATGAACTTCACCTCTGTGGTGAAATCACGTATCCGACGCCTCTTCTTCCCTCGAATACTAATTATATACAACACCGTGAAAAAAAGGAAAAGAATAAAAGTAGTGGTAAAAAAACAAGAAGAAAAATCACATCTCCCCCTTCCTTTCACAACTTTTCATGTAGCGCACACATATCAATAGGTAGAATACAATGCTCCTCTTGTAACAAAGGAGACAGAAACAAGGACAACCCATGCAATGCAACTACTAAACTAAATGGAGGCCATGATCCTCAGATCCTCCATCTCCAAGATACCACCAACAGAACAACCCATCACTCGAAGGCCCCTCCTCCTTCCACCATCCTATACACGACAACGAAGCACGGCAGTATGGCCCTTGAATTCGTCACCCACAGCTCCTCCATGCTCCCCTTCCCTCCTCCTCCGCCGGCCATGGAGTCGTACGCACCACCTCCGCCTTCCTCCTCCACCTCCACCCCCTTTCTCACCCTCCCCGCTATAACCCTGCACACCAACATCCCCCTCCTCCTCCTCCCCACACACCCTTCATGCGCCCTCCCGCTGCTCGCCGTCGTCCTCACCCCCCTCCCCCCATCCTCCTTCCCGAATCCATATCGCAGGATCCCGCAGACCCCGCAGGTCTGGGTCGTCGCCGTCGTCGTCGTTATGCATAGGGAGGTCGATCCTCTAGAGCCCAAGGAGCACGACAGTGTGGCGCAGTGGAACCTCAGGAGCTCGTTCCCGTCCGCCGCGCAACGTGGGTTCTTCTTTGTGATTGGTTTGCTTGTTGCTGTTGCTGAGGTGTTGTGGAGGAGGAGGACCGCGGCGGCGCGGGACTTCACTGCGTCGCGGTAGCCCTCGAAGCGGGAGACCGTCCGCTGCGTGTTGTGGACCTTCAGGATCCGCTCGATCTTGAAGTGGGCGTTGTCCCTCTTGATCCAGCTCGACCGGAATATGATCTCCACTATGTTCCTCCCCGAATCCTCTGGACCCAACTCTGACACTGCAAGATATAATCCATGTCGGACCTGTTTGTTTGAACAACTTGTCAAACTATCAAGTTAGGCTAAGAGAGACTCACCGGCATGGCGAATGGACTGATGGGTCTCAAGGCTCTCGGCTTTGGTGAAGACCTCGCCGCAGTCGGGGCACCGGCAGATGGTACGGGGCATAGGGTACCTCATGGGTTCCGATATCGCCCGGCACTCATAGCAGCCGGAGAGGTTCCTCAGCTGCAACCCCCGGGAGCTGCGGTGGTGTTGCGTGTTGGGGAGGAGGGTGGTGCTGTAGTCGTGGTCGGGACGGCGGCCGACGACAATGATGTTATTGTGCGCCACGTCTCTGAAGGAGCAGAGATCGCTGCAGGAGGAGGCGAGCTTCGAGGACTTGGAGGAGGAGGAGGAGGAAGAAGGGTCGTGGACTTGAGAGGAGGGGGCGAGGCTGCGGCAGGTGAGGAGGCTCTTGAATTGCTCCCAAGAGGAGGGTGGCTTCGATGGAGCTGGCTGCTGCTGGTGGTGATGCGTCTTCTTCTTTTTCTTCTTGGTATTGTGTAGGTGGTGGTTATGGTCGTCGGAGTCTTGGTGGTGGTGCGGGTGGTGTTTGGGGGTGGTGGTGTTGTTGGGGAGGAGGGAGGAGATCGCCATTCGAAGAGAAGAGAAGAGGAGAGAACAGAGGAGGGGCGTTGGTTTCCCGGGAACCTCTTGGTATGGGGGTCCTTGTTTATGGTGCCTCTCGAGTAAGGGTATGAGGGTAATGATTGGTCTCTTTCTGGGGTGTTTTGTACAAATTTTGAGACCGGTGGATTTGATGATTGGAGGAGACCGTTATTTTGGCTGCTGCACGGTAAGCGGTTTACATCGGCCTGCAATAACGATTAAATAACAGAGAAAGCAGCAAAGTCTTGCAAGAAGCTATTTGGAGGACAATGATCGATTTCCCGTTCATAAATATATAATATAAATAAATAGTGATAGAGTATAATAGCCTTGTAAAGATATTTCGCTGGACTAATATCATTGCGCAGAAGGAACCAAGGGTGTGATGATGCAATAAAGTGCAGGTAAACACTCTAGAGTGATTTTTTTGATGGAGCGAGTCTCAAAAAGGAAAGCGAGCAGATGATACTCCAAAACAAAATGTATAAAGTACAATAGCAGCTCACTTAGTGCCTACTGTTCATGGGGAGTCTAATGCTAACTACTCGCATTATAACATTACTTTTTGACCAACATGACGCGGCTCCTAATCTTCTATCTCAGTCTACCCTCTCCCTCCCCAAATCCCCCTTTCTAAAGCACATCCTCACCCATATCTCCAATGCAGTGGTTGGAGTGTGGTGGCGGTGAGGATTACACGAGGAAGGAGGACATGAAGATGGAAATGAAGGAACATAACTTAGGATTAAGCGCTTATCTAGAAACTCTTATTTTTTTCTAATGTCTTTGTTGATAATGGAGAAAATATCTAACAAGTGTTGAATATACGTCTAGCATCAAGATTGTTCTACCCTGCTCGCAAACTAACTGGTTCAAACAAGCGGGTAATAGTCTAGATCTTTACTGGGGAGAACTTTCTATCTAGGAAGGTGGAACTCCCTTTAAGAATTTGTAGGCTAATCGGGTTCTAGTACTAACATGCAAACTCTCAATCAGTCGACTATTTTAGCTTTTGTTGTTACTCCAATTCTAGATTTAGTCGCTTGGGATTTACCCCAGTCGATTGATCTCCCTCTATCCAGCTCCATTATGATCTTATGCTCGATTTATTAAATCCTTCGAAGTAGTCGACTAATCTTGTGACCGATCGGCTAATCTTGAGCTCGTGGTGTTATCTTGCTCTTTCCTTTATAATTTTATTTTTTATTTTATATCTTGTAATATTGCACATTATATGTTGTTATATATATTTTCCTTTTCTTTCTTATTTTATATTTTCTTACGCACTTATAGTTATTTATATTTTAGTTTTAGAAAATTACAAAGTAGTCCTTCCATTGTAACTTTTAATTTCATTCATTCATAAAATTTAGTTGAAAGTTATTAAAGTCCAAAGATTAGTCAGTATATTTAGCATCATTGAGCTAGGTTCACTTAGCAAACAACAAATACATAAGTTTCCTTGTAAGTTACATAAGGATTAGGAGGAGGAAAGGAATGGGTGATTTCCTTATAAGTTTGATGAGAAACAACACACAACTATGGTGCCACTATTTTTTGTGTGACCATATCAGTCAGGATTGTCCTTAATATCCCCGTTATGGGTATTGAGAGAACAAATCTATTTGAAAGAATGTCCTCACAGTATTTTAGATTTCTAGTAGTAAGGAATATACCAGAATCCCCACAGAAAAAGTATGAACTGAAATAATGATGCCCTTAATTTAAATTATTATTTTTCTGGTAAAGAAAATGAGGGTTCCTAAGAACACTAGAACTAGATGGTAGAATCTTCCACTGAAGCAATCGAGCTTCAGGGAGAAGGTTTTAGAAGATTTATCTTGGGATTGTAGTGGAAGTGCAAACGAGATGCGTGAGTCAGTAGCATCTTGTATCTGAAAGGTAGCCAAAGAGATGCTAGGCGAATCAAAGGGAGGAGACCCAGGTCAAAAGGAGGCTTGGTGGTGGCGTAAAGGGGTGCAAGAGAAACTAAAAATTAAAAGAGGATGCTTTAAAGCTATATCTAAGGATAGAACAAAGAAAACTGTCACAAACTATAAAATAGTAAAGAAGGAAGCAAAGAAGGCTGTAAGCGAGTCTAAGTCGAAAGTTTATGAAGTTTTGTATAAAAATCTCGACTCTAAGGAGGGCCAGAAGGATATATTCAGGTTAGCCAAAGCAAGAGAAAGAAAAAGCAAAGACCTTTCTCAAGTGAGATGCATTAAGGGCGAGGAAGGTCACGTGCTTGTTACTCGGAAGGATATAGATACTAGATGAGAGCAGTACTTTCATAAAATTTTCATTGGGGAAGGAAATAGAGAGATCACTTTGGGTGATCTAGCTAGTAGTGAAAGTTACTTGAATCGGCAAGCTATAAACGGATACAAAGAAAGGAAGTAGAGGAGGCTTTGAAGGTTATGAGACCTGGGAAATGTGTAGGACCGTATGACATCCCTGTAGAAGCATGGAAAGTTTTAGGTGTGCGTGGTTTGACTTGGCTTACGAATCTGTTCAATGTTATTTGGCGAAGCAAGAAAATGCCTGAAGATTGGATGAGTATCGTGGTGCCTCTTTATAAGAATAAAGGAGACATTCAAAATTGTTCAAATTATAGTGGTATCAAGCTGATGAGTCACACTATGAAAATTTGAGAGCATGTGATCGAGAGAAGGTTGAGGCAAGTTTCCAACGTCAAAGAAAACCAATTCAGATTCATGCCAGGTCTCTCAACTATTTAAGCCATCCATTTACTGAGGAGAACAAGGGAGATTTATAGAGCTAAAAGGAAGAACCTCCATATGATTTTTATTGATGTGGAGAAGGCTTATGATTTTGTCCCACGAGAGATATTGTGGAGAGTTTTGGAGAAGAGAGAAACACCTATCATATACATTAACCTCATAAAAGACATGTATGATAGGGCTTTATCTTGTGTATGGACCCCATCTGGGAAGACTGGCTATTTTGACATCAACATTGGTTTACATCAAGGTTCAGCTTTGAGTCCATTTCTTTTTACTTTGATTGTGGACGAGTTGACAAATCACATTCAGGATGAGCTACCTTGGTGTATGTTATTTGATGATGATATTATGTTGATTAACGAGACTAGAGATGGAGTAAATGAGAAGCTTGAGGTCTGGAGAAATGAGTTGGAGAGTAAAGGATTTCGTATAGGTAGGGCTAAGACAGAATATATGGAGTGCACCTTTGATGGAAGCAATGGTGAAGGATTGAGGTGAAGATTGGTGATGATAACATTCGGAAGAGAGAGATTCTTTTAGATATCTGGGATCTATTTTGCAACATGATGGGGAAATTGATGGAGATGTTACTAACAGAATAAATGCAGGTTGGATAAAGTGGAGAGGAGCCTCTGTTGTTCTCTGTGATAAGAAAATTCCTTTAAAAATTAAAGGAAACTTTTACAAAGCACCCGTGAGACCTGCTATGCTCTATAGATCTGAATGTTGTCCTGTGAACCATAGACATGTGTAGAGAATGGTTGTAGCAGAAATGAAAATGCTAAGGTGGATGTGTGGACACACACGTAAAGATCAGATTCGGAATGATGCAATATGAAAGAAAGTTGGTGTTGCTCCGATCGAGGATAAGATGCGAGAAAACCGCTTAAGATGGTTTGATCATTTGCAAAGAAGATCAGCTGATGCACCAGTTAGGAGATACGAGTGTTGTGATGTTGAGCCGGCTAAGAGAGTCGGGGATGGCCCAAGAAGTGTTGGAAAGAGACCATACAGAGGGATCTTTGTTTTGTGGATATAAGCACATGATTGACCCAAGATAGATCTAAATGGAGGTGAAGAATCCATGTAGCCGACCCTACTTAATTGTGGGAAAAGGCTTTGTTGTTGTTGTTGTTGTTGTTGTTGTATACATTTACACCCGTACTCCACTTAGTATCTTGTGTCAAGATCTTTAAGGACTTTAAATATTGAGCTCAAGAAACCACATGGAGTTTATTGGTGAGCTAAGGCATAGATGTGTGTATTTCACTTCATGTTTTATTATGATCATCAAACAGATGACGTCACACAATTTAAAGATTGAAAAGTTTACAGGGAAAAAGGGATTCAGTCTATAGCAGATCAAGATATATGCCCTTATAAAACAACATGACATCTACGCGTCATTGGCGAGAAGAAGGGGAATACCACTATTACTAGAGTGGCTCTAGAGGAACAGATTCTCAAGATGATTTAATTCTCGTCGTCACAAATCAGAATGTGACTGATAGCACATGGATTCTTGATTCATTTTGTTCTTACCATATGACTTGTAATGAAGATTGGATCTACACTTATGAGAAGATAGATGGTGAAAAATATCATCATGGGGAATGATGCATCATGCAAATAAATAGGGATTGGCTTTACGAAAATCAAGATTCATGATAAAGTCATAAGGATAGTGACATAAGTTTATCATATTCATGATCTAAGAAAGAACTTGATATCCTTTGGAGTCTTGTACTTTAAAGTATATAGATACAACATTGAATGTGGAATTTGATGAATCAACCGTTCATCTTTATTCTTTCATTTGGCTTAATATCCTTAGTAAAACACATGTAAATAACAAATAATTCACATTGATTAATAATTTATCATCATTTTTAAATATTGTATAATTATCACTTATTTTGACTCAAATAAAAGAATAAAGAAGAAAAGAGAAATAAATAAATTGAATGTTCCATATATGAAATAATTACAGATACGTCAATTGTTGACCTAATCGACAAAGAATAAAGTAGAGGGAGATAGGTTCCTTAACATTCAAATACTCATAAAAAACAAGTTCACATCTTACATATTCATTTTATTCATTATGCACATTTCTTGCATTATTTTTATCATTAATTTAACTTCAAACACAAATGTTTTCTTCATGAAACTTATACATAAAAATGTTTTCTAAATAATAAAATTATTTAGAAAAATAAGCCATGTATGAAATAAAAGATACAACACTTAGAG
The DNA here is from genome assembly GCA_037367405.1 of Ottelia alismoides. Lineage (NCBI taxonomy): Eukaryota > Viridiplantae > Streptophyta > Magnoliopsida > Alismatales > Hydrocharitaceae > Ottelia > Ottelia alismoides. Next base: position 80,430 of record JAZKJV010008712.1, on the reverse strand, counting down.
AAAGCCTTAAAATCAGAATTGAAAGCTCAATATCTACTCCTTATGAACTCAAAATAAATAAAACTCATTGATGAATCATCAATCGGCTATAATAATATTCTCTCGTTTAGCATGGGTGATGAATCCCTGATTCTCACTCTTTATTTTTTTATTTTTGCTATTTTTCTTGGAAAAACATCATGTAAATCCTTGTAAATACAATAACTTAACAAATCGCATGCTTGTGTTAATAGTACATAATTAGCATGTTTTTGTGCAAAAATAAAAGAATAAAGAAAAAAATAGATGGAGGTATTTAAAATAAATATAGAGTGATCCCAACCCCAAGAGAAGGTCAAACCTTGACCTGATCGCAAAATAAAATAAGTAGAGAGATATGATTCACCTTTGTATAGTATACATATGATCTGTACTTGTGCATATTATTTAATTGACAAATAAAATTAAATTATGATTTTTACTCCCTTGTTAATATTCCTAAAAATAAATATAAAATAAAACAAAAATTCAGGAAAACTAAATAAAAATAAAATCTTCCCTTCATTGTATAAAATACATGCGCATACATCAAATTCCCTATTTATTATGTATATATAAATAAGTTGTAAAAATAAAAAAAATATTTTATACTCCTAAGATTATAAATAAAATATAAAATGGGGTTATTTATGTAAAAATAAAATAATAAAAATATGTGTACATAATACATAGGTATATTATACATGTACATAATACTATGTATTGTATATACACTAATTTATTTTTCATAAAAATTATTAAAAATCATTGAAAAATACTTTGAAAAGTAATAAACAATTTTCGGTTTAAACACGTTTTAATTTAAGTTCATTTATTATTTTTAATTTAATTAATTTTATTTTTTTCTCTATTTTTTCCTTTAGTGTATTTTGTCTGCATCCTCCGCCGCTCCTAATTGAGCCATCTCAGCATGGTTGATCCCGGTCAACTAGTCCCCTCGTCCTTTTCGCCTAAATCGGGTTTGCCTCGAATTTTACCTAATTTTCATGACGTGATCGTGGCACCTTTCTCTCCAATTTCTAGCCCCGATTAAGGGGCACGAATCCATAATCCACGCCCGATCCATTCCTAGTCGATCCGCGCCTCGGTTCGCGGGCCATCGTCCATTCTTCCTGGACCTAGAACCCTATACAACATGTGCACCCTCCTTTCTTTACCACCACCTCCGACTGCTCCACCACTTCTATTGGAACTGCTTTCCCTTTTCCAGAGTGACAACACGAGAGGGAGAGGGCATCATTTGGAGCGTAGTTGCCCTTGGTCCGGCGAGATTTTTCTCCGCTCCGTCGTGAGGAGAAGTAGCCTCTGGACACACCGACCATTGAGGCCATAATCCCCGTGGGCTTCGTCCACCACCCCTAGGCGACCTCCTTCACCCGTAAGCATTCCATTTACCCTTCCTTTCCAGCTTGAATCGACAGTTTGTTCGCCTTCATATCTCCACTCTGACAACTACATTTCACCCCCCGTTGCGCCTCGTTCTGACATTTTCACTCCCTCACCCAACCTACATCCGCTTCTACATTAAGCTCCGCGCCCCCTCCCCCGACTCCAATCGTCGGATTGGAGTAGAGCTGCAGGTCGACTCCCCCATTCCACTCGACACCTGGCTCGTTCATCTCACCTCTGTTTTCAATATTATTCGTGCTCTAACACTTTAGCCAGAGCGTCAAATTCGAGCATATCCCTTCTCCTGCATGAAGGAGCACATATAGGCCTCATCTGGAGGTCAAGGACACGCCCTAGGTAGCTCCAGGACTGCAATGCCTCACCAGGACCTTCTTTTTGGTCGTGGCCCTTTTTGAGCACCCCAGCAACTGCAGAACATCGTCGACAACCTTTCCCCTATCACAACAGCTCCTGGTGACGCCTTGATCACACACTTTCATGGATTAAAACTCGTCGGAGGTGAGTTCTTCGGCGTTCTTCGAGGCGTATCCTTCACCGTAAGACTCCCTCCAGTTCTAATCTCAATCGTCCGTCCGTGGGGGAGTTATGATCGTTAGATCCATCTGAGGATCGTGTCCAAGTCGTCCATCGTCGAAGGGATTCCCTCGCATCCAGACCATTCATCCTTTAGTAGATCTCCTTCAGTCGTTGGATTGCACCTTAATAAGGGGTAAACTTCACTTAGGCCCCTCTCTGTTCTGTGTTTTCCATTTAGTCCAGTAAATATTTGTTGTCGTTCATTTTATTTTGGATAGTTTGCAGTTAGACCCTTGTAGTTTCTTATATTTGCATTTAGTTCATGTTTGTGTGAACTCACGTGTAGTCCCACGTGTTTCGGGTTCTTTGCATGATACGCCCTATACTTTATAGGTGTGATGATTTGAATGGTGAAGTTTTGAGTTTTGCATTTATACCCCAGCGAGTTTGATTCACGTGTTGCGCACGAATTTGCATGGATATTTTGTAAAGAAGGCCTTGCACTTTTCATCTGTGTTATTATTTAGCCCTAAACTTTATTTTAATTACAAGTAGATCCCAGTAACATGTTCGTTTTATATATTAATTCCAAAAAGTCTCAAAAAACTATTGTTAGCTCCTGTGGATGCGTAGTATTTTTAATGATTTTTGTGGATTAATTTAGTTGCGTTTGTTGTTTTTGAAAAATTATAAACCCATAAAAGAGTTCTGTCTATTTTAGAAAATACATAAAATTTCAGAAATTCCCCTAAAATTTCCATAAAAAATTGCTTGGTGTGTTTGTGTTTGCTTTATCTCCTGTAGCAATTTGGTTTTGAAACTCATCATAAAAACCCTAAAATTACAAAAGACCTAAAAACTTTTAAAAATTATAAAAAATCAGGAAAAATTAAAAAAATATCATTTCATTTTCGATTTGTAGAATTTTATTTCTACTTTGACATGAAATTGCCCCCCCAAGACTTTAGAGTATTTTGAATAATATTAATTTGCAATATAGTCTTGGATGAGAACTGTTTACATTTTATCCCTTTGTTTGTTTTTTATAAAATCACAAAAACATCAGAAACCCCTAGAAAATTATCTAAAATAATTTAAAATCTAAAAATATTTTTATCTTAATTTTTGAGCACTTTTAGTCTTAAATAAAAATTCAAGAAGCTTGTTGGTTACCTTGCTTTCTTACTTGCTGAGTTAGTTTCTATATTTAAAAATTATAAAAAATTTGAAGAAAATTTCAAAATCACTAAAGATTTGATTTGTTTTATTTTATGAAATTGACTACTTTTTAGGTTTACTCGTGCTCCTTGTGTTCAACCCTAGTTGTTATACCAGGTAAAAATAATAGCAAAGATCGCTTACATTTGTGTGTGCTTGATTGTTTTATCTCTTAGCTTGAGTGGTTTTTATTTTCTTGATTGGCAGATTTGATCGATTAGGGACAATGACTTCGTGATTTATTTTCCTCGTTAGACGATCTTTATTTCTTCACGCCATCAATGGGCCATTCAACAAGCACTCAGAACCGAGAGAAGATCTTCATGAAGAGTCCCGACTTGAATTTATACCTGGGCAAGTCCAAGATTGAACACAAGGATACAAGCAATTATCTAATTAAATTTACAAGTTAATTATTCAATTAAGCAATTTATAGGCAATCTAGGTCAATCAGAATGCAAAGGGAGACAATGCATGCATTTTTTTAAATATTTTTATGCAATTATTTTATATGAGAAACCATGATGCAATGCAATCACACACTAGACACACAATCTACAAATAAGCTCCTGATTAAATAAAATAATTACTTGCGAAAACAACTGATTAATTAATAATAAATCAATGTCTAGAAGAGAGAAATTCAACTTAAATACAATTCAATTTTGAATGAAGAATAAGGTTGAATAGACATAAATAACACTCTAAAATTTGTTAGACATGTGAGCCCACGACGAGCCATTATGCAATAAATGTTATTGTGAATCATTCCCTCGACTGAAATGAAGAATAACTAATTTGCATAATATGTCCATTAGTAGCATAGCTATCTTAATGATAATACGACTGTTGATTCAATTGTTGAATCATAAAGGCTGGTGTTTAGAGTTTGATTGAGGACTCATCAAGCACCGTCAAATGATTATTAAGAGATGATATCCAACCTGAGTAGGAGATGGCAATCCTTTCTCTAATGTAATGATATCTAACCGACCTCTTGATGCATGTCCTCTGCATAGGAATAGAGATTAGGAGGTGTTAAATAAGTTAGGTCAAAGAGTTGACCTAATGAGATCGAGAAGACCTTTGTCATATGTTGTCATGATATAGGCAAGCATCCTCTGACCGGAGACAGATGTGTACCGTATGTCAAAGTATGTAAATTTGGCAGACCGATAGGTTGATGTCTAATCAAGGTCTATACATCGATGCACTGGTGTGCATATAAGGACATATGAGTAATATGATCTCTCAAAGGGATCATACATGTTCATTACTGAATCAGAAGAAATGAGCTCACTCATGAGATAATGTGAATCTAATTCCATGCAAGGTCATCGCGCTTTGGAAGCTTGACTAGAGTTTGTAGGTTTGATATATGCTTTTCGAAAGGATATGATAAATGTCTGGGTATGATATATGCTTTTGGAAAGTATATGATCGATACCAACTCACAATGATCAGATGAAAACTTAATGATAAAACCCTGAATGAGATGGTCTAAATAAGATCTAAAACTTCAGGTTTATTCTAGGTCTTCTAGTATGTGGGATGTACAAGTATTAAGAATACCTGAGGGTGATGTGATCATAAACGATTGTATAACCATGACGCTTCCATTTCGAGGGGTGATGAAACTGGTCTTGATTTTAGTGACTCCTCTCAGTGGAGAAGCAATCTAATCTTGGTCCAAAAGTTGGACAGTGATCTGAATATGATTCGTATGCAATGAGAAGATTACATTTACAGCTTTGATTTAATCAAACATCTATGGGAGGTCCTCTAGATCTGGATTTGAGATATAATCTCAATATCCAAGTCACTATACATGGAACGGAGAGAGAGAGAGTCCTTGCGCGAGGGGGAGCCTTGCGTCGAATAGAGAGATGTAGCGGAGAGAGAGAGAGAGAGTCCTTGCGTGAGGGAGAGACTTGTGTGAGGGGGAAGATGCTTACATGGGGAGAGATGCCTTTGGCATGAGGAGAGTCTTCTTTTATAGAGAGCATAAGTGGCCTGCAATAAAGAGAGAGTTAATACATATACATGGGAAACAAATAGTGCATGGGAATGGTGTGTGCGTGGGGGCTCAATGCATGGGAGGGAGAGAGTTAAGATGGGTCTTCATTGCATATGGGAAATGGTTTTGGTGAATTTGCAAGAATCAACCTCCCATTTTCTTGTCAACATAAAATATTAATGGCAAATGTAAAGCCAATGTGTTGGATATTTATTTAGTGCTTTCTCTCCATCTCTCTTGTATCATTATAATTTTAATGAAGTCTGAATTCAAGTTATATTTTGATGATGAACACAGATAATTATCAATCTTAGTGCTAGATATATTCTCAACATGTAATTCATAAACATATTTATATAAATAGAGATCGTTTGAAATATTTTATCCTGATATATAAGCATGAATTTTCGATTTATACTTCGATTAGTTGTCTTCTATATGTATTAAAGTGGTTTTCGCTGTTGGGTGCATGAATAAATTAGATGTAGATTATGTGAATTTGGAGTTTATAAATAAAATATTAAGACTATACTCCACATAATTTAAGCATGTTATAACTGTATGTAATGTAATCACCAGTGATGAAACCGGTCTTGATTTTAGTGACTCCTCTCAGTGGAGAGGCAATCTAATCTTGGTCCAAAATTTGGACAGTGATCTGAATATGATTCGTATGCAATGAGAAGATTAGATTTACAGCTTTGATTTAATCAAACATCTATGGGAGGTCCTCTAGATCTGGATTTGAGATATAATCTCAATATCCAAGTCACTATACATGGAACATACAATTGCATTGTCCTTATCTCAAAGTATCTGTGGAGAAAGAGCATTATTCTTGAAAGAGTTCAAGAATATTTTCGTTGTTGATATTATATCTGAGCATTGAGCGAAATCGATAATGAAATGTGATTTAATTATTATGAATAATGTGAATTTGATTCATATTCATATTATTTGGGTTCATGAGAATGGACATCCAAGATGATTAAATGTGATTTATTTATCAAATATATGAATAATGAGGATAACACTATCCATATTAATCATGGATATTATAATCGTGATTTATAATATATTAGAGATAGATAATTGTAATTTATATTTACGAATTAATAGTTGATGTGAATTAGATTCACATTGGACAATTAATTGTAGATACAATTTACATTTTATTTTGGATGTGTGAATATGATTCACAATTTATTAATGACATGATTGCAATTATCACAAAATAATTTGGAATTATTTTGGTGAATAATTATGCAATAAAGGTTGTTGCATATGTGGAATATATTGTGACATATGAGATCACATGAAATTGGAATGTGGAGTGGACCTTCCTAACATGGATGGTGGACGGACACACTTGATTTGTCAAGTTGTGGCCATCCACTCTATGTAAGGAAGGATGCTCTCTCTCCTTCTAATTTATTCCATATTTATTGGTGTGGTTTAAATTGAAATATATTGATTGATTTCAATATATTTAACTTAATTAAAAAGCCAACAATTTTTTTGTTGATAATTAAAACACAATAAGATTATGGCCACTGATTGAAAGCACAAATCAATCTCAACCATTGAATTTGTGAGCACATGGATTGTGATCCATGGACATCTAAAATAGTATATATAGAAGGGTAGCCCTAGTTTTTTATTTTTACAAGACACACAACATGAGACATAATTCTCTCTCTCCACAAGTCTATTCTCTCTCTCTCTCACTCTCTCTCTCTCATGGTGGTCGTCCACCTTGGTACCCTAGAGAGAGTCATCTTCGTCATTATGTCGTCATGCTGTCGCGTCGATTGTTCGTGAATCTCTGTCTCCTTCGATACGCCTCGCTCATGAAGAAGATGTCGGATCTCATAAGATGAGATCATGAGATTAGCCGCTTGGATCATCAACAAGGATTGTGAGGAGCACATGTTTCATCAATGCGCTCGCAAGCGTCTCCTCTGTCAGATCAGACTTGAGACATGAGGTCTCTTCATTTAGAGACACGATCAAAACCACACTTCAAGAAGTAAACCTAATACTTATTTTTGGTTTAGATGAAATGATCCGAGAAGTGTTCTTAGATCATGTGATTTCATCATTCAATTTTTTAAAATTCTGCTGCCCCTTTGTAAATATGTATATATCTTTGTAAAAACTTTTCTTTCTTTTACTCCTTTTTCAAAAATACCTAAAAATTTGAAAATAAAAAAAATCCATAAAAATTTGCATAGTTTGAAAAATTCACACCAAAAAGAATTTTTGTAAATATTTGCATGTGCATTCTTCAGAATCATGGTTGATATTTAAACTAGTTTGGAATAAAATTGAAGAATGGAGCTTGGTTAAGACCTTAATCCGCTTAACTTCAGAGGAACCTTGTAGGATTAGGGGTTAAGACTTTTCAGTTCCATAGCGACTTAATTCTTTTAGTTCACTAGGCTATGTTCACATGTCATCTTGATAAGCCTAAGTAGAACACTTAACAATGCACACATGACTCTCAGAGACAATGGCTTTACTTGGACACACACCTTACATGTAGCTCAACACGGATGAGGTGGTAAGGAGGCAGAATCCTTTGGCTTGTAGTAGCATACGGGGGTAGTACAACTAGCTGGAACCTCCCGTCCTCCTATAGGGAAGGATGTGCACCTCAACCTGGTCTAGTAGCATTGAGGTCTAATGATAGGATGTTGTGGGTTGCAATAATGCTTCAAAAGAGGGATAGTCTACTGGTTTAAGAAGAAAAAAACTCCTTATGTATATATCGCACCTTGTAGACATGTTGTATATATGTCAAAAAAATATGCAAAATACAAACTCCAAAAAAGGGGACATGCCTGATTGAAAATAAAATGCAAGCATGAGCGTATATAGTGAATAAGCAATGCTTATGTATTCCACCATCTCATCTCACGGAAGCTTGCAGCTGGAGACTTAGCTACACTGGTTAAGCTCCAAGGGATACGTGACTACACTGGTCACGATCCATTCTCTTTTATCCCCTCTGCTTGAGCTGGTTGTAATTAAACTTAGAAGGGAATACCCCGCTCCTTGAGGAAAGAGTTGCTAGACTGGGAGATTAGAGTTACCTTATTGAGGGAGGTTGTTTCTTTACCATTTTTGAGGTGGGAGCTACATATCACCTACACAGTACAAGAAATGATTCATAGTCATTAGATTTTGCGTATATAGACTTGTTCTGACATGTTTGTTAAAGAAGACATGACCATAGAATTATGCAACTTAAAGGTTGTTGAGTCTTAAATCAGTTTATGAAGATAAGTTTAATAATCAACTTTGATTCTTCCCAATAAGGTTCCATCAAACTAATAATCTAAAGGTCTGACTAAGCTCCATACTCCAATTTTATGATTCATAGTCATTAGAGTTTATGAAGATAAGTTTAATAATCAACTTTGATTCTTCCCTTTTCTTTCCTTTTTGGTTTCACTTATTTTTCAAATAAGTGTTTGCTATGGGACTAGCAAAGGTAAAGTATAGGGGGATGATGAATCTATGATTATCATTCTTTATTCTGTTATTTTAGCTTTATCTTTTAGCAGAAATATCCTCCTCTTCTTCCTGGCCTTGACCCATTCTCTTCTTCCTCCCCTTCTTGAACCGGTTGAACTTTAACTTAGAAGGGAATACCCCGCTCCTCGAGGAAAGAGTGGCCAGATTGAGGTAATAGAGTTACCTTGTTGGGGAGGGTTGTCAAGTTGCCATTTCTGAGGTGGAGAGCTTAGACCTCACATTCATAGGACAAGAAAAGATTCATGGTCTTCAGGGTTTGTGATTGATGACTTGTTCTGATCTGGAGCATTGAGGAGTCTTGGTTATAGAATAGTGGAACTTAGAGGCTGTTGAGTTTTAGACTTAAGTCCAAATAAGGTTCCGACACATTAATAATCCAAAGATCTGATCGAGCTCCATACCTTAATTTAATGAAGACAAGTTTAATAATCAGCCTTGATCCATGTACATGCTCTTTTTCTTTTTCTTTTTCTTTATTTCTTTTTCACTTTTTTTTTCAAATAAGTGTTTGCTAAGGGACTAGCAAAGTTAAGTATAGGGGGGTGATGAATACTCATTCATCACTCTTTATTCTTATATTTTAGCTACAAAAACCTTTGCAAATGCATGTAGATATGTGTAAATACAAATAATTACCAAAAGCATGCATTGTGTAAAAACCTATAATTAGCATGTTTTTGTGCAAAAATAAAAGAATATAGATTAAAAAGAAAAAGAGGGAAATATTTAGAATAAATATTGAGCAACCTAACCCAAGGGAGGGCTCAGCATGGGCCTGACCGCATAAAAGCCAAAGTAGAGGGAGATAGGGGCTCATGTGTGTAAATATTCTTGTAAATAAAATAAAAGTATTTTCCTCACAAAAATAGGCCTGTAAATATTTGTATATATTTATAAATATAAAATCAATATAAAAATATAAAAATCAAAAAGAAACCAAAAATCTCATTCATGTACATGATCACCTTGTACATAGTTCCATCATCCTTAATTATTTAAGCCTTATACATAAATAAAATTAATTTCCAAAATTTTTGTATAGTGTAAATAAATAAAATAAAAACAATTAAAACAAAAACAAAATAAAAATAACAAAATTAAAAACACAAAAATATATTGTAAATATACCATGTATAAAAATGTATATATGTATTTATTTCACCTATGTATATAAATAATAAAAATGAAATAAAAATATCCTTTTATTCCTTATTTTATAATATAAATAAATAAAATATAAAATGGGAATGAAATTGTATAAAAATAATAATTAAAAAATCAAAAATTAAAAATCCTATATAGTGTACATATACCTATATATGAACCTACTATGTATATATCTTATTTTTATTTCGAAAAATTAATTAAAAATCACTAAAAAATAGAAAAAAATAAAATAAAAATATTTCATGTTTTGATTTTCCTTTAAATCGGCCATTTTCTATGTTTAATTTCACTTTCAAAATCCAGCCACGTGGCCGCCACCCATTGGCTCTGGGGGGATGTTGACCGCCCGGTCAACTCCCCCCCCCAGGACCACCTCTCGCGGGTCTGCAACGCCCGACTCTCCTTCTCGGATTTTTCCCAGGCAGACCCGACTCCCTCTCGCCTAAACCCCGGGTCTGACTCCTTCACGACATACCCGAGACCCTCGCCGGAGCTACCGCATCGAGATCCGCGCTCCTGATTTCCCTACCCACGCGCTTCTTTCCGGATCATCCCTGCGTATAAAGCCGAGCTCTGCCACCTTCATTGATCATCTTTGGCCATTCGATTCCACCCCCTGTGAGCTCCAGCGTGCTCGTGAGAGTGACAGCTCGCGTCCGGTGCTGTTGAAGCGAGGAGAGGGAGCGTGACCACTGATCCGGCGAGCTTCGCCGCCGTTGCTCCGCCACCAGCTGGAGCTCGAGCCTCGGAGGGAGACGCTCCTCGAGGCGAAGACCCAGAGTATCCTTAGCTCATCCCCAGTCTCCTCGTCCACCCAGGTAGTCCCTTAGACCCTTCTTTTCCTTTGATTTTCCATTACGCCCAAATCGCCGCTCCGCCGTGTTTCGCCGATTCCGTCCACGACCGACCCCCAATCGATCATCGGGGTTCACCATCGCCCTCGCCTTCTTCTCGCGCACCTTCTCCATATCCCCATCCAACCCAGCTCGCACAGGAGCTGGGATTCGAGCTCTACCGTCCCCCCTTCGCCGGAGCTCGCCCATAGCGCCCCATCGCTCACCGTCACTCCGCCTAACCGGGTCGAGGCAGTTTGCCCTCGACCCGCGAGTCTCTTGGTCGTCTTTGCAGGTACTACCAAGCCCATCTGAGGGCTTGGGTCATTCAGGCCAGGAGCCTCGCCTCCGCCGACCTCGCCCGAGCTCCCCAGAGCTCGGCTGGGCCATCGGAGGCCATCAGCAGCTGCGCAACACCACGCCGGAGCTTCTCCGATCTTCAGGCGCAGTAGGGGAGGTCAGGAGCGCACGCACTGGGCCGGCAAACTTCGCCGGCCACCTGTTCTTTCTCGACCTTCAGCCGCCGTCCGATCAGCCTCTCCAGCTCCAGTTTGCATCTGGGCCGTCCGTGCAGGAGCAGCAGTCACCGTTCGATCTGAGGAGGAGAGATCTGGACCGTCCGATGCTCGAGGGTTAGCCACCCGCGCCCTACACCATCCGATGCACCACGTGGACTAGCCCCCACCGTTGGATCACCCCGAGGAGTGTAGCGTTGGAGCCCCTGTCGTTCGCCACCGTTAGATGCTACACGTGGCATCCATCCAGCCGCTCCATTAATAAAGGGTAAACTACCCTTAGGCCCTTCTGTTTATTTTATTTCGTGTTTAGTCCTGTAATTAGTTAGTTTAGTTGTTTAGTTTTTGGTACAATTGCATAGAGACCCTGGTGCTTGCATTTATTTGCGGATATGCCCCTGTGCGTTGTATGACACGTGCTTCGACACGTGCTTTCTGGTTTATTTGCAATACATGCCCTTGTAGTTCTGGTTGTTCCTTAATGAATGAAAGTTTTTAATTATTTGCATTTATACCCCTGTGCATGATATATTTGAGCATGTGCGGATATTTTTGGGTATTTTACGAATAGGTCACTGGACTTTTGGTACCTGTTACCAATAAGCCCTTGGAACTTATTTTTCTTACATATGGGTCCCTGAGTGCCCCAGGCACGCGCGTAGCACGTGTTTCGCTGGGTTAATTGCACCAGACCCCCCAGACTTTCGGGTATTTGCACTTTGGTCCCTATGCACAGTGCCCCTTCTTTATTTTTGGATAAAATAGCAAAATACCTCCAAATCCAACGAAAATTGGACACATGGCTCCTGCCATAGTGTAAAATTTTTGAGGACATTTTTGTTTTCATTTGATATTTTTAAAAATTCAAAAACATCTATTTTCTTCACTGTCTAAATTTAAAAATCACGAAAAAATATTAAATAGTGTCTAAAAATTACAAAAAAAATGTCTACTGTCTATATTGTTGTGTTTGATTTTCTAGCCAATTTTGGCTATTTTTCATTACTGAAAACCACTAAAAATTGAAAAACACTCAAAATCTTATAAAAATTCTAGTAAATCAATTAAAAATCCAAAAATAATAAACTAGGTGCCTAAATTTTCCTTGTTTTATTCTCTTTACAGGAAAATTACCTCCCAGCTAATTTGGGGCCTTTAGATATTTTATCTAGGTCCTTTTAGCTCGGCTGGACAGTACCTACTGTTTTATCACTTTTTGATTTTTAGAAAATTAAATAAACATCAGAAAAATCCCAAAAATTCACCAAAAACACTTAAAAGTATAAAACACATAAAAACATCTTTGTTAGAATTTTTGGTTGATTTTTAATGCTTTTAATAAATTGTTGAAATGTGTGTTTATTTACTTTTCTTATTTTCTTAATACATTAAAAATCCAAAAAAATATAAAATATTCAAAAACCACCAAAAACATTTCTTTTATTTTCTTTTATCTCTTTTTGACTACTTCGTAGGCCGAGAGGCCAACCCGTGCTCCTTGTGTTCGACCCTGGTCGCTATACCAGGTTAATATCATAGCAAGACCGCTATCGTATTTTTGATTGATTTTATCTTTATTGGTGGTCTAATCTTCTTGATTGAGCCTATCTGCGTGATTGAGGTCGCAACGACCGATTAGCTCCTTTACCTTAGTCGCTCAGATCGCTCATCAGAATGGCGTCGTTGCCGGGGAGAATGACTTAGTAGTTTTTATTTTTTTTTATTTTTCGTTTTTGTTTTCGCGGCTTTTCGCGGCTCTTTCAGAGCTCGCGGCTTTCTCGCGGCTTTTGTCTATATTTTATTTTTGTTTTATTTTGTTTTTTTATTTCTTTTGTTTTTATTCTTGTTTTATTTTGAGTGTTTATTTTATTTTGCATTTTTGCATATATACCCTCATTTTATTTCCCGTTGATGGATGTCAACGGGATTTGGTATGACCGTCCCCAGCCTGGGATCCGACGAGACCATCCCGGATTCAGGTGGGGGAGTGGAGGTACCCAGCCCCACAGCAGTCATCCGGTTAGGGAGGGCAGTATAGCCAGCAGAGGGATCACCACCAGCAGCAGCCCCCAGCCTACCAGCCACACCAGCAGTCGTCCTTCGTTCCTATTCAGCAGCAGGGACTTTCTTGGAGACGTGAGCAGCAGGCTCACTAGTCACAGAAGCAGCATCCTTCCTCCTACCCCTCTCAGCAGCAGCAGCACCAGGCCCAGCAGCCTCATCACCAGAGAGGCTACCCGTCGAGCTCCCACAAGAGCCCCGCCTTGGATGACATAGCCCGCCTCCTCACGGATCAGCAGGCTACTTTTCGACGGGAGATGGACGAGTTCCGCCAGGAGATGCGGGACCTGATGAGAGGGAAGGCCGCCATCCCTGCACAGATAGAGCCGAATCCGAACAGCCTGAAGAGGAAATCTGAGCAGGTAGTTTCCACTGAGCATGCCACTCCTAGTGATCCATTTGATGATATGTCTTCGGATCTATTTGATGCTGATTTTGTTATACTTAGGAGCGGTAGAGCACCAGCAGGCGGCGCCTCATCTGAGCGACGACTCGAGGATCCACCCAGGGCGCCAGATGAGGAGGAGAGCGGTACTGAGGCCGCACACGATGATGATGGTGGTACTGATGCCACCAAGGATGCTGATTCCACCGACGGTACTGAGGCCGCCGCTTCACCAGTTCGAGGAGGTGGTGCTGATGCCACCAGAGTAGCCAAGCCAGCCCGCGGTACTGAGGCCGCGAGACATCCAGCAGCAGAGCCAGCCCGTAGTGGTACTAAGACCACCGGTGTTTTTGTAGAGAGAGATGTTGTTTTTCCTCATGCTGATGTATCTCAGAACACTGTTTTGAATAAAGGAAAAGGTTTAGTTTCTTCTGGTCCCACTGTGGTGATTGATGTATGTGCGGATCTGGCCGTCGAGCCGTCTAGGCCTTTTCCTAGTCCTTCATCTGAGAAGGACCCTGTGATCCCCTTCCCTAGAGCCCTTCAGATGGGGAAGGGGAAGAAAAGAGAAAAAGACCCAAAAAAGAGAGAGCAGGAGGAGTTCAGCCAGAGCATGATCGATAGATTTCACATACAGCTGACCCTTCAGGAGGCTTTGCAGCACATCCCCCTTCTTCAGCGATCTTTGAGAGATAGGACCACAGTCAGGAGGAGGAGGAGGAACCATCATTCAGAGATACATGTGCTGACGAAAGCCACGTGCTTCGCGATCCAGAACCGTCTGCCGGCCAAGAAGCCAGATTCAGGAGCCCCGTATGTCAGATGCCAGATTAGTGAGCAGAGGTTCGACCGCACTCTATTGGATAGCGGATCGTCTATCAACCTCCTTCCGGCAACCCTTCTCGACCGCTTCGAGTTGGGCACTCTTCGACAGAGCAGGACAGTCCTTCAGTTTGCTGATCGATCTGTCAAGAGGCCGAAGGGGTTGTTGCGAGACGTTATCGTCACTATTCAGGGCCTGCAATTCCCCGTGGACTTCGTAGTGTTGGACATGGAGATCCCTGATTCAGTGGCCGATACCCCCATCATCCTCGGTCGTCCGTTCTTGGCCACTACCAAGGCGGTGACTGATCATGATAGCGGGAAGGTATACTTTCGCGTCGAGGGCGAGAGTGTACAGATAGAGACGGTCGAGGACTACAGAGCCAGAGAGAGAGCATGCTCAGAGACCAGCACAGATACAGAGCAGTTGACAGAGGCCGGGCTAGACATCCACCAGGACTGTGATTTTGTGATCACAGATGATGAGGCAGCATGGGCAGACCCTTCAGCACAGGCCATCCTATCATTTCCAGATACCACTGAGGCAGAGATGACAGCAGAGGAGAGCTTGGAGAGCACAGCCCTGGTCCAGGATACTACAGAGGCAGCAGAGCCGATTCTCGACCGCGACACGGTTTCTAGTGATGATGGTACTGAGGCCACCTTGTGTGACGGTGGTACTGAGGCCACCTTGTGTGACGGTGGTACTGATGCCACCTTGTTTGATGCAGATCCCTCAGATTCAGAGTCTGATTGGGCAGATTGTGATGATCAGATGCCAGACCTGAGTCCACCTGAGCCTACAGATGAGGAGGAGGTAGAGGCAGAGCAGATCAAAGACAGCACAGTTGAGCGGCCTCCTCCAGATCCAGTTTGCGAGAGCTCGTATTCTTTCTCCCAGGCAGATTTGGCAGACTTAGCAGCATTCACGCATCTTCTTCCGAGGCCAGATTTGCCAGCATCCAGCTGTCCAGAGCTGAAGTCGCTCCCTACTTCGCTGAAGTATCGGTTCCTTGCGGGCGAACCTGAGATGTACCAAGTCATCATCTCCGCTGATCTGACTGGAGAGCAAGAATCCCGTTTGATGGGGGTTCTTGAAAAGAACCGCAAGGCAATCGGATGGAGCGTAGCAGATCTCCATGGGATTAGTCCATCAATGTGCTCCCACCATATTTATCTCGAGGAGGGGGCGAAGCCGTCGCGTGAGTTCCAGCGGCGACTGAACCCCAACCTGAGAGAGGTCGTGATGAAGGAAATATCAAAATTGTGGAGTGCAGATTTTATTTATCCCATTTCCGACTCCAAGTGGGTCAGCCCCTTGCATGTGGTGCCCAAGAAGACGGGCATCACGACTGTGATCAGTGAGTTGGGAGAGGAGATTGCTACACGAGTACCCACCTCTTGGAGGGTCTGTGTTGACTACAGGAGACTCAACCAGGCCACCAAGAAGGACCATTTCCCCCTGCATTTTATTGACCAGATCATTGAGAGACTGGCAGGGAAGAGCCATTATTGCTTCCTGGATGGGTACTCGGGCCACAACCAGGTGACCATCGCTCCTGAGGATCAGGAGAAGACCACCTTTACCTGTCCCTTTGGTACATATGCCTTTCGACGCATGCCATTTGGGCTATGCAACGCCCCTGCGACTTTTCAGAGGTGCATGTTGTCGATCTTTTCAGACATGGTAGGGGAGTGTTTGGAGGTCTTCATGGATGATTTCTCAGTCTACGGCGATGGATTCGACTCCTGTCTTGACTGCCTAGACCGAGTACTCCAGCGATGTATTGAGTACCATTTGGTTCTATCTTGGGAGAAGAGTCACTTCATGGTGACTCAAGGGACGGTGCTTGACCACATCATCTCCAACAGGGGCATGGAGGTTGATCCGGCCAAGGTTGATGTCATTAGAAAACTCGCACCACCGTCTAATTTGAGGCAGCTACGGTCATTCCTAGGGCACGTTGGATTTTATAGGAGATTTATTCAGGATTTCAGCAGGATTGCCCGGCCGTTGACTAACCTCTTGACGAAAGACGCCGAGTTCCTTGTCGATGACAAGTGTCTTTCATCCTTTGCGACTCTCCAGCAGTGTGTGATTGAGGCTCCTGTCCTCCAGCCGCCTGATTGGTCTCTCCCATTCGAGATCATGACGGATGCCTCCAATTTTGCCGTAGGGGCAGTGCTGGGATAGAGGAGGGATGGAGTTCCATTCGCTATTCACTATGCTAGCCGCACATTGGATTCCGCGCAGCGGAATTACACGGTCACAGAGAAGGAGATGCTAGCCGTAGTGTTTGCCCTAGATAAGTTTCGATCTTATATCATTGGATCTAGAGTGACTTTGTACACAGATCACACCGCCATCAGGTACCTCATGGCAAAGAAGGATGCCAAGGCCAGACTCACTAGATGGATCCTTCTACTCCAGGAATTCGACATTGAGATCAAGGACAAGCCTGGAGTTAAGAATGTGGTGGCGGACCATCTCTCCCATTTAGAGCAGCCTGAGGAGTCTGAGCATATTGATCCCATTCGAGATACCTTTCCAGATGAGGCGATCCTTGCTATCGCCTCACTCCCGTGGTATGCCGATATTGTGAACTTTCTCGTTGTTGGGAACGTCCCACAAGATTGGCCCAGGCAGAGGCTTGAGACCTTCCTTGCGAAGGCCAAGTCCTACCACTGGGAGGATCCCATTCTTTACCACGAAGGAGGGGATAGCGTCTGGCGTCGGTGTATTCCTCAGGAGGAACACCATAGCGTCCTCACTTACTGCCACAAGCTTGAGGCAGGAGGACATCATTCTGGGAGGAGAACGACACAGAAAGTGCTCCAATCCGGCTTGTGGTGGCCTACCCTCTTCAAGGACTCTGATGAGTTCATGAAGAGGTGTACTGACTGTCAGAGGATGGGCACGTGTGGACAGCGTGATATGATGCCGATGCAGCCCATTCACTTCTGTGAGGTTTTTGACGCATGGGGCATCGATTTCATGGGTCCATTCCCTAAGAGTCAGGGATTTGAGTACATTCTGTTGGCCGTGGATTATGTTAGTCGTTGGGTTGAGGCTATCCCCGCCCGAGCCGCTGATGCGAGGACAGTTTGCAGATTTTTGAGGAAGCACATCATCACGCGGTTCGGGGTTCCACGAGTTTTGATTTCTGATGGGGGGTTGATGAATACCCATTCATCACTCTTTATTCTTATATTTTAGCTACAAAAACCTTTGCAAATGCATGTAGATATGTGTAAATAGGAATAATTACCAAAAGCATGCATTGTGTAAAAACATATAACTAGCATGTTTTTGTGCAAAAATAAAAGAATAAAGATTAAAAAGAAAAAGAGGGAAATATTTAGAATAAATATTGAGCAACCTAACCCAAGGGAGGGCTCAGCATGGGCCTGACCGCATAAAAGCCAAGTAGAGGGAGATAGGGGCTCATGTGTATATATTTATGTAAATAAAATAAAAATGTTTTCCTCACCAAAAATACACTTGTAAATACTTGTATATATATATTTATTAATATAAAAACAAAATAAAAAGTTAAAAATCAAAAAAGATCAAAAATACCCTTTCATCATGTACATAGACCATGCCTTTATATATTTATGTAACCTTGTAAATAAATAAAGTTATTTTCCAAACTTTTTGTAAATATTCTATGCTATATATTGTAAATAAATAAAATAAAAAGAATCAAAACAAAAATCAAATAAAAATAACAAAATTAAAAATACAAAAATACATTGTACATATACCTTGTATATAGTTGTACATAACTATTTATTTTACCTATGTATATAAATAATAAAAATAAAATAAAAACACCCTTTTATTCCTTATTTTATACTATAAATAAATAAAATATAAAATAGGAATAAAATTGTACAAATATAATAATTAAAAATCAAAAATAAAAAAACCTACATATTGTATATATACCTATATATAGATATATAATATAAATACCTTATTTTTATTTCCAAAAATTAATTAAAAATCACCAAAAAATAGAAAAAAATAAAATAAAAATAGTTTGTGTTTTGAGTTTTTACAAAATCACGCCATAACTACCTTAATTTTGAGCTTTAAAATCCTGCCACGTGGCCTGACCCCATTGGGTCCTGGGGATGTTGACCACCCGGTCAACTGGCCCCCCCAGGACCACTTCTCACGGACTCGAGCATCGGACCCATCTTCTCGGATTTATACCCGCTCGACCCGATCACCAATCCACCAAGCCCCGGGTCCGAATCGATCCCCTTGCATCCGACATCCTCGCCGGAGCCGCTCCCTCGGGATCCGCGCGCTCCTGAGCTTGCCCGGACCCCCTCTTCTCGGACCCCTAGCCATATAAAGCTGGAGCTCAGCCGCCTTCCCACGCCATCTTTGGCCATTCGCTTCATTCTCCAGTGAGCTCCAGAGAGAGAGAGGTGACAGCTCGCGCCTCGACCTGTTGCAGCGAGGAGAGGAGGTGAAAACCATCGATCCGGCGATACATCCGCCGCAGCTCCGCCGCCTGAGCGAGCTCCGAGCCTCGGGTCGAGACGACCCTTGAGGCCACGACCGGGAGCTTCCCCAGCTCCAGCACAGTCTCCTCGACCACCCAGGTAGTCCCTTAGCTCCACCTTTCCGTTTAATTTCCATTTTCCCCCAAATCTCGTCGTCGCCGTGTTTCGTCGATTCCGACCACCTCACACCTCCATTCGATCATCGGAATCCATCGTCACCTCCGCCTTCCTCCCGCGCACCTTCTCCATACCCCCATCCAACCCAGCTCGCACAGGAGCTGGGGTTCGAGCTCCTCCGTCTACCCCCCTCGCCGGAGCTCGCCCATATCGCACCACCGGCCACCTTCACCTGCCTAACCGGGTCGAGGCAGTTTACCCTCGACCCGCGAGTCTCCTGGTTTACTTTGCAGGTACTTCCCAGCCCATCTGAGGGCTTGGGTCATTCGGGCCAGGAGCTTCACCTCCGCCGACCTCGCCGGAGCCCTCCAGGGCTCGGCTGGGTCATCGGAACCCACCATCAGCTGCGGAGCATCATCGCGGAGCTTCTCCGATCTCCAGAGGCAGCAGGGGAGGATCCCAGCGCACGCACGAGGCCGGCGAAACTCGCCGGCCAACTGTTCTTCCAGCATCTTCCCCGACCGTCCGATCATCCTCGACCTCCAGTTCTCATCCTGACCGTCCACTTGAGGAGATCCAGCCACCGTCAGATCTTGGAGAGGCGATCTGGACCGTCCATTGCATGAGGTTTAGCCACCGAGAGCATCACCCGTTCGATCCCCCACGTGGCGTACCCTCGACCGTCCGATCGTTGCGAGGACCTCAGCGTTGGAGCGCCACCTGATCCACACCGTCAGATGCACCACGTGGCACGCATCCATCGGCCAACTTAATAAAGGGTAATTTATCCCTTAGGCCCTTAGCTTTAGTCTTGTTTTGTTTCAGTCCTGTAAATATTTTTCGTATTTTATTTACGTTGGTACATTTGCACTTTGGATCCTGTCTTGTTTTCTTATTGCATGTATGCCCCTATGTGTAGTGTGACACGTGCTTCGTCACGTGTTATTTTGGTATATTTGCAGTTGATGCCCTTGTAGTTCTGGATGTTTATGAATGAATGAAACTTTTTGATTAATTGCATTTATACCCCTGTGCGTGGTTGTTTTACGCATGTGCGTTATTTTTTGGGTAAATTGCAACTAAGGCCCTTGGACTTTTGGTACGGGTTACCAATAGGTCCTCGGGACTTATTTTCTTTACAAATAGGTCCCTGAGTGCCCCAGGCACGCGCTTGGGGCGTGATTTGCTGGGTATTTTGCACCTGGACCCCCAGAACTTTGGGTATTTGCATTCCAGTCCCTGTGCACAGTACCCTTTTGTCATTTTTGAATAAAATATCAAATCACCTCCAAATTCGACGAAAATTTGACACATGGCTCCTGCCATGGTGTAGGATTTTTGTGAATTTTTGAGGACATTTTTGATTTCGTTTGTTATTTTTAAAAATTCAAAAACCATCATTTCTGTTACCGTCTTGATTGAAAATTCACAAAAAAATATAAAAAACACCTCTAAAAATTCTACAAAAATTAGGTACTGTTTATTTTAGTTTGTTTTATTTTCTAGCCAATTTTGGCTATTTTTCATTGCTTAAAAACCTTAAAAACTCTAATAAATTAATTAAAAACCCAAAAATAATAAACTTGGTACCCAAATTTTCCTTGTTTCTTCTATTTTCCAGGAAAATTACCTCCAGGCCTTTTTGAGGCCCTTAGATATTTTATCTAGGGCTTTTGGGCTTGGCTGGACAGTACCCCTTGCTTTTAGTACTGTTTGATTTTTAGAAAATAAAATGCACATTAGAAAATTGTCAAAAATTCACCAAAAACACTAAAAAACATAAAGAACATAAAAATATTTTTGTTTTAATTTTTGGTTGTTTTTTGATGCATTAAATAAATTGTTGAAGTGTGCTTATTTGTGTTTCTTTTATTTTCTTTACATTTTAAAAATCCAAAAAAATATAAAAATACTTAAAATCCACTAAAAATATTTTGTCTTTTATTTTATTTGTTTTACTACTTCGTAGGCCTTCGGCCAATCCGTGCTCCTTGAGTTCGACCCTGGGTGCTATACCAGGTTAAACATATAGGAGGACCGCTTCTTCGTGCTTGATTGATTTTATTTGTTTCGAGTGGTTCATTTTTCTTGTTGACCCGAGTCTGAGTGATTGAGGTCTCAACGACCTTTTAGACACCTTTGCCTCGGTCATTCAGTCGGTCATCAGAATGGCACCGTTGCCGGGGAGCACGGCTTAGTAGTTTTTGTTTTAGCTTTATTTTTATTTTCGCGGCTTTTCGCGGCTCTTTCAGAGCTCGCGGCTCTTCGCGGCTTTTGTTTATATTTTCTTTTTGTTTTATTTTTGTTTTTGTCTTCTTTTGTGTGTTTATTTTATTTCACATTTTTGCATATATACCCTTTTTATTTTTATTTTTATTTTCACTTCTTTTTCCTTTATTATATTATTGGTTCTGACCACTCTATTTTCTCTTGCCAGGGCCTGAGGACTGAGGCGGCTGATTTCGAGAAGCCGGCGCAACCGCGGGATTCGGAGGCGGCTCCTTTCTTCGCGGAGCCGCAGGAGAGAGTGAGAGAGAGTTGAGTGGGTGAGGATTAGGGTAGAATTTTGTTTCATTTCATTATTATTGTAATAATACAGGACCTTCTCAGACACTTGGACTATTCTACCGTAGCGGGTTTGTTTCGCCGAGCACCGGAGTGCTCGGGGGACCCTTAGGACCTTCGCGGTTTTTCGCGGTTTTTACGCGGCTTTCTTTTCTTTTTATTTCTGCCTTTTCCGGTTTTTCCCGGTTTTTGCTCGAGCCCCTAGACTTAGGAATTTCTGGTGACTGTGCCGTACTTAGTCGGATCCACACACCTAACTGCTTATCTGTTCCTATAGATCGTTAATTGGACCTACTTAAAAATTATTAATAAAAATAACCGATTCACTTACCTTCGTAGCCTACGTGCCGCAGCCCGTCCTGTAAAGCGCTTACTCCTACCCCTGATTTGTCGGACAGAGGAGGGACGGGCCAAGACCGGACTCTTTGGCTTGGAGGTCGGTGACCGGTTAGATGGTTCATCGCTAGAATTGCTCATCTAAGACTCGGCTTTACCGCTGCATCATTTAGGTTAGTTTCTTTTCAGTCTTTAAATTCTGTGCGGATCATCTTGCATGTAGAGTGCTGGAGACAGGTACGCATTTCTTACTCAGCATGCATCATTGATTTATCGCGCATCGGCTTTTTCGTCTTCTCCCCCCTGTTTTGGACTTAATAACCAGGAGAACCGAAAAATTCGTTAGGCCGTTTGTTTTTATTTGAAAAATACTGAAAAGTGAAACCATAAAATTGGGACTGGCTAATCTTAATTATCTTAAAATCCACTCACCCTAAAAACTTTGTCTTGGGGAGAGCAACCCCCTCATTGTATGGTTTGGATGCGCGAGAGAGTGACCCGCACCCTAGGTAGAGCCCCCCGGTGCTAGTCCCGACTGATTACCGACTTTTCCGTGCGGGCCAGTCGGTTGGGTTAGAATCGGATATCCTAACAGGTCACGTAAGCGCTCTGATATTTTGTGTGTTCACCAAATAAAATTGACAAGATAATTTGACCGAACTTTCACGGTCTTCAGCTCGCGTTGTGTTGGTGAACCGGGGGTTTGTTTTCTGATCATAATTTTTCCAGATCTCATCCGCACTACTCGCCAGATCAAGATGATAGGTAGACGGTCTCTTAGGCAGCCTCTGGCTGCACCGCTTTCGGGCACGTCTACCTCATCATCTAGGTTGGCTCGCAAGAGCTCAGACCCGCTCTCCGAGCCCGAGTACGATTCCACCCTGTTCCCCCTCGACCCCCTTTCTGTTCTACCTGAGAGACACGAGCCCGAGGAGAGACTGATTGATTTGACAGCACCTGAGTTGGGCTCGTTTGATTTTGCAGACGTCGCCATGGCCGGCAGTTCTGAGGATCGTTCCCTTACAGAGCACGTTGTGATGGATCAGGGAGCGATCAACTCCACCTTGATCGCCTCATTAGAGACAGTTCAGCAGCAGTTACGCGATCAGGGAGCATTCATGATTGAGATGAGGAGAGAGTTGGAGCGCCTCCGAGTAGAGCGAGATGAGCAGAGCGAGCTGAGGACGGACCAGATGCAGAGGCACGAGCCGCAGCAGCAGCAGCAGCAGCCGCAACCGCCACCGCAGCGGCAGCAGCCGCGGGAGGAGGACCACCTAGACCGATGCGGGAGTTGCACAACCCCGGATCTACATTGATGCACCATTGGGTGGTGGTACCTGCTATCGTGGGGGACTTCAAGTTCCCCCCGAACACCCTGCAGATGCTTCCTCGTTTTCACGGACTTGCCACTGAGGAGCCCCACCTCCACCTCCAGGAGTTTCTGATGATCTGCAGTACTGTCCACGACCGGCATGTGGACCAGGACACGATCTGGATGATAGCCTTCCCGTTTTCACTAGCAGATAGAGCAGCCACCTGGCTGAAGCATCTTGGGAGGTTTGTCTACACCTGGGAGCAGCTCCGCACCGAGTACTTGAACAAGTACTATCCACTCGGGCGGACGAATGCAGTGAGGGCCCTGATCAGCAACTTCTCCATGTTCCCCAACGAGCAGTTTCACGAGGCATGGGAGAGGTTCCGAGAGCTCCTAGACAGATGCCCACACCACGACATCACGAAGCTGAACCTTGTGCAGAGCTTCTTCAGCGGGTTGACACCAGAGCTACAGGGCCTGGTGAATGCTTCTTGCGGCGGGTCCTACTTCGCCAAGGACCACGACCAGGTCTGGGCCATCTTCGAGGAGATGGCTGAGAACTATATGGTGATGTCTCAGACCAGGTTGTATACTCAGAGACCCCAGCCACAGCAGCCAGGACCCGTGCAGTACCAGCGGATAACACGGGTAGATGCAGGTCCATCCAGTTCGTCCACAGCCGCAGCAGCACAGGCAGAGTCGACAGCTGCGGACATGGGCATTATCAGCGAGAAGTTGGACCGCATGGAGCTGATTGAGAAGAAGCAGTGCCAGAGCATCACTCAGATAGAACAGATGGCACAGGTTCTGAGCGACATGAAGACACAGCTCATGTGTCTCCAGGAGGCACAGACGGCTCCTCAGCCCCGTCTTCAGTCGCGAGGCGACTCCGGTAGCAGCAGCAGCTCGTCCCAACGCTCCAGCACCCCTGTGCAGCCTAGACAGGTTCACCTTGTACAGGCAGAGCCGTACCAGCAGCCGGAGCCCACCTACCAGTCCCCACCATCTCCAGAGATGCAGATGGTGGTCTACCAGCCGGACCAGCCTCTGGCAGTACTCCCGCCAGCCCCCTACGATGCCGAGCCGTTGATGGATGTCAACGGGATTTGGTATGACCGCCCCCAGCCTGGGATCCGACGAGACCATCCCGGATTCAGGTGGGGGAGTGGTGGTGCCCAGCCCCAACAGCAGCCGTCAGGAAAGGGAGGGCAGTACTCCCAGCAGAGAGATCACCACCAGCCGCAGCAGCAGCCCCCAGCATACCAGCAGCACCAGCCATCATCCTTCGTTCCTCGTCCCTATCAGCAGCAGGGACAATTGTGGAGACGTGAGCAGCAGGCTCACCCAGTTCAGCAGCAGCACCCTTCCTCATACCCCTCTTACCACCGGCAGCAGTTCCAGCAGCCTCACCCCCAGAGAGGCTACCCGTCGGGCTCCCACGAGAGCCCCGCTTTGGATGACATCGCCCGCCTCCTCACGGACCAGCAGGCCACATTCAGACGGGAGATGGACGAGTTCCGCCAGGAGATGCGGGACTTGGTGAGAGGGAAGGCCGCCATTCCAGCTCAGATCGAGCCGAATCCGAACAACCTCAAGAGGAAATCTGAGCAGGTAGTACACACTGAGTTTTCCACTCCTAGTGACCCATTTGTTGATACATCTTCGGATCTATTTGATGCTGATTTTGTCATACTTAGGAGCGGTAGGACCCCAGCAGGCGGCGGCGCCTCATCTGAGCTTCACCACGAGGACACTTCAGAGGCGCCACATGAGGAGGAGGAGGAGGAGAGCGGTACTGAGGCCGCTCCAGATGATGACGGTGGCACTGAGGCCACCAAGGATGCTGATCCCACCGGCGGTACTGAGGCCGCCGCTTCACCAGATCGAGGAGGTGGTACTGACGCCACCAGGATAGCCGAGCCAGCCCGCGGTACTGAGGCCGCGAGACGTCTACCAGCAGCAGCAGCAGAGCCAACCCACGGTGGTACTGAGGCCACCAGTGTTTGTCGTGATAGAGATGTTGTCTTTCCTTCAGTTCATGTACCTCAGAATACTGTTGTGAATAAAGAAAAAGGTTTAGTTTCTTCTGGTCCCACTGTGGTGCATGATGTATGTGTGGATCCGGTCATCGAACCGTCTAGGCCTTTTCCTAGTCCTTCATCTGCGAAGGACCCTGTGATCCCCTTCCCTAGAGCCCTTCAGATGGGGAAGGGGAAGAAAAAAGAAAAAGATCCAAAAAAGAGAGAGCTTGAGGAGTTCAGACAGAGCATGATAGATCGATTCCACATCCAGCTGACCCTCCAGGAGGCTTTGCAGCACATCCCCCTCCTCCAGCGTTCTTTGAGAGATAGGACTACAGTCAGGAGAAGGAGGAGGAACCACACTTCAGAGATCCATGTGCTGACGAAAGCCACGTGTTTTGCGATCCAGAACCGACTACCAGCCAAGAGGCCAGATTCAGGGGCCCCGTATGTCAGATGCCAGATCAGTGAGCAGAGGTTCGACCGTACTCTTCTAGATAGCGGATTGTCGATCAACCTTCTTCCGGCAGCCCTTCTCGACCGCTTCGAGTTGGGCACTCTTCGACAGAGCAGGACAGTCCTTCAGTTCGCTGATCGATCTGTCAAGAGGCCGAGGGGGTTATTACGAGACGTTATTGATGAATACCCATTCATCACTCTTTATTCTTATATTTTAGCTACAAAAACCTTTGCAAATGCATGTAGATATGTGTAAATAGGAATAATTACCAAAAGCATGCATTGTGTAAAAACCTATAATTAGCATGTTTTTGTGCAAAAATAAAAGAATAAAGATTAAAAAGAAAAAGAGGGAAATATTTAGAATAAATATTGAGCAACCTAACCCAAGGGAGGGCTCAGCATGGGCCTGACCGCATAAAAGCCAAAGTAGAGGGAGATAGGGGCTCTTGTGTAAATATCTATGTAAATAAATAAAATTATATTTTCCTCACCCAAAAATGTGCTTGTAAATATTTGTATATATTTATTAATATAAAAACAAAATAAAAAGTTAAAAAATCAAAAAGATCAAAAATATCCCTTTCCTCATGTACATATACCACTCTATGTATTTATCTAACCTTGAAAATATACAAAATTATTTTTTAAACTTTTTGTAAATAATCTATGTTATACTTTGTAAATAAATAAAATAAAAAGAATCAAAACAAAAATCAAAATAAAAATAGAAAAATCAAAAATACAAAAATACCTTGTACATATACCATGTATATAGTTGTATATATCTATTTATTTTACCTATGTATATAAATAATAAAAATTAAATAAAAACCCCCTTTTATTCCTTATTATATACTATAAATAAATAAAATATAAAATAGGAATAAAATTGTACAAAAATAATAATTAAAAATCAAAAATCAAAAGCCTACATATTGTATATATACCTATATATATAGATATATAATGTATATACCTTATTTTTATCTCCAAAAATTAATTAAAAATCACCAAAAAAATTGAAAAAAATAAAATAAAAATATTTCGTGTTTTGGGTTTTTGCTGATTCGGCCCCTAGCTATGTGTATTCGTCACTTCTTGATTCAGCCACGTGGCCTTCAGCCATTGGCCCTGGGGGATGTTGACCGCCCGGTCAACTGGCCCCCCAGGACCACTTCCCACGGACTCGAGCACCGGACCCCTATTCTTGGATTTTTACCCGCTCGACCCGACTCCATCTCGCCTAAACCCCGGGTCCGACTCCTTCACGTCACACCCGAGACCCTCGCCGGAGCTACCGCATCGGGATCCGCGCTCCTGATTTCCCTACCCGCGCACTTCTTTCCGGATCATCCCCACGTATAAAGTCGAGCTCCGCCTCCTTCATTGATCATCTTTGGCTCATTTGCTCCATCCCCCGTGACCTCCAGTGCTAGAGCGTGAGTGACAGCTCGCTCCAGGTGCTGTCGCAGCGAGGAGAGGGGCCAGATACCACTGATCCGGCGAGTAGCTCCGCCGTAGCTCCGCCACTGGTGCGAGCTCCGAGCCTCGGGCCTCCCTCGAGGCTACGACCGGGAGCTTCCCCAGCTCCAGCCCAGTCTATTCATCCACCCAGGTAGTCCCGTAGCTCCCCTATTTAGTCTAATTTCCGATTAGCCCCAAATCGCGCCGCCATTGATTTTCGCTGATTCCGACCGCCTCACCTTCCCGTTCGACCATCGGAATCCACCAACACCTCTGCCTTCCTTCCACGCACCTTCTCCGCCCTTCCGTTCAACCCAGCTCGCACAGGAGCTGGGGTTCGAATCCCTTCGTCGTCGCATCGCCGGGGTTCGCCCACACCGACGCACCATTCACCTTCACGCCGCCTAACCGGGTCGAGGCACTTTGCCCTCGACCCGCGAAGTTTCTGAGCTGTTTTGCAGGACAAGCAGAGGCCATCTGAGGCCTCTCGACATCTAGCCCAGGAGCTTCAGCTCCGCCACCCTCGTCGGAGCTCATCCGAGCTCGGCTGGGGCATCAGAGACCACCAGCAGCTGCGCACCTTCACGCCGGAGCTCCTCCAATCTTCAGGCGCAGCAGAGGAGGCCGGAGGCGCCTTCGCGAGGCCGACGAAGTTCGCCGGCCATCAGTTCATCCAGCACCCTCGAGAGCCGTTGGATTGCCATCCTCGCTCCAGTTTTGATCAGCACCATCCATCTCTGGAGCGCCCGTGGACGTCCGATCCGAGGAGACAGATCCAGGCCGTTAGATCCACACGTGTCCTGGCCTGGACCGTTGGATCGACCAGAGCAGAGCAGCGTTGAGAGCCGCCCCCACCTCGACCGTCCGATCGCCACGTGGCGGCCATCCGTCAGCTCCGGTTAATAAAGGGTAAACTACCCTTAGGCCCTTATCTTAGTTTTATTTCATTTGAGTCCTGTAAATATTTAAGCACGTTATTTAGTTTTAGGTTTATTTGCACAATGGACCCTGCACTTTAGAGTATTTGCTTATATACCCCTGCCTGTGTGAGCCACGTGCGTCGTCACGTGTATTTTTGAGTTATTTGTACCATATGCCCTTGTAGTTCTGATTGTTCTGAAATGAAAGAATCTTTTTAGTATTTGCATTTATGCCCCTGTGAATGGTTTTATTCCGCATGTGCGTTTATTTTTGGGATATTTGCAGCTGAGGCCCTCGGACTTTTGGTACGTGTTACCAAGTAGTCCCCGGACCTTATTTTTATTACATATAGGTCCCTGAGTGCCCCAGGCACGCGCCTCGCACGTGTTTTGCTGGGAATTTTGCACCGGGACCCCCAGAGCTTAGGGTATTGCATTTCAGTCCTTATGCACAGTACCCTCTTGTGATTTTTGAATAAAATATCAAATCACCTCCAAATTCGACGAAAATTTGACACATGGCTCCTGCCATGGTGTAGGATTTTTGTGAATTTTTGAGGACATTTTTGATTTCGTTTGTTATTTTTAAAAATTCAAAAACTATCATTTTAGCTACTGTCTAGTTTTAAAAATCCAAAAAAATATAAAAACTCCCCTAAAAATTCTATAAAAATTTGGTACTGTTTGTTTTGTGTTCCTTGATTTTCTAGCCAATTTTGGCTATTTTTCACTGATTAAAAACCTTAAAAACTTAAAAACCCCTAAAAGCCCATAAAAATTCTAATAAATACAATAAAAATCCAAAAACAATAAATCTGGTGCCTAAATTTTCCTTATTTCATCTATTTTCTAGGAAAATTACCTTCAGGCCTTTTTCAGGTCCTTAGGTATTTTATCTAGGGACTTTAGGCTTGGCTGGACAGTACCACTTAGTTTTGTTACTGTTTGATTTTTAGAAATTAAAATAAATATCAGAAAAATCCCAAAAACTCACCAAAAACATAAAAAATTATAAAACACATAAAAATATTTTTGTTTGAATTTTTGCTTGATTTTTGTTGCATTAAATAAATTATTGAAGTGTGCTTGTTTTTGTTTTTCTTATTTTCTTTATATTTTAAAAATCCAAAAAAATATAAAAACAATTAAAAACCACTAAAAATATTTTGTCTTTTATTTTTATTCATTTTTACTACTTTGTAGGCCTTCGGCCAACCCGTGCTCCTTGAGTTCGACCCTGGGTGCTATACCAGGTTAAACATATTGCAGGACCGCTTTATTCGTGCCTGATTGATTTTTGATTTATTTAGTGGTCTGATATTTTTCTTGATATACATGGTCTGATTGCTCGGGTCACAACGACCCTATTTCTGTACCTAATACCCTAGCCTTCAGTCCTGTGTTATCAGAATGGCGCCGTTGCCGGGGAGCACGGCTTAGTAGTTCTTTTCGTTTTTATTTTCGCGGCTTTTCGCGGCTCTTCGGAGCTCACGGCTTTTTCGCGGTTTTTATTTATAGTTTCTTTTTGTTTTATTTTGTTTTATTTTCATTTTATTTTATTTTTGTTTTTGTTTTATTTTGTGTGTTTATTTTATTTTGCATTTTTGCACATACATCCTTATTTTTCATTTTCCTTTATTTTTCTCTTATTATTATCTGATTATTGGTTCTGACCACTTTGTTTTCTCTTGCGAGGGCCCGAGGACCGAGGCGGCTGATTTCGAGAAGCCGGCGCAACCGCGGAATCCGGAGGCGGCTCCCTTCTTCGCGGAGCTGCAAGAGAGAGTGAGAGAGAGCTGAGAGGGTGAGGATTAGGGTAGATTTATTTTTATTCATTATTATTGTAATAATACATTACTTGGACTTGGACACTTGTGACTTGCCGTAGCGGGTCTGTTTCGCCGAGCACCGGTGTACTCGGGGGACCCTTAGGACTTACGCGGTTTTTCGCGGCTTTTTCGCAGTTTTATTTTCTTTTCTTTCTGCCTTTTCCGGTGTTTACGCGGTTTTTGCTCGAGCCCCTAGACTTAGGAATTTCTGGTGAATGTGCTGTAATTAGTAGGATCCACACACCTAATTGATTATCTGTTCCTATAGATCGATAATTGGACCTACTTAAAAATCATTAATAAAAATAACCGATTCATTTGCCTTCGTAGCCTACGTGCCGTAGCCCATCCTGTAAAGCGCTTACTCCTACCCCTGATTTGTCGGATAGAGGAGGGACGGGCCAAGACCGGACTCTTTGGCTTGGAGGTCGGTGACCGGTTAGACGGTTCTTCGCTAGAAGTTGCTCTTTTAGGACTCGGCTTTCCCGTTGCACCATATAGGTAGTTTTATTTCTGTCTTTACTTTTATGCACGGATCATATTGCATGTAGAGTGCTGGAGGCAAGGTACGCATTTCTTACTCAGCATGCATCATTGATTTATCGTGCATCGGCTTTTTCGTCTTCTCCCCCCTATTTTGGACTTAATAACCAGGAGAACCGAAAAATTCGTTAGGCCTTTTGTTTGTTTTGAAAAAGATTAAAAAAGTGAAACCATAAAATTGGGACTGCTAAGAATTATTGATCTTAAAAACCGCTCACCCTAAAAACTTTGTCTTGGGGAGAGCAACCCCCTCATTGTATGGTTTGGATGCGCGAGAGAGTGACCCGCACCCTAGGTAGAGCCCCCCGCTGCTAGTCACGACTGATTACCGACTCTTCCGTGCGGGCCAGTCGGTTGGGTTAGCATCGGATATCCCAACAGGTCACGTAAGCGCTCTGATATTTTGTGTGTTCACCAAAATAAAATTGACAAGATAATTTGACCGAACTTTCACGGTCTTCAGCTCGCGTTGCGTTGGTGAACCAAGGGGGTTTGTTTTCAGATCATAATTTTTCCAGATCCCATCCGCCCTACTCGCCAGATCAAGATGATGGGTAGACGGTCTCTTAGGCAGCCTCTGGCTGCACCGCTTTCGGGCGCGTCTAGCTCCTCATCTAGGTTGGCTCACGAGAGCTCAGACCCGCTCTCCGAGCCCGAGTACGATTCCACCCTGTTCCCCCTCGACCCCCTTTCTGATCTACCTGAGAGACACGAGCCCGAGGAGAGACTGATTGATTTGACAACACCTGAGTTGGGCTCGTTTGATTTTGCAGACGTCACTATGGCCGGAGCCGGCAGTTCAGATGATCACTCCCGACAGCCCGAGCACTTTGTACTTGACCAGGGAGCGATCAACTCCACCTTGATCGCATCACTCGAGACAGTCCAGCAGCAGCTCCGCGATCAGGGGGCATTTATGATAGAGATGAGGCGAGAGTTGGAGAGGCTCAGAGCAGAGAGAGACCAGCAGAGCGAGCCTGAGGAGATATCTGATGCAGAGGCACGAGCCGCAGCAGCAGCAGCCGCAGCCGCCGCCACAGCGGCAGCAGCCGCGGGAGGAGGAGGACCACCTAGACCGATGCGAGAGTTGCACAACCCCGGATCTACACTGATGCACCATTGGGTGGTGGTACCTGCTATCGTGGAGGACTTCAAGTTCCCCCCGAACACCCTGCAGATGCTTCCTCATTTCCACGGACTTGCCACTGAGGAGCCCCACCTCCACCTCCAGGAGTTTCTGATGATCTGCAGTACTATCCACGACCGGCATGTGGACCAGGACACGATCCGGATGATAGCCTTCCCGTTTTCACTGGCAGATAGAGCAGCCACCTGGCTGAAGCATCTTGGGAGGTTTGTCTACACATGGGAGCAACTCCGCACCGAGTACTTGAACAAGTACTATCCACTCGGGCGGACGAATGCAGCGAGGGCCCTGATCAGCAACTTCTCCTTGTTCCCCAACGAGCAGTTTCACGAGGCATGGGAGAGGTTCCGAGAGCTCCTGGACAGATGCCCGCACCACGACATCACGAAGCTGAACCTTGTGCAGAGCTTCTTCAGCGGGTTGACACCAGAGCTACAGGGCCTGGTGAATGCTTCTTGCGGCGGGTCCTACTTCGCCAAGGACCACGACCAGGTCTGGGCCATCTTCGAGGAGATGGCTGAGAACTATATGGTGATGTCTCAGACCAGGTTGTATACTCAGAAGACCCAACCACATCAGCCAGGACCCGTGCAGTACCAGCGAATAGCACGGGTAGATGCAGGTCCATCCAGTTCATCCGCAGCCGCAGCGGCACAGGCAGAGTCGTCAGCTGCGGACATGGGCATTATCAGCGAGAAGCTGGACCGCATGGAGCTGATAGAGAAGAAGCAGTGCCAGAGTATCACGCAGATGGAGCAGATGGCACAGGTTCTGAGCGACATGAAGACACAGCTCATGTGTCTCCAGGAGGCACAGACGGCTTCTCACCCCCGTCTTCAGTCGCGAGGCGACGCCGGCAGCAGCAGCAGCTCATCCCAGCGCTCCAGCACCCATGTGCAGCCTAGACAGGTCCATCTTGTACAGGCGGAGCCGTACCAGCAGCCACAGCCCACCTACCAGTCCCCACCATCTCCAGAGATGCAGATGGTGGTCTACCAGTCGGACCAGCCTCTGGCAGTACTCCCGCCAGCCCCCTATGATGCCGAGCCGTTGATGGATGTCAACGGGATTTGGTATGACCGCCCCCAGCCTGGGATCCGACGAGACCATCCCGGATTCAGGTGGGGGAGTGGTGGTACCCAGCCCCAGCAGCAGCCGTCAGGACAGGGAGGGCAGTACTCCCAGCAGAGAGATCACCACCAGCCGCAGTAGCAGCCCCCAGCATATCAGCAGCACCAGCCATCCTTCGGTCCTCGTCCCTATCAGCAGCAGGGACAGTCGTGGAGACGTGAGCAGCAGGCTCACCCAGTTCAGCAGCAGCCCCCTTCCTCATACCCCTCTTACCACCAGCAGCCTCACCCCCAGAGAGGCTACCCGTCGGGCTCCCACGAGAGCCCCGCTTTGGATGACATTGCCCGCCTCCTCACGGACCAGCAGGCCACATTCAGACGGGAGATGGACGAGTTCCGCCAGGAGATGCGGGACTTGGTGAGAGGGAAGGCCGCCATTCCAGCCCAGATTGAGCCGAACCCGAACAACCTCAAGAGGAAATCGGAGCAGGTAGTACATACTGAGTTTGCCACTCCTAGTGACCCATTTGATGATACATCTTCGGATCTATTTGATGCTGATTTTGTCACACTTAGGAGCGGTAGGACCCCAGCAGGCGACGACGCCTCATCTGAGCTTCACCACGAGGACACTTCAGAGGCGCCACATGAGGAGGAGGAGAGCGGTACTGAGGCCGCTCCAGATGATGACGGTGGCACTGAAGCCACCAAGGATGCTGATCCCACCGGCGGTACTGAGGCCGCCGCTTCACCAGATCTAGGAGGTGGTACTGACGCCACCAGTTCAGCCGAGCCAGCCCGCGGTACTGATGCCGCGAGACGTCTACCAGCAGCAGCAGCACAGCCAGCCCACGGTGGTACTGAGGCCACCGGTGTTAGTGTAGAGAGAGATGTTGTTTTTCCTCGCCGTGTTGTATCTCAGAACTTTGGTGTGAATAAAGGAAAAGGTTTAGTTTCTTCTGGTCCCACTGTGGTGCATGATGTATGTGTGGATCCGGTCATCGAACCGTCTAGGCCTTTTCCTAGTCCTTCATCTGAGAAGGACCCTGTGATCCCCTTCCCTAGAGCCCTTCAGATGGGGAAGGGGAAGAAAAATGATCCAAAAAAGAGAGAGCTTGAGGAGTTCAGCCAGAGCATGATTGATCGATTCCACATCCAGCTGACCCTCCAGGAGGCTTTGCAGCACATCCCCCTTCTCCAGCGATATTTGAGAGAGAGGACTACAGTCAGGAGAAGGAGGAGGAACCACACTTCAGAGATACATGTGCTGACGAAAGCCACGTGTTTCGCGATCCAGAACCGTCTGCCAGCCAAGAGGCCAGATTCAGGGGCCCCGTATGTCAGATGCCAGATTAGTGAGCAGAGGTTCGACCGTACTCTACTAGATAGCGGATCGTCGATCAACCTTCTTCCGGCAGCCCTTCTCGACCGCTTTGAGTTGGGCACTCTTCGACAGAGCAGGACAGTCCTTCAGTTCGCTGATCGATCTGTCAAGAGGCCGAAGGGGTTATTAGGAGATGTTATCGTCACGATTCAGGGCCTGAAATTCCCCGTGGACTTTGTAGTGTTGGACATGGAGATCCCTGAGTCAGTGGCCGATACCCCCATCATCCTGGGTCGTCCTTTCTTGGCCACAGCCAAGGCGGTGACTGATCATGATAGCGGGAAGGTGTACTTTCGCGTCGAGGGCGAGAGTATACAAATAGAGACGGTCGAGGACTACAGAGCTAGATTCAGAGCCCGCTCGGATGCGAGTACAGATTCAGAGCAGCTGACAGACGCAGAGCCAGACATCCACCAGGACTGTGATTTTGTGATCACAGATGATGAGGCAGCTTGGGCAGATCTTGAGACACAGACCATCCTCTCACTTTCAGATACAACTGATGCCGAGATGATAGCAGAGGAGAGTCTGGAGAGCACAGCCCTAATCCCGGATACCATTAAGGCAGCAGAGCCGGTCCTTGATAGCAGCACGATGTTTAGTGATGATGGTGCTGAGGCCACCTTATTTTCCGGTGGTATTGATGCCACCACGGTTGATACAGATCCCTCAGATTCAGAGTCTGATTGGGCCGATTGTTATGATCAGATGCCAGACCTGAGTTCACCTGAGCCTATAGATGAGGAGGAGGTAGATGCAGAGCCGAGCAGAGACAGTGCAGTTGAGCAGCCTTCTCCCGATCCAGTTTGCGAGAGTACGCTTTCACTTTCCCAGGCAGATTTGGCCGACTTAGCAGCTTTCACTCAGTATCTTCCGCAGCCAGATTTGCCAGCACCTAGCATTCCAGAGCTGAAGCCGCTCCCTACTTCGCTGAAGTATCGATTCCTTGCGGGCGAGCCAGAGATGTACCCAGTCATCATCTCCGCCGAGTTGACTGGAGAGCAGGAATCCCGTTTGATGGGGGTTCTTGAAAAGAACCGCAAGGCGATCGGATGGAGCGTAGCAGATCTCCATGGGATTAGTCCATCAGTGTGCTCCCACCATATCTATCTCGAGGACGGGGCGAAGCCGTCGCGTGAGTTCCAGCGGCGACTGAACCCCAACCTGAGAGAGGTTGGAATGAAGGAAATATCAAAATGGTGGAGTGCAGATTTTATTTATCCCATTTCCGACTCCAAGTGGGTCAGCCCCTTGCATGTGGTGCCCAAGAAGACGGGCATCACGACTGTGATCAGTGAGTCGGGAGAGGAGATTGCTACACGAGTACCCACCTCTTGGAGGGTTTGTGTTGACTACAGGAGACTCAACCAAGCCACCAAGAAGGACCATTTCCCCCTGCCTTTTATTGACCAGATCATTGAGAGACTGGCAGGGAAGAGCCATTATTGCTTCCTGGATGGGTACTCGGGCTACAACCAAGTGGCCATCGCTCCTGAGGATCAGGAGAAGACCACCTTTACCTGTCCCTTCGGCACATATGCTTTTCGACGCATGCCATTTGGGCTATGCAACGCCCCTGCGACTTTTCAGAGGTGCATGCTGTCGATCTTCTCGGACATGGTAGGGGAGTGTTTGGAGGTCTTCATGGATGATTTCTCGATCTACGGCGACGGATTCGATTCTTGTCTTGACTGCCTAGACCGGGTGCTCCAGCGATGTATTGAGTTTCATTTGGTGCTATCTTGGGAGAAGAGTCACTTCATGGTGACTCAAGGGACGGTGCTTGGCCATATCATCTCCAACAGGGGCATGGAGGTTGATCCGGCCAAGGTTGATGTCATTAGGAAACTCGCACCGCCGTCCAATTTGAGGCAGCTACGGTCATTCCTGGGGCACGTTGGATTTTATAGGAGATTTATTCAGGATTTCAGCAGGATTGCCCGACCGTTGACTGACCTTTTGACGAAGGACACCGAGTTCCTTGTCGATGACAAGTGTCTTTCGTCGTTCGCGACTCTCCAGCAACGCGTTATTGAGGCTCCTGTCCTCCAGCCGCCTGATTGGTCTCTCCCATTCCAGATCATGATGGATGCCTCCGACTTTGCCGTAGGGGCAGTGCTGGGACAGAGGAGGGACGGAGTTCCATTTGCCATACACTATGCTAGCCGCACATTGGATTCCGCCCAGCGGAATTACACAGTCACAGAGAAGGAGATGCTAGCCGTAGTGTTTGCCCTGGATAAGTTCAGATCATATATCATCGGATCTAGAGTGACTTTGTTTACAGATCACACCGCCATCAGGTACCTCATGGCAAAGAAGGATGCCAAGGCCAGACTGACTAGATGGATCCTTCTACTCCAGGAGTTCGACATTGAGATCAAGGATAAGCCTGGAGTCAAGAATGTGGTGGCGGATCATCTCTCCCGACTAGAGCAGCCTGAGGATTCTGAGCAGATCGATCCTATTAGAGATACCTTCCCAGATGAGGCGATCCTTGCTATCGCCTCACTCCCATGGTACGCCGATATTGTGAACTTTCTCGTTGCTGGGAAAGTCCCACAAGATTGGCCCATGCAGAGGCTAGAGACCTTCCTCGCGAAGGCCAAGTCTTACCATTGGGAGGATCCCATCCTTTACCACGAAGGAGGGGATAGCGTCTGGCATCGGTGTATTCCTCAGGAGGAACACCATAGCGTCCTCACTTACTACCACAAGCTTGAGGCAGGAGGACATCATTCTGGGAGGAGAACGGCACAGAAGGTGCTCCAATCCGGCTTATGGTGGCCTACACTCTTCAAGGACTCAGATGAGTTCGTGAAGAGGTGTACTGACCGTCAGAGGATGGGCACTTGTGGACAACGTGATATGATGCCGATGCAGCCCATTCACTTCTGTGAGGTTTTTGACGCATGGGGCATCGATTTCATGGGTCCATTCCCTAAGAGTCAGGGATTTGAGTACATTCTGTTGGCCGTTGATTATGTGAGTCGTTTGGTGGAGGCTATCCCCGCCCGAGCCGCTGATGCGAGGATAGTTTGCAGATTTTTGAGGAAGCACATCATCACGCGGTTCGGGGTTCCACGAGTTCTGATTTCTGATGGGGGATCTCACTTCATCAACGACCAGGTGAAGGCACTTGCTAGCGAGTTCGGCATAGACCATCGTGTTGCTACACCTTACCATCCACAGACGAATGGTCTAGCCGAAGTGTCGAATAGGGAGATCAAGACTATTCTGCAGAAAGTCGTCCGCCCTGACCGAAAGGATTGGTCACAGCTCTTGGACTCGGTCTTGTGGGCATATAGGACGTCTTTCAAGACACCTTTGGGCACATCTCCCTTTCGCCTCGTATACGGCAAGCCATGCCATTTACCTGTTGAGCTGAGGCACAAGTCACTTTGGGCAGTCACAGATATTTTGATGGATCCAGATGGTATGGGAGATCAGAGAAGGACAGAGCTAGCTGCCCTGGAGGAGCTTAGAGATGTAGTTTTCTCAAGCAGCCTACATTATAAGGAGAAAGTCAAGGAGTGGCATGATTCTCATATCAGCCACAAGCATTTTGAGATTGGACAGAGAGTATGGATGTTTGATGCGAGGCTTAGATTATTTCCAGGGAAGCTACAGAGCAAATGGAAGGGACCTTATCTGGTTCGAAAGGTACACGACAACGGTAGCATCGACATATCCGAGTTGTCTTCTGAGAGTACCTTTCGAGTGAACGGCCAGCGGCTCAAGCCATTCCTAGATCATGAGCCGCGGGTCGTTGATCTTGCCCCTATTCATTTTGCGTGAGATGTGGTCTTTGACTCACATCTAATGCATCTCACGCCTGAGTTTCACTGATTTTCCGCTGTATATAGATCCAGATGTCCATATCACCACATTCTTTAGTCCCACATCCCTTCTTCATCTTGTGATTATGCTATACTTAGGGTGCACTTTGCCCTAAGTATAGGGGGGATGTGAGACTTTTCGGGTATTTCTTTTGTTTCTGTCTACCCCTGTTTTTGCTGCCTATACTTAGGGATATTTCACCCTAAGTATAGGGGGGGTGGACCCTGTACATTCTGCAATTAGGTTTTCCCTTAGTATACAGCCTGCTATACTTAGGATTACTTGATCCTAAGTATAGGGGGGAGACCTGAGTCCCTCTTGACTTTTCATTCTTCTTTTGTATAGCCTTTCTTTTCACTTTCCTATACCTAGCACGAGTTATGTCTTCTTCATCGCTCTTGACTCTGAGGACATCGTTCGAGCTAAGTATAGGGGGGTGTGTATATATTTCATATATACTTTAGCCATAACTCGTACTTTGTGTGAGTGTGTTAATAAATAAAATGGCTAAAAACCACAAAAATTAAAAAATTTTCATGTACATAATCTTCTTTTATTTGCACATACATAGCTAGTGTACAAATTATTTTTTGTAAAAATGATTTCAAAAATCTTTTGTGTAAAGCTTGTGTAAATATTTTCGTATCAAAATTATGTATATAGTACAAAATTTTTCCAAAATGTTTTGAAAATCAAAAGTTTGCAAAAATCTTGTGTAAATGTGTGTAAATACCTTTTTGCAAAACTTGCACTTCATGCATCATCCATTCATGATTTCAAAACATTTTTCAAAAATTTTGCATGATTGTAAAACTTTGTGTAAATAAGCATCTTTTTGTACATATGCATATAGTTTTTCTGGATGATAGTTGACATTTAAACTAGCCTGGAATCAAATTGAGAAATGGAGCTTGATTAACATCTTAATCCACCTAATTTCTAAGAGGAACCTTATAGGGCTTAGGTTTAAGGCTTTTCAGGTCCATGGTGACTTAATTCTTTGAGTTCACTAGGCTATGATCAGATGTCATCTCAATGAGCCTAAGTAGAGCACTTAACAACAACACATGACTCATATAGATTATGGCTTTACTTGGACAACCGCACTATGCACCGAGCTCTCTACGGATGAGGTGGTGAGGAGGCAGTCTTCCTTGACTTGGGGTAGCATATGAGGGTAGTACTTCTAGGCGGAACCTCTCTTCTTCTTATAGTGAAGGAAGTGCGTCTCAACTTGGTCTAGTTGCCATGAGGTCTAACGACGGGAGTTGTGGGTTGCAATAAAGCTTCAAAAGAGGGATAGTCTACTGGCTCAAGAGGAAAAACTCCTTGTATATATGCTGCACATGTATATGTTGTACAGATGCACTTGAAAAAAAAAACGTGCAAAAAGAAAAGAACTCCAAAAAAGTGGTGGGTCTGAGAGAAAATGATAATCCCACCGGAGTATGTATATAAGTGCAATAAGCAAAGCTTGGTTTCATGATCCACCTGTTGTAGCTTGCAGCAGGGAGACTTGGCTACACTGGTCAAGCTCCCAAGGGTACTTGGCTACACTGGCCTTGACCCATTCTCTTCCTCCCCCTCTTCTTGAGCCGGTTGTACTTGAACTTAGAAGGGAATACCCCGCTCCTCGAGGAAAGAGTGGCCAGATTGAGGTCATAGAGTTACCTTGTTGGGGAGGGTTGTCAAGTTGCCATTTCTGAGGTGGAGAGCTTAGACTTCACATTCACAGGACAAGAGAAGATTCATGGTCTTCAGGGTTTGTGATTGATGACTTGTTCTGATCTGGAGCATTGAGGGGTCTTGGTTATAGATTAGTGGAACTTAGAGGCTGTTGAGTTTTAAGCTTAAGTCTAAATAAGGTTCCGACACATTAATAATCCAAAGATCTGATCGAGCTCCATACCTCAATTTAATGAAGGCAAGTTTAATAATCAACCTTGATCCATGTACATCCTCTTTTTCTTTTTCTTTCTTTCTTTTTCACTTCTTTTTCAAATAAGTGTTTGCTAAAGGACTAGCAAAGTTAAGTATAGGGGGTGATGAATACCCATTCATCACTCTTTATTCTTATATTTTAGCTACAAAAACCTTTGCAAATGCATGTAGATATGTGTAAATAGGAATAATTACCAAAAGCATGCATTGTGTAAAAACCTATAATTAGCATGTTTTTGTGCAAAAATAAAAGAATAAAGATTAAAAAGAAAAAGAGGGAAATATTTAGAATAAATATTGAGCAACCTAACCCAAGGGAGGGCTCAGCATGGGCCTGACCGCATAAAAGCCAAAGTAGAGGGAGATAGGGGCTCTTGTGTAAATATCTATGTGAATAAATAAAATTATATTTTCCTCACCCAAAAATGTGCTTGTAAATATTTGTATATATTTATTAATATAAAAACAAAATAAAAAGTTAAAAAATCAAAAAGATCAAAAATATCCCTTTCCTCATGTACATATACCACTCTATGTATTTATCTAACCTTGAAAATATATAAAATTATTTTTTAAACTTTTTGTAAATAATCTATGTTATACTTTGTAAATAAATAAAATAAAAAGAATCAAAACAAAAATCAAAATAAAAATAGAAAAATCAAAAATACAAAAA
Source organism: Ottelia alismoides (assembly GCA_037367405.1). Taxonomy (NCBI): domain Eukaryota; kingdom Viridiplantae; phylum Streptophyta; class Magnoliopsida; order Alismatales; family Hydrocharitaceae; genus Ottelia; species Ottelia alismoides. The sequence goes on along the minus strand of JAZKJV010008712.1, from coordinate 39,756 downwards.
TACCTTGTACATATACCATGTATATAGTTGTATATATCTATTTATTTTACCTATGTATATAAATAATAAAAATAAAATAAAAACCCCCTTTTATTCCTTATTCTATACTATAAATAAATAAAATATAAAATAGGAATAAAATTGTACAAAAATAATAATTAAAAATCAAAAATCAAAAGCCTACATATTGTATATATACCTATATATATAGATATATAATGTATATACCTTATTTTTATCTCCAAAAATTAATTAAAAATCACCAAAAAATAGAAAAAAATAAAATAAAAATATTTCATGTTTTGGGTTTTTGCTGATTCGGCCCCTAGCTATGTGTATTCGTCACTTCTTGATTCAGCCACGTGGCCTTCAGCCATTGGCCCTGGGGGATGTTGACCGCCCGGTCAACTGGCCCCCCCAGGACCACTTCCCACGGACTCGAGCACCGGACCCCTATTCTCGGATTTTTACCCGCTCGACCCGACTCCATCTCGCCTAAACCCCGGGTCCGACTCCTTCACGTCACACCCGAGACCCTCGCCGGAGCTACCGCATCGGGATCCGCGCTCCTGATTTCCCTACCCGCGCACTTCTTTCCGGATCATCCCCACGTATAAAGCCGAGCTCCGCCTCCTTCATTGATCATCTTTGGCTCATTCGCTCCATCCCCCGTGACCTCCAGTGCTCGAGCGTGAGTGACAGCTCGCTCCAGGTGCTGTCGCAGCGAGGAGAGGGGCCGGATACCACTGATCCGGCGAGTAGCTCCGCCGTAGCTCCGCCACTGGTGCGAGCTCCGAGCCTCGGGCCCAGACGTCCCTCGAGGCTATGACCGGGAGCTTCCCCAGCTCCAGCCCAGTCTATTCATCCACCCAGGTAGTCCCGTAGCTCCCCTATTTAGTCTAATTTCCGATTAGCCCCAAATCGCGCCGCCATTGATTTTCGCTGATTCCGACCGCCTCACCTTCCCGTTCGACCATCGGAATCCACCAACACCTCCGTCTTCCTTCCACGCACCTTCTCCGCCCTTCCGTTCAACCCAGCTCGCACAGGAGCTGGGGTTCGAATCCCTTCGCCGTCGCATCGCCGGGGTTCGCCCGCACCGACGCACCATTCACCTTCACGCCGCCTAACCGGGTCAAGGCACTTTGCCCTCGACCCGTGAAGTTTCTGAGCTATTTTGCAGGACAAGCAGAGGCCATCTGAGGCCTCTCGATATCTAGCCCAGGAGCTTCAGCTCCGCCACCCTCGTCGGAGCTCATCCGAGCTCGGCTGGGGCATCGGAGACCACCAGCAGCTGCGCACCTTCATGCCGGAGCTACTCCGATCTTCAGGCGCAGCAGAGGAGGCCGGAGGCGCCTTCACGAGGCCAGCGAAGTTCGCCGGCCATCAGTTCATCCAGCACCCTCGAGAGCCGTTGGATTGCCCTCCTCGCTCCAGTTTTGATCAGCACCGTCCATCTCTGGAGCGCCCGTGGACGTCCGATCCGAGGAGACAGATCCAGGCCGTTAGATCCACACGTGTCCTGGCCTGGACCGTTGGATCGACCAGAGCAGAGCAGCGTTGAGAGCCGCCCCCACCTCGACCGTCCGATTGCCACGTGGCGGCCATCTGTCAGCTCCGGTTAATAAAGGGTAAACTACCCTTAGGCCCTTATCTTAGTTTTATTTCATTTGTGTCCTGTAAATATTTAAGCACGTTATTTAGTTTTAGGTTTATTTGCACAATGGACCCTGCACTTTAGAGTATTTGCTTATTTACCCCTGCCTGTGTGAGCCACGTGCGTCGTCACGTGTATTTTTGAGTTATTTGCACCATATGCCCTTGTAGTTCTGATTGTTCTGAAATGAAAGAATCTTTTTAGTATTTGCATTTATGCCCCTGTGAATGGTTTTATTCCGCATGTGCGTTTATTTTTGGGATATTTGCAGCTGAGGCCCTCGGACTTTTGGTACGTGTTACCAAGTAGTCCCCGGACCTTATTTTTATTACATATAGGTCCCTGAGTGCCCCAGGCACACGCCTCGCGCGTGTTTTGCTGGGAATTTTGCATCGGGACCCCCAGAGCTTAGGGTATTTGCATTTCAGTCCTTGTGCACAGTACCCTCTTGTGATTTTTGAATAAAATATCAAATCACCTCCAAATTCGACGAAAATTTGATACATGGCTCCTGCCATTGTGTAGGATTTTTGTGAATTTTTGAGGACATTTTGATTTCGTTTGTTATTTTTAAAAGTTCAAAAACTATCATTTTAGCTACTGTCTAGTTTTAAAAATCCAAAAAATATAAAAACTCCCCTAAAAATTCTATAAAAATTCGGTACTGTTTGTTTTGTATTCCTTGATTTTCTAGCCAATTTTGGCTATTTTTCAATGATTAAAAACCTTAAAAACTTAAAAACCCCTAAAAGCTCATAAAAATTCTAATAAAAATATTAAAAATCCAAAAACAATAAATCTGGTGCCTAAATTTTCCTTATTTCATCTATTTTCTAGGAAAGTTACCTCCAGGCCTTTTGAGGTCCTTAGGTATTTTATCTAGGGACTTTAGGCTTGGCTGGACAGTACCACTTAGTTTTATTACTGTTTGATTTTTAGAAATTAAAATAAATATCAGAAAAATCTCAAAAATTCACCAAAAACATAAAAAATTATAAAACACATAAAAATATTTTTGTTTGAATTTTTGCTTGATTTTTGTTGCATTAAATAAATTATTGAAGTGTGCTTGTTTTTGTTTTTCTTATTTTCTTTATATTTTAAAAATCCAAAAAAATATAAAAACATTTAAAAACCACTAAAAATATTTTGTCTTTTATTTTTATTCATTTTTACTACTTCGTAGGCCTTCGGCCAACCCGTGCTCCTTGAGTTCGACCCTGGGTGCTATACCAGGTTAAACATATAGCAGGACCGCTTTATTCGTGCCTGATTGATTTTTGATTTATTTAGTGGTCTGATATTTTTCTTGATATACATGGTCTGATTGCTCGGGTCACAACGACCCTATTTCTGTACCTAATACCCTAGCCTTCAGTTCTGTGTTATCAGTTATCGTCACGATTCAGGGCCTGAAATTCCCCGTGGACTTCGTAGTGTTGGACATGGAGATCCCTGAGTCAGTGACCGATACCCCCATCATCCTTGGTCGTCCGTTCTTGGCCACAGCCAAGGCGGTGACTGATCATGATAGCGGGAAGGTGTACTTTCGCGTCGAGGGCGAGAGTATATAAATAGAGACGGTCGAGGACTACAGAGCTAGAGAGAGAGCCCGCTCAGATGCAAGTACAAATTCATAGCCGCTAACAGACGCAGAGCCAGACATCCACCAGGACTGTGATTTTGTGATCACAGACGATGAGGCAGCTTGGGCAGATCCGGTAGCACAGACCATCCTCTCATATTCAGATACAACTGATGCCGAGATGATAGCAGAGGAGAGTCTGGAGAGCACAGCCCTGGTTCAGGATACCACAGAGGCAGCAGAGCCGGTCCTTGATCGCGACACTAGTTTCAGTGATGGTGGTGCTGAGGCCACCTTGCTTTACGGTGGCACTGATGCCATCGCGGTTGATACAGAGCCCTCGGATTCAGAGTCTGATTGGGTCGATTGTGATGATCAGATGCCAGACCTGATTCCACCTGAGCCTACAAATGAGGAGGAGGCAGATGCAGAGCAGACCAGAGACAGTGAAGTTGAGCAGCCTTCTCCCGATCCAGTTTGCGAGAGTACGCTTTCACTTTCCCAAGCAGATTTGGCAGATTTAGCAGCTTTCACTCAGTTTCTTCCGCAGCCAGATTTGCCAGCACCGAGCATTCCAGAGTTGAAGCCGCTCCCTACTTCGCTGAAGTATCGATTCCTTGCGGGCGAGCCAGAGATGTACCCAGTCATCATCTCCGCCGAGTTGACTGGAGAGCAGGAATCCCGTTTGATGGGGGTTCTTGAAAAGAACCGCAAGGCGATCGGATGGAGCGTAGCAGATCTCCACGGGATTAGCCCATCAGTGTGCTCCCACCATATCTATCTCGAGGAGGGGGCGAAGCCGTCGCGTGAGTTCCAGCGGCGTCTGAACCCCAACCTGAGAGAGGTCGTGATGAAGGAAATATCGAAATGGTGGAGTGCAGATTTTATTTATCCCATTTCTGACTCCAAGTGGGTCAGCCCCTTGCATGTGGTGCCCAAGAAGACGGGCATCACGACTGTGATCAGTGAGTCGGGAGAGGAGATCGCTACACGAGTACCCACCTCTTGGAGGGTTTGTGTTGACTACAGGAGACTCAACCAAGCCACCAAGAAGGACCATTTCCCCCTGCCTTTTATTGAGCAGATCATTGAGAGACTGGCAGGGAAGAGCCATTATTGCTTCCTGGATGGGTACTCGGGCTACAACCAAGTGGCCATCGCTCCTGAGGATCAGGAGAAGACCACCTTTACCTGTCCCTTCGGCACATATGCTTTTCGACGCATGCCATTTGGGCTATGCAATGCCCCTGCGACTTTTCAGAGGTGCATGTTGTCGATCTTCTCGGACATGGTAGGGGAGTGTTTGGAGGTCTTCATGGACGATTTCTCAGTCTACGGCGACGGATTCGATTCTTGTCTTGACTGCCTAGACCGGGTGCTCCAGCGATGTATTGAGTATCATTTGGTTTTATCTTGGGAGAAGAGTCACTTCATGGTGACTCAGGGGACGGTGCTTGGCCACATCATCTCCAACAGGGGCATGGAGGTTGATCCGGCCAAGGTTGATGTCATTAGGAAACTAACACCGCCGTCCAATCTGAGGCAGCTACGGTCATTCCTGGGGCACGTTGGATTTTATAGGAGGTTCATTCAGGATTTCAGCAGGATTGCCCGACTGTTGACTGACCTCTTGACGAAAGACACCGAGTTCCTTGTCGATGACAAGTGTCTTTCGTCGTTTGCGACTCTCCAGTAGTGTGTTATTGAGGCTCCTGTCCTCCAGCCGCCTGATTGGTCTCTCCCATTCGAGCTCATGACGGATGCCTCCGATTTTGCCGTAGGGGCAGTGCTGGGACAGAGGAGGGACGGAGTTCCATTTGCCATACACTATGCTAGCCGCACATTGGATTCCGCCCAGCGGAATTATACGGTCACAGAGAAGGAGATGCTAGCCGTAGTGTTTGCCCTGGATAAGTTCAGATCGTATATCATCGGATCTAGAGTGACTTTGTTTACAGATCACACCGCCATCAGGTACCTCATGGCAAAGAAGGATGTCAAGGCCAGACTGACTAGATGGATCCTTCTACTCCAGGAGTTCGATATTGAGATCAAGGATAAGCCTGGAGTCAAGAATGTGGTGGCGGATCATCTCTCCCGACTAGAGCAGCCTGAGGATTCTGAGCAGATTGACCCTATTAGAGATACCTTCCCAGATGTGGCGATCCTTGCTATCGCCTCACTCCCATGGTACGCCGATATTGTGAACTTTCTCGTTGCTGGGAAAGTCCCACAAGATTGGCCCCGACAGAGGCTTGAGACCTTCCTCGCGAAGGCCAAGTCTTACCATTGGGAGGATCCCATCCTTTACCACGAAGGAGGGGATAGCGTCTGGCGTCGGTATATTCCTCAGGAGGAACACCATAGCGTCCTCACTTACTGCCACAAGCTTGAGGCAGGAGGACATCATTCTGGGAGGAGAACGACACAGAAAGTGCTCCAATCCGGCTTGTGGTGGCCTACTCTCTTCAAGGACTCTGATGAGTTCGTGAAGAGGTGTACTGACTGTCAGAGGATGGGCACTTGTGGACAGCGTGATATGATGCCAATGCAGCCCATTCACTTCTGTGAGGTTTTTGACGCATGGGGCATCGACTTCATGGGTCCATTCCCTAAGAGTCAGGGATTTGAGTACATTCTGTTGGCCGTTGATTATGTGAGTCGTTGGGTGGAGTCTATCCCCGCCCGAGCCGCTGATGCGAGGACCGTTTGCAGATTTTTGAGGAAGCACATCATCATGCGGTTCGGGGTTCCACGAGTTCTGATTTCTGATGGGGGATCTCACTTCATCAACGACCAGGTGAAGGCACTTGCTAGCGAGTTCGGCATAGATCATCGTGTTGCTACACCTTACCATCCACAGACGAATGGTCTAGCCGAAGTGTCGAACAAGGAGATCAAGACTATTCTGCAGAAAGTCGTCCGCCCTGACCGAAAGGATTGGTCACAGCTTTTGGACTCGGTCTTGTGGGCATATAGGACGTCTTTCAAGACACCTTTGGGCACATCTCCCTTTCACCTCGTATATGGCAAGCCATGCCATTTACCTGTTGAGCTGAGGCACAAGTCACTTTGGGCAGTTACAGATATTTTGATGGATCCAGATGGTATGGGAGACCAGAGGAGGGCAGAACTAGCTGCCCTGGAGGAGCTTAGAGATGCAGCTTTCTCAAGCAGCCTACATTATAAGGAGAAAGTCAAGGAGTGGTATGATTCTCATATCAGCCACAAGCATTTTGAGATTGGACAGAGAGTATGGCTGTTTGATGCGAGGCTACGCCTATTTCCAGGGAAGCTACAGAGCAAATGGAAGGGACCTTATCTGGTTAGAAAGGTACACGACAACGGTAGCATCGACATATCTGAGTTGTCTTCTGAGAGTACCTTTCGAGTGAACGGCCAACGGCTCAAACCATTTCTAGATCATGAGTCGCGGGTCGTTGATCTTGCCCCTATTCATTTTGCGTGAGGTGTGGTCTTTGACTCACATCTAATGCATCTCACGCCTGAGTTTCACTGATCTTCCGCCTTGTATAGATCCAGATGTCCATATCACTACATTCTTTAGTCCCACATCCCTTCCTTCATCTTGTGATTATGCTATACTTAGGGTGCACTTTACCCTAAGTATAGGGGGGATGTGAGGCCTTTCGGGTATTTCTTTTGTTTCTGTCCACCCCTGTTTTTGCTGCCTATACTTAGGGATATTTCACCCTAAGTATAGGGGGGGTAGACCCTGTACATTCTGCACTCAGGTTTTCCCTTAGTAGACAGCCTACTATACTTAGGATTACTTGATCCTAAGTATAGGGGGAGACCTGGGTCCCTCTTGACTTTTCATTTCCTTTTTGTATAGCCTTTCTTTTCACTTTCCTATACCTAGCACGAGTTATGCCTTCTCCATCACTCTTGACTCTGAGGACATCGTTCGAGCTTAGTATAGGGGGGTGTGTATATATTTCATATATACTTTAGCCATAACTCGTACTTTGTGTGAGTGTGTTAATAAATAAAAATGGCTAAAAACCACAAAAATTAAAAATTTTCATGTACATAATCTTCTTTTATTTGCACATACATAGCTAGTGTACAAATTATTTTTGTAGAAATGATTTCAAAAATCTTTTGTGTAAAGCTTGTGTAAATATTTTTGTATCAAAATTATGTATATAGTACAAAATTTTTCCAAAATGTTTTGAAAATCAAAAGTTTGCAAAAATCTCGTGTAAATGTGTGTAAATATCTTTTTGCAAAACTTGCACTTCATGCATCATCCATTCATGATTTCAAAACATTTTTCAAAAATTTTGCATGATTGTAAAATTTGTGTAAATAAGCATCTTTTTGTACATATGTATATAGTTTTTCTGGATGATAGTTGACATTTAAACTGGCCTGGAATCAAATTGAGAAATGGAGCTTGATTAAGATCATAATCCACTTAATTTCTAAGAGGAACCTTGTAGGACTTAGGTTTAAGGCTTTTCAGGTCCATGGTGACTTAATTCTTTGAGTCCACTAGGCTATGGTCACATGTCATCTCAATGAGCCTAAGTAGAGCACTTAACAACAACACATGACTCATATAGATTATGGCTTTACTTGGACACCAGCACTATGCACCGAGCTCTCTACGGATGAGGTGGTGAGGAGGCAGTCTTCCTTGACTTGGGGTAGCATATGAGGGTAGTACTTCTAGGCGGAACCTCTCTTCTTCTTATAGTGAAGGAAGTGCGTCTCAACTTGGTCTGGTTGCCATGAGGTCTAACGACGGGAGTTGTGGGTTGCAATAAAGCTTCAAAAGAGGGATAGTCTACTGGCTCAAGAGGAAAAACTCCTTGTGTATATGCTGCACATGTATGTGTTGTACAGATGCACTTGAAAAAAAATGTGCAAAAAGAAAAGAACTCCAAAAAAGTGGTGGGTCTGAGAGAAAATGATAATCCCACCGGAGTATGTATATAGAGTGCAATAAGCAAAGCTTGGTTTCATGATCCACCTGTTGTAGCTTGCAGCAGGGAGACTTGGCTACACTGGTCAAGCTCCCAAGGGTACTTGGCTACACTGGCCTTGACCCATTCTCTTCTTCCCCCTCTTCTTGAGCCGGTTGAACTTGAACTTAGAAGGGAATACCCCGCTCCTCGAGGAAAGAGTGGCCAGATTGAGGTCATAGAGTTACCTTGTTGGGGAGGGTTGTCAAGTTGCCATTTCTGAGGTGGAGAGCTTAGACTTCACATTCACTGGACAAGAAAAGATTCATGGTCTTCAGGGTTTGTGATTGATGACTTGTTCTGATCTGGAGCATTGAGGAGTCTTGGTTATAGATTGGTGGAACTTAGAGGCTGTTAGGTTTTAAGCTTAAGTCTAAATAAGGTTCCGACACATTAATAATCCAAAGATCTGATTGAGCTCCATACCCCAATTTAATGAAGGCAAGTTTAATAATCAACCTTGATCCATGTGCATCCTCTTTTTCTTTTTCTCTCTTTCTTTTTCACTTCTTTTTCAAATAAGTGTTTGCTAAGGGACTAGCAAAGTTAAGTATAGGGGGGTGATGAATACCCATTCATCACTCTTTATTCTTATATTTTAGCTACAAAAACCTTTGCAAATGCATGTAGATATGTGTAAATAGGAATAATTACCAAAAGCATGCATTGTGTAAAAACCTATAATTAGCATGTTTTTGTGCAAAAATAAAAGAATAAAGATTAAAAAGAAAAAGAGGGAAATATTTAGAATAAATATTGAGCAACCTAACCCAAGGGAGGGCTCAGCATGGGCCTGACCGCATAAAAGCCAAGTAGGGGGAGATAGGGGCTCATGTGTATATATTTATGTAAATAAAATAAAAATGTTTTCCTCAAAAAAAATACACTTGTAAATACTTGTATATATATATTTATTAATATAAAAACAAAATAAAAAGTTAAAAATAAAAAAAGATCAAAAATACCCTTTCATCATGTACATAGACCATGCCTTTATATATTTATGTAACCTTGTAAATAAATAAAGTTATTTTCCAAACTTTTTGTAAATATTCTATGCTATATATTGTAAATAAATAAAATAAAAAGAATCAAAACAAAAATCAAATAAAAATAACAAAATTAAAAATACAAAAATACATTGTACATATACCTTGTATATAGTTGTACATAACTATTTATTTTACCTATGTATATAAATAATAAAAATAAAATAAAAACACCCTTTTATTCCTTATTTTATACTATAAATAAATAAAATATAAAATAGGAATAAAATTGTACGAAAATAATAATTAAAAATCAAAAATCAAAAAACCTACATATTGTATATATACCTATATATAGATATATAATATAAATACCTTATTTTTATTTCCAAAAATTAATTAAAAATCACCAAACAATAGAAAAAAATAAAATAAAAATAGTTTGTGTTTTGAGTTTTTACAAAATCGGGCCATAACTACCTTAATTTTGAGCTTTAAAATCTTGCCACGTGGCCTGACCCCATTGGGTCCTGGGGATGTTGACCGCCCGGTCAACTGGCCCCCCCAGGACCACTTCTCACGGACTCGAGCATCGGACCCATCTTCTCGGATTTATACCCGCTCGACCCGATCACCAATCCACCAAGCCCCGGGTCCGAATCGATCCCCTTGCATCCGGCATCCTCGCTGGAGCCGCTCCCTCGGGATCCGCGCGCTCCTGAGCTTGCCCGGACCCCCTCTTCTCGGACCCCTAGCCATATAAAGCTGGTGCTCAGCCGCCTTCCCACGCCATCTTTGGCCATTCGCTTCATTCTCTAGTGAGCTCCAGAGAGAGAGAGAGGTGACAGCTCGCGCCTCGACCTGTTGCAGCGAGGAAAGGAGGTGAAAACCATCGATCCGGCGATACATCCGCCGCAGCTCCGCCGCCTGAGCGAGCTCCGAGCCTCGGGCCGAGACGACCCTTGAGGCCACGACCGGGAGCTTCCCCAGCTCCAGCACAGTCTCCTCGACCACCCAGGTAGTCCCTTAGCTCCACCTTTCCGTTCAATTTCCATTTTCCCCCAAATCTCGCCGTCGCCGTGTTTCGTCGATTCCGACCACCTCACACCTCCATTCGATCATCGGAATCCATCGTCACCTCTGCCTTCCTCCCGCGCACCTTCTCCATACCCCCATCCAACCCAGCTCGCACAGGAGCTGGGGTTCGAGCTCCTCCGTCTACCCCCCTCGCCGGAGCTCGCCCATATCGCACCACCGGCCACCTTCACCCGCCTAACCGGGTCGAGGCAGTTTACCCTCGACCCGCGAGTCTCCTGGTTTACTTTGCAGGTACTTCCCAGCCCATCTGAGGGCTTGGGTCATTCGGGCCAGGAGCTTCACCTCCGCCGACCTCGCCGGAGCCCTCCAGGGCTCGGCTGGGTCATCGGAACCCACCATCAGCTGCGGAGCATCATCGTGGAGCTTCTCCGATCTCCAGAGGCAGCAGGGGAGGATCCCAGCGCACGCACGAGGCCGGCGAAACTCGCCGGCCAACTGTTCTTCCAGCATCTTCCCCGACCGTCCGATCATCCTCGACCTCCAGTTCTCATCCTGACCGTCCACTTGAGGAGATCCAGCCACCGTCAGATCTTGGAGAGGCGATCTGGACCGTCCGTTGCACGAGGTTTAGCCACCGAGAGCATCACCCGTTCGATCCCCCACGTGGCGTACCCTCGACCGTCCGATCGCTGCGAGGACCTCTGCGTTGGAGCGCCACCTGATCCACACCGTCAGATGCACCACGTGGCGCGCATCCATCGGCCAACTTAATAAAGGGTAATTTATCCTTTAGGCCCTTAGCTTTAGTCTTGTTTTGTTTCAGTCCTGTAAATATTTTTCGTATTTTATTTACGTTGGTACATTTGCACTTTGGACCCTGACTTGTTTTCTTATTGCATGTATGCCCCTGTGTGTAGTGTGACACGTGCTTCGTCACGTGTTATTTTGGTATATTTGTAGTTGATGCCCTTGTAGTTCTGGATGTTTATGAATGAATGAAACTTTTTTATTAATTGCATTTATACCCCTGTGCGTGGTTGTTTTACGCATGCGCGTTATTTTTTGGGTAAATTGCAACTGAGGCCCTTGGACTTTTGGTACGGGTTACCAATAGGTCCTCGGGACTTATTTTCTTTACAAATAGGTCCCTGAGTGCCCCAGGCACGCGCTTGGCGCGTGATTTGCTGGGTATTTTGCACTTGGACCCCCAGAACTTTGGGTATTTGCATTCCAGTCCCTGTGCACAGTACCCTTTTGTCATTTTTGAATAAAATATCAAATCACCTCCAAATTCGACGAAAATTTGACACATGGCTCCTGCCATGGTGTAGGATTTTTGTGAATTTTTGAGGACATTTTTGATTTTGTTTGTTAATTTTAAAAATTCAAAAACCATCATTTCTGTTACTGTCTAGATTGAAAATTCGCAAAAAAAAATATAAAAACACCTCTAAAAATTCTACAAAAATTAGGTACTGTTTATGTTAGTTTGTTTTATTTTCTAGCCATTTTTGGCTATTTTTCATTGCTTAAAAACCTTAAAAACTTTAAAAACTTAAAAACACTCAAAAACCCATAAAAATTCTAATAAATTAATTAAAAACCCAAAAATAAAAAACTTGGTACCCAAATTTTCCTTGTTTCTTCTATTTTCCAGGAAAATTACCTCCAGGCCTTTTTGAGGCCCTTAGATATTTTATCTAGGGCTTTTGGTCTTGGCTGGACAGTACCCCTTGATTTTAGTACTGTTTGATTTTTAGAAAATAAAATACACATTAGAAAATTGTCAAAAATTCACCAAAAACACTAAAAAACATAAAGAACATAAAAATATTTTTGTTTTAATTTTTGGTTGATTTTTGATGCATTAAATAAATTGTTGAAGTGTGCTTATTTGTGTTTCTTTTATTTTCTTTACATTTTAAAAATCCAAAAAAATATAAAAATACTTAAAATCCACTAAAAATATTTTGTCTTTTATTTTATTTATTTTTACTACTTCGTAGGCCTTCGGCCAATCCATGCTCCTTGAGTTCGACCCTGGGTGCTATACCAGGTTAAACATATAGCAGGACCGCTTCTTCGTGCTTGATTGATTTTATTTGTTTCGAGTGGTTCATTTTTCTTGTTGACCCGAGTCTGAGTGATTGAGGTCTCAATGACCTTTTAGACACCTTTGCCTCGGTCATTCAGTCGGTCATCAGGGGTCTCATTTCATCAACGGCCAGGTGAAGGCCCTTGCTAGCGAGTTCGGTATAGACCATCGTGTTGCTACACCTTACCATCCACAGACGAATGGTCTAGCCGAGGTGTCGAATAGGGAGATCAAGACTATATTGCAGAAAGTCGTCTGCCCTGACCGAAAGGATTGGTCACAGCTTTTGGACTCGGTCTTATGGGCATATAGGACGTCTTTCAAGACTCCATTGGGCACATCTCCCTTTCTCCTCGTATATGGCAAGCCGTGCCATTTACCTGTTGAGCTGAGGCACAAGTCACTTTGGGCAGTTACTGATATACTCATGGATCCAGATGGTGTAGGAGACCAGAGGAGGGCAGAGTTAGTAGCCCTGGAGGAGTTGAGAGATACAACTTTCTCAAACAGCCTACAGTATAAGGAGAAAGTGAAGGAGTGGCATGATTCCCACATCAGCCACAAGCATTTTGAGATTGGACAGAGAGTATGGCTGTTTGATGCGAGGCTTCGTTTATTTCCAGGGAAGCTACAGAGCAAATGGAAGGGACCCTACTTGGTCAGAAAGGTACACGACAACGGTAGCATTGATATATCCGAGTTGTCTTCTGAGAGTACCTTTCGAGTGAACGGCCAGCGGCTCAAGCCATTTCTAGATCATGAGCCGCGGGTCGTTGATCTTGCCCCGATTCGTTTTGCGTGAGATGTTGTCTTTTGACTCACATCTAATGCATCTCACGCCTGAGTTTCACTGATCCTCCGCCTTGTATAGATCCAGATGTCTATATCACTACATTCTTTAGTCCCACATCCCTTTCTTCATCTATTGATTATGCTATACTTAGGGTGCACTTTACCCTAAGTATAGGGGGGATGTAGGACCTTTGGGTATTTCTTTTGTTTCTGTCTACCCCTGTTTTTACTGCCTATACTTAGGGATATTTCACCCTAAGTATAGGGGGGGTAGACCCTGTACATTCTCCACTCGGTTTTTCCCTTAGTATACAGCCTGTTATACTTAGGATTACTTGATCCTAAGTATAGGGGGAAGACCCGAGACACTCTTGACTTTTCTATTTCATTCATTCATCTTTGTATATAGCCTTTCTTTTCACTTCCCTATACATAGCACGAGTTATGTCTTCTTCATCGCTCTTGACTCTGAGGACATCGTTCGAGCTAAGTATAGGGGGGTGTGTATATATTCCATATATACTTTAGTCATAACTCGTACTTTGTGTGAGTGTGTTAATAAATAAAATGGCTAAAAACCTTAAAAATTAATAATTTTCATGTTCATAAACTTCTTTTATTTGCACATAAATAGCTAGTGTACAAATTATTTTTGTAAAAATGATTTCAAAAATCTTTTGTGTAAAGTTTGTGTAAATATTTTCTTACCAAAATTATGTATATAGTACAAAATTTTTCCAAAATGTTTTGAAAATCAAAAGTTTGCAAAAATCTTGTGTAAATTTGTGTATATATCTTTTTGCAAAACTTGCACTTCATGCATCATCCATACATGATTTCAAAACATTTTTCAAAAATTTTGCATGATTGTAAAGTTTGTGTAAATAGCATCTTTTTGTATATATGTATATAGTTTTTCTGGATGATAGTTGACATTTAAACTAGCCTGGAATCAAATTGAGAAATGGAGCTTGATTAAGATCTTAATCCACCTAATTTCTAAGAGGAACCTTATAGGGCTTAGGTGTAAGGCTTTTCAGGTCCATGGTGACTTAATTCTTTGAGTCCACTAGGCTATGATCACATGTCATCTCAATGAGCCTAAGTAGAGCATTTAACGACAACACATGACTCATATAGACAATGGCTTTACTTGGACACCAGCACTATGCACCGAGCTCTCTACGGATGAGATGGTGAGGAGGCAGTCTTCCTTGACTTGGGGTAGCATATGAGGGTAGTACTTCTAGGCGGAACCTCTCTTCTTCTTTTAGTGAAGGAAGTGCGTCTCAACTTGGTCTGGTTGCCATGAGGTCTAACGACGGGAGTTGTGGGTTGCAATAAAGCTTCAAAAGAGGGATAGTCTACTGGCTCAAGAGGAAAAATTCCTTGTACATATGCTGCACATGTATATGTTGTATAGATGCACTTGAAAAAAAAATGTGCAAAAAGAAAATAACTCCAAAAAAGTGGTGGGTCTGAGAGAAAATGATAATCCCACCGGAGTATGTATATAGAGTGCAATAAGCAAAGCTTGGTTTCATGATCCACCTGATGTAGCTTGCAGCAGGGAGAGTTGGCTACACTGGTCAAGCTCCCAAGGGTACTTGGCTACACTGGCCTTGACCCATTCTCTTCTTCCTCCTCTTCTTGAGCCGGTTGAACTTGAACTTAGAAGGGAATACCCCGCTCCTCGAGGAAAGAGTGGCCAGATTGAGGTAATAGAGTTACCTTGTTGGGGAGGGTTGTCAAGTTGCCATTTCTGAGGTGGAGAGCTTAGACCTCACATTCACAGGACAAGAAAAGATTCATGGTCTTCAGGGTTTGTGATTGATGACTTGTTCTGATCTGGAGCATTGAGGAGTCTTGGTTATAGAATAGTGGAACTTAGAGGCTGTTGAGTTTTAGATTTAAGTCCAAATAAGGTTCCGACACATTAATAATCCAAAGATCTGATCGAGCTCCATACCTTAATTTAATGAAGGCAAGTTTAATAATCAGCCTTGATCCTTGTACATGCTCTTTTTCTTTATTTCTTTTTCACTTTTTTTTCAAATAAGTGTTTGCTAAGGGACTAGCAAAGTTAAGTATAGGGGGGTGATGAATACTCATTCATCACTCTTTATTCTTATATTTTAGCTACAAAAACCTTTGCAAATGCATGTAGATATGTGTAAATACAAATAATTACCAAAAGCAGGCATTGTGTAAAAACCTATAATTAGCATGTTTTTGTGCAAAAATAAAAGAATAAAAATTAAAAAGAAAAAGAGGGAAATATTTAGAATAAATATTGAGCAACTTAACCCAAGGGAGGGCTCAGCATGGGCCTGACCGCATAAAAGCCATAGTAGATGGAGATAGGGGCTCATGTGTGTAAATATTCTTGTAAATAAAATAAAAGTATTTTCCTCACAAAAATAGGCCTGTAAATATTTGTATATATTTATAAATATAAAATCAATATAAAATATAAAAATCAAAAAGAAACCAAAAATCTCATTCATGTACATGATCACCTTGTACATAGTTCCATCATCCTTAATTATTTAAGCCTTATAAATAAATAAAATTAATTTCCAAAATTTTTGTATAGTGTAAATAAATAAAATAAAAACAATTAAAACAAAAACAAAATAAAAATAACAAAATTAAAAACACAAAAATATATTGTAAATATACCATGTATATAAATGTATATATGTATTTATTTCACCTATGTATATAAATAATAAAAAAGAAATAAAAATATCCTTTTATTCCTTATTTTATAATATAAATAAAAAAATATAAAATTGGAATGAAATTGTATAAAAATAATAATTAAAAAATCAAAAATTAAAAACCCTATATAGTGTACATATACCTATATATGAACCTACTATGTATATATCTTATTTTTATTTCGAAAAATTAATTAAAAATCACTAAAAAATAGAAAAAAAATAAAATAAAAATATTTCATGTTTTGATTTTCCTTTAAATCGGCCATTTTCTATGTTTAATTTCACTTTCAAAATCCAGCCACGTGGCCGCCACCCATTGGCTCTGGGGGATGTTGACCGCCCGGTCAACTCCCCCCGCAGGACCACCTCTCGCGGGTCTGCAACGCCCGACTCTCCTTCTCGGATTTTTCCCAGGCAAACCCGACTCCCTCTCGCCTAAATCCCGGGTCCGACTCCTTCACGACATACCCGAGACCCTCGCCGGAGCTACCGCATCGAGATCCGCGCTCATGATTTCCCTACCCACGCGCTTCTTTCCGGATCATCCCTGCGTATAAAACCGAGCTCCGCCACCTTCATTGATCATCTTTGGCCATTCGATTCCACCCCCTGTGAGATCTAGCGTGCTCGTGAGAGTGACAGCTCGCGTCCGGTGCTGTTGAAGCGAGGAGAGGGAGCGTGACCACTGATCCGGCGAGCTTCGCCGCCGTTGCTCCGCCACCAGCTGGAGCTCGAGCCTCGGAGGGAGACGCTCCTCGAGGCGAAGACCCAGAGCATCCTTAGCTCATCCCCAGTCTCCTCATCCACCCAGGTAGTCCCTTAGACCCTTCTTTTCCTTTGATTTTCCATTACGCCCAAATCGCCGCTCCGTCGTGTTTCGCCGATTCCGTCCACGACCGACCCCCAATCGATCATCGGGCTTCACCATCGCCCTCGCCTTCTTCTCGCGCACCTTCTCCATATCCCCATCCAACCCAGCTCGCACAGGAGCTGGGATTCGAGCTCCATCGTCCCCCTTCGCCGGAGCTCGCCCATAGCGCCCCATCGCTCACCGTCACTCCGCCTAACCGGGTCGAGGCAGTTTGCCCTCGACCCGCGAGTCTCTTGGTCGTCTTTGCAGGTACTACCAAGCCCATCTGAGGGCTTGGGTCATTCAGGCCAGGAGCCTCGCCTCCGCCGACCTCGCCCGAGCTCCCCAGAGCTCGGCTGGGCCATCGGAGGCCATCAGCAGCTGCGCAGCACCACGCCGGAGCTTCTCCGATCTTCAGGCGCAGTAGGGGAGGTCAGGAGCGCACGCACTGGGCCGGCGAACTTCGCCGGCCACCTGTTCTTCCTCGACCTTCAGCCACCGTCCGATCAGCCCCTCCAGCTCCAGTTTGCATCTGGGCCGTCCGTGCAGGAGCAGCAGTCACCGTTCGATCTGAGGAGGAGAGATCTGGACCGTCCAATGCTCGAGGGTTAGCCACCCGCGCCCTACACCGTCCGATGCACCACGTGGACTAGCCCCCACCGTTGGATCACCCTGAGGAGCGTAGCGTTGGAGCCCCTGTCGTTTGCCACCGTTAGATGCTACACGTGGCATCCATCCAGCCGCTCCATTAATAAAGGGTAAACTACCCTTAGGCCCTTCTGTTTATTTTATTTCGTGTTTAGTCCTGTAATTAGTTAGTTTAGTTGATTAGTTTTTGGTACAATTGCATAGAGACCCTGGTGCTTGCATTTATTTGCGGATATGCCCCTGTGCGTTGTATGACACGTGCTTCGACACGTGCTTTCTGGTTTATTTGCAATACATGCCCTTGTAGTTCTGGTTGTTCCTTAATGAATGAAAGTTTTTAATTATTTGCATTTATACCCCTGTGCATGATATATTTGAGCATGTGCGGATATTTTTGGGTATTTTGTGAATAGGTCCCTGGACTTTTGGTACCTGTTACCAGTAAGCCCTTGGAACTTATTTTTCTTACATATGGGTCCCTGAGTGCCCCAGGCATGCGCATAGCACGTGTTTTGCTGGGTTAATTGCACCAGTTCCCTCAGACTTTCGGGTATTTGCACTTTGGTCCCTGTGCACAGTGCCCCTTCTTTATTTTTGGATAAAATAGCAAAATACCTCCAAATCCAACGAAAATTGGACACATGGCTCCTGCCATAGTGTAAAATTTTCGAAGATTTTTTAGGAGATTTTTGTTTTCATTTGATATTTTTAAAAATTCAAAAACATCTATTTTCTTCACTGTATAACTTTAAAAATCACGAAAAAATATTAAATAGTGTCTAAAAATTACAAAAAATTGTCTACTGTCTATTTTGTTGTGTTTGATTTTCTAGCCAATTTTGGCTATTTTTCATTACTGAAAACAACTAAAAATTGAAAAACACTCAAAATCTTATAAAAATTCTAGTAAATTAATTAAAAATCCAAAAATAATAAACTAGGTGCCTAAATTTTCCTTGTTTTATTCTCTTTACAGGAAAATTACCTCCCAGCTAATTTGGGGCCTTTATATATTTTATCTAGGTCCTTTTAGCTCGGCTGGACAGTACCTACTGTTTTAGTCACTTTTTGATTTTTAGAAAATTAAATAAACATCAGAAAAATCCCAAAAATTCACCAAAAACACTAAAAATTATAAAACACATAAAAACATCTTTGTTAGAATTTTTTGGTTTATTTTTAATGCTTTTAATAAATTGTTGAAGTGCGTGTTTATTTACTTTTCTTATTTTCTTAATACATTAAAAATCCAAAAAAATATAAAATATTCAAAAACCACCAAAAACATTTCTTTTATTTTCTTTTATCTCTTTTTGACTACTTCGTAGGCCGAGAGGCCAACCCGTGCTCCTTGTGTTCGACCCTGATCGCTATACCAGGTTAATATCATAGCAAGACCGCTATCGTATTTTTGATTGATTTTATCTTTATTGGTGGTCTAATCTTCTTGATTGAGCCTATCTGCGTGATTGAGGTCGCAACGACCGATTAGCTCCTTTACCTTAGTCACTCAGATCGCTCATCAGTACCCTTTGCAGGTAAAGGAGCGTGCTGAAGGCCCCCGATTCCAACAATCTGAGACTCATCGGATTAGTCATAGGTCCCCTTCATCGTCACACCTATCCGACCGATAACTGCTCCATCGGGTCCGCTCAGTCGATGCGGAAGCCTTCCACGACTCATTCGATGCTTCCCGATCGGCCATCGGAGCTAAGGATCACTTCCTATGCTCCGGTGAAGTTTACCCTAGAGCTGTTCATCCAAGCTACTTCTACACCGTTGGATCAACCCATCTCTTCCAGATAGCATCCAGACCGCTGACACATCAGCCTTTCCAGACCGTTAGATGCCAAACCTGGCCTCCATCTGCACCCCATGATTGGACTTCTTCTGGAGCGTCAGATCTGACTCCTGACACCATCATTGCCGCACGTCCTCGCCTTTTCAGCGGCCGCCACATGTCTTTACACACTTCTCACGTGCTTGTAGGGTATATTACTCTTTTCACCCTGCATTTGTGATGCTTTATGTTTTAGTCTGTAAATAAATATTGTAGTTGGACCTTTTTGCATATTAGTCGTTATAGTTTCTGACAATTATGTTTGAGTCCTCCTGGTCTGGAGACACGTACGTGCTCACGTGAGTAGTGGTGTTTCTGCAGATTTGACTCTATATTTATGTATTTTTAATGTTTGATTGAAAAGTTTTCCAAATTTGCATTTATGCCCCTGTGAACTGTGTATAATGCATGTGTGGGAATTAATGGAAAATTTTGCGGATAAGCCCTTAGACTTTTTATTCTTTTTATTGTTTGACCCAGAGTTAAACTATTTGCATATAGGTCCCTATTTGCAGTGTCCCTTATTTTTAATCAAATAATTATTAAATTAACTCCGACATTTCTACAAACATTAGACATAGTTCCTGCTACTATGTAGTATTTTTAAAAATTTTCGTGAGTTGATTTAATATTATTTGATATTTTCTAAAAATAAAAAACCCTAAAAAATGTCCCTGTCTAATTTAGAAAATCCATAAAAAATACAAAACTCCCCTTAAAAATTCCACAAAAATTTCTGTGTTGGTTTTGTCTTATTTTAATTCCAGCAGCAATTTGGTTCCATTATCTTTTATAAAACACTAAAAATTGAAAAAGACTAAAAACTTTATAAAAATTGTTAAAAATTCATTAAAAAAATTAGTTATCAGTTTATGTAGGTGTTTTCATTTAATACTTTCACATGAAATTGCTGCTAGGATTTTTAGGCATTTTAAATAATCTTAATTTGCCTTTATATTCAGGCTGCACATTTCTTGTTGTTTTTGGCCTTCTTTCATTTTTAGAAAATTATGTAAAAATCATAAAACCCCATAAAATTCCCCAAAAAACACCTGAATATTTTAAAAATATAAAAATATTTTAATTTTGAATTTTTGAGTCATTTTGGGCCTTTAAATAATTGCTTGAATGTGATTTTTAACCCTTTTCTTTATTTCTTTTCTTAATAGAAAATCATAAAAATTTTAAAAATAAAAAAACCATCAAAAATTCTTTTATTTCTTGGATTTCTTAACTACTTCGTAGGTTCCATTCTGTGCTCCTTGTGTTCGACCCTGACGGCTATACCAGGTTAAATAACTAGCAAGACCGCTTGTCTTGTTTTTCGTATTTGATTTCTTTCTATGGTGATCTGATTTTTCCCGTAGAGCCCGGTTCGAGTGGTTGAGGTCACAACGACCTTTGATATCACTTAACCTTAGTCGCTCGAGCCGCTCATCAGAATGGAACCGTTGCTGGGGAGCATGGCTTAGTAGTCAGTTTTCCATTTTTGATTTTGTTTCTATCTTCTTCTTCTTATTTTTCTTTATTTGCTTTTTGTTTTTATTTCTTTTTCTTCTCATTTATTTTATTTCATTGCCATTTTTATTTTTATAACTGTGATCTGACCATTTTCTATCCTTTCTTGCGAGGGCCTGACGAGTGAGGGCGGCTTTCTTAGGAGCATCGAGGCACCCGAGCGAAGTAGAGGCGGTTCGTTTCTGCATCGAGTCGCAGGAGATCGTAGGAGAGGAGGAGAAGGACCCTTGGAGGGATTGCAGCTTTTATTTTATTTTTTATTCCATTATTATTGTAATAATACAAAACTCAAAAACTTGGACTTGGCAGACTATTGGGGTTTGTTTCGCCGAGCACCGGTGTGCTTGGGGGACCTCACCACAGTTTTTACGCCGTTTTTGTTTTCTTCGAATTTTCTTTTATTTTGATTCTCGAAGATTTTGGCCCCTAGACTTAGGATTTTGTTGTCATTGTGACGTAATTAATTAAGGCCCAGCCTAACTATTTGTCTGCACCTATAGATCGCTAAGTGGACCTAATTAATAAATCACAAAAGAAAAAGCTAATTTGGTCACTTGAGGTCAAGTGTCGCTAGAGGCCGTATACAACGCTGGCAGGATCCATTGTGGCGGACACCGATCGGCATCAGAGATCGGACCCCGACCTCTCTTGTTGATCTATTAGCTACTATTCTTCTGGAGTAGAAATTTTATTCCTAAGGCCGCTTTCTTCTTACATCATATAGGTAGTTTTAATTCTATCTTTATTTTATGCGTGGATTACCCTACATGTAGAGTGCTGAAGTCAGGTACGTATTTCTGACTTTGCACGCATCATAGTATTTGATCACACATCGGCTTTTTCGACTTCTCCCCCTGTTTTTGGACTTAAAATAATAAGGAGAATCAGAAAATTCGTTAGGTTTGGTTGCTTGAAAAATATCTAAAAAAGAAAAAGCATAAAATTGGGACTGCTAAACACACTTGACCCTAAAAGACACCTCATTGAAAATTTTGTCTTGGGAGAGCAATTCCCTCATTGTCTGGTTTGGATGAGCGAGAGAGTGACCCACACACTAGGCTAGAGCCATATCCGACCTCTTTTCAGACTACTGGTTTCGGGTTAATCGTTCTCCAGTGAGGATCGCTCCAGTTTCCAGTAAAGTAGGCCGCGATACCCTTAATAGAGCGAGTTGATCGGGTAGCCAGTAAACGGTCCGCAACTTGTAATGGCTAGGAAAGATCTAGCCTTAGGATCGGGATAGTCTCCTAAGAGCGTTGGATTCCCAACAGCTCGCTTAATCGCTCTGATAGACTGATTTATCACCTAATAAAATCGACAAGATAAAAGACCGAACCTTTACGGTCATCAGCTTAACGTGAGTAGGTGAATTGGGGGTTTTTTCCCGATATTGTATGTTTTCCAGATCTCATCCACCTTCACTCTCCACATCACGATGATGGGTCGGAGGTCCCTTAGGCAGCCTTTGGCTGCTTAGCTTTCGAGCACTCCACACCACTCATCTAGGTTGGTTCGTTAGAGCCCAGACCCGCTCTCCAAACCCGAATTTGACTCCGACATGTTCCCTCTCGACCACCCTTCTACCAGTCTTGAGGTGCCTGAGCATAGACCGCAGTAGATGTTTGTTCATTTGACGGCACCTGAGTTCAGGTCTTTTGCCTTTGCAGAGACCAGGGCCAGCAGCGAGGAGCGCACTGATGGACCCGACCAGACCCACACTTATGTACTTGATCAGGGTGCCATCAACAACACCCTGTTAGCCTCCCTGGAGACCATGCAGCGTCAGATCAGATACCAAGGGTCTTTCATGGCCTATATGCGCAGGGAGATGACGCAGATGCGAGTGGACAGAGAGGAGCAACACAGAGCCAGTGGAGGAGGCGACATTCCTGAGGGAGGAGAGCCAGATGAGCCAGTGCAGCCAGCAGCACCTGCACGCCCGATGAGAGAGTTGCACAACCCTGGTGTGACTCTAATACACCGATGGATCCAACTTCCAGCCAATCTGGGATATGTCAAGCTCCCTTCCTAGACCATCCAGCTATTGCCCAGATTCTACGGGCTTGCCACCGAGGAGCCGCACCTCCATCTCTAGGAGTTTGAGATGATCTGCAGCACGGTCCACGATCAACTCGTGGACGAGGATACCATCAAGATGATGGCCTTTCCATTCTCCCTCATTGACAGAGCAACCTATTGGCTGAAGCACCTAGGGAGATATGCCATATCATGGGAACAGCTCCAGAATGAGTACTTGAATAAGTACTACCCACTCGGCAGGATGAATGCAGTGCGGGCTCTCATCAACAACTTCTCCATGCTTCCCAACGAGCAATTCCATGATGCATGGGATAGATTCAGAGAGCTCATAGACCGGTGTCCTCATCACGATATATCCAAGCCCAACCTTGTTCAGAGTTTCTTCTACGGGCTGACACTGGAGTTGCAGGGGCTAGTGAACGCATCCTGTGGGGGTTCCTATTTCGCCAAGGATGAGCATCAGGTCTGGGCCATCTACGAGGAGATGGCAGAGAATTATACAGTCATGTCCCATACCCGCCTTTACACATAGGGAAGCTTACACCACAGGCCGTGTCCTATCAGAGGATAGCACGGGTCGATGCAGGTCCTTCCACATCTTCAGCAGCCGCAGCACAGGCAGAGTCGTCGACCATTGATATGGGTATCATCAGCGAGAAGCTGGACCGCATCGAGATCATTGAGAAGAAGCAGTGCGAGAGAATGTCTCAGATAGATCAGATGACACAGACGCTGAGTGACCTGAAGACCCAGATCATGTGTCTCCAGGAGGCACGGACGGCTTCTCAGCCCCGTCTCAGGTCACGGGCTGACCCCAGCAGCAGCTCGACCAGCCCTCCGCCCACTACAGACAGGTGTACCACATTTAGGTGGAGCCGTTCCAGCAGCAGTAGTATGTCCAGCTACCACCATCTCCGGACACTCAGATGGTGGTATACCATCAGTCCCTGGCAGGCCTTCCCCCACTCTCTTACGAGCAGGAGCCATTGATGGAAGTCAACGGGATTTGGTATGACCGAACTTAGCTTGGGATCCGCCGAGACCATCCCGGATTCCGATGGTCGACTGGAGGTGCCTTATTCTAGCAACAGCCTCTAGTTCAGGGTGGCCAGTACAACCAACAACACCAGCAGCCCCAGTTTCCACAGCCACAACCACACTGCTAGCAGGGTCCTCATCCCTATCAACATAGACCATCGTGGAGGCAGCAACAGCAGCCTCAGTAGTATTCTCACCAGTATCCCCCTCGTCTTTCCCACCAGCAGCAGCCTCACTTCTAGAGAGGCAACCCGTCCGGTTCTCATGGGCCAGTCTATGAGAATCCATCACTTGATGATTTAGCATGCCTTATCTCCAAGCAGCATGCCACTTTCAGGCGGGAGATGGACGAGTTCCGTCAGGAGATGAGGGAGATCATGAAGGGAAAGGCTGCCATACCCGCTCAGATCGAGCCGAATCCGAACAACCTGACGAGGAAGTCTGAGCAGGTATAGTTTACATAGGTTACCACTCCTAGTGACTCATTGGACGATATTACTGCATATACTTTTGATACTAACTTTGTTATACTTAGGAGCGGTGGTATGCCAGCCGGCGGTGCCTCGTCTGAGTGATGACACCATGAGGACTTAGGAGCGCCAGACAAGGAGGAGAGCGGTGCTGATGCCGCCCATGATGATGTTGATGATGGTGGCGTTGACGCCACCAAGGATGTAGATCCATTCGACAGTACCGAGGCCGTCACTTCACCAGATGTAGGAGGTGGTGCTGATGCCACCAGATATGATGATGCTGAGTCGGAGTGCGGTGCTGATGCCGCAAGTCCAGATGCCGCGGGTGGTACTGAGGCCACCCCTTCTATTCCTGTAGCATTTCCTTCTGTTTTTGTATCTCGGGGCTATTTAGGAAAATATAAAAAAATTAATAAAGGAAAGGGTTCTTTACTTGCGAGTCCATTTATGATGCCTGGAGATATGTGTATGGATTCTATTTCTCCACAGTAGCAGGGACCTGATCCTAGCCCTCCATCTGAGGAGGGCCCAGTGATGAATCCACATTTCATCATCTTTATTCTATATTTTGACCTCAAAAACCCTAGTAAATGCCTGTAAATAGCATTAAATAGAGCATATTAGCATTCATGCATGTACATGTAAATAGTGTATAAAATACTGTAATTAAAGCCAAAATTATAGAATAAATAAAAGAAAAGAAAAAGAATAAAATATTATAAATATTTTATGACCCAAAACCCCAAGACCTAGGCATCTTGATGAATAGGTCGACAAGGAATAAAGTAGGGGGAGACAAGGGTCAAATACAGTCAAATACCTATACTTTTTAATTCATTCTTTATTTATTTTGGGACCTATTTTTGGTTCCACTTTTTATACTTCAATTAAAGAAACTTTGTACATGAAAGTTGTAGATAATTTTATATAGAAAAATACAAAATTGATTTAACTGAAAAATAATACACAGATAAAAAGTTATGGTCTGAATAAAAATCCAGAATCCCAACTTCCCAGACCCGTATCCCACAACTGAAAACTCCAAATGCAGCAAACTCACCATTAATTGTATATAGAATAAAATAAGCTATTTAATGGCGGTGGTTTCACATTTGGCGGAGCTACGGTTTGAAAGTTGAGTCTTGGACCCTCATTGTATACTTGTACAGATTAAAATATTCAATTTATTATTTATTCATTATTTTTGTATTTTTATATTTTTATAATTTTGTAAATATTACTTATAATAATTATGTATATTAAAATCAGAATAAAAATGTAAACAAAATACAAAATAAAATACTTGTAATATAATACATAGGTATACTACCTATACTTATACCTACAATATTACTCTTTCTATTTTATTAAATATACAAAACACATCAATAAAATAAAATAAAAATATAATTAAGTATATAAAAGTATTTATAATTTTATAAAATAATAAATAAAAATAAATAAAATAAAATCACTAAATAAAAATCAATTAATAAAATATATAAGTAATATACCTATAAAGGGTATAAAAGTGAACTTGTAAAAATATACCTCATAAAAATAATTAAAAATCAAAATAAAATACTACATAAAAGAATAAATATTTTTTATTTAATAACCAAAGTCTAATTTGACCATTTTCTATTTTTAAATGGATTAATAAATCATTTTTCAAGGTTTTTCCTGGTTGGTCCACGTGGACCAACCAGGAGGGCCTTAGAGTTAACCTCGGTCAACTCTCTGACCCGCCCCATGAGGTTTGTCAGAGGTGCATTTTGTCGTCTTTTCGCCCATTTTTCTAGGTCAAACCATTACCCTTCTCGTGTCACACTCTCTTTGAGAGTTGTTCCTCGATCTATGGTGATCCACGCCCAAGGTTTACCTTGGATTTTGGATCACTATAGCAAGTGATGCGTCTTGATCTAGGAGCCTCGACCGTCAACCCAATAAAATGGAACCCTTGACTTCATTCAAATTTTGAACCCCATTCTAGGTTTCGTTCTGGCCCCTTTCGATCTCAATCGAATCCTGGAGGTGAAAGCTCCAGGAATACCTCTTCAAGGAGGCGGAGTAGAGCGGATTTGGGTGTTCCATCACCTCCGGCCAACCCTCGTCGAGGTATCCTTAACCTCGGGCCCCAGGCCCTTGAGGTGTGTTAATCTTCCTCGTTTTCACTCGCTTTTTATTCTCCATCGTCTTAGGATCATCTAGCCATCGTCAGTTCCCATTTCCATCAGTAGATTTGCACAATCGACGATCCTCGCCGGAGCAAGCTCTGGCGAGCCCCCGTCTTTACGTCCAACCCTTGTGCGCCCCCCTTGGAGGTCGAGGCAGTTTTCCCTCGCCTCCCTCATTTTTTTGGCATGTGCAGGAGCTTAAAAGACCCACTGGAGGGGTTGATTGTATAAAGCCCAAGGTACCTGGGCCGCCGTTCTTCCCGAGCTTCGCCGCGGAGCGTCAGTGCCTCTCGAGTCGTTTTGGCTCCGCTGGTGGACTCAGGATTCTTCCAGGCTGCGTTTGGGACTTTTTGCGACGAGGACGAAGGCCGGAGCAGCCCCCCAGCATCGATCAAAGTTCGTCAGAGGCTGTTTTCTTCCCTGTTCTTACAAGAAGGTCCCCAGCCGTCCGATGGAGCTCCATCCCCAGGAGCTACAGCCTTTGTCGGATCTTTTGCACCTCAGTCGTCCGATCAGCATCGCATCATCTAATCTCGGCCGTTGGGCGTGAAGCGTCATCGTGCGAGGAGAACGCGACATGTGGACAAGTGAAGCTCCATCCGCCGTTCGTTCCCGCCTTAGCCTTGGGTATTTTGCGACTCAATGATGAATACTCATTCATCACTCTTTATTCTTATATTTTAGCTACAAAAACCTTTGCAAATACATGTAGATATCTGTAAATATTAATAATTAGCAAATTACATGCATTGTGTAAAAATAATTAATTAGCATGCTTTTGTGCAAAAATGAAAGAATAAAGAAATAAAAGAAAAAGAGGGAGATATTTAGAATAAATATTGAGCGACCTAATCCCAAGGGAGGGCTCAGCATGGGCCTGACCGCATAAAAGCCCAAGTAAAGAGAGGTAAGGAAGTTCACCTTTGTACATATACCTGTAAAAAGAATAAAAATATTTTCCTCTAAAAACAAAAATAAAAATGGGTTGTATTTATTTATAAATATTTGTATATATTTGTAAATACAAAATCAAAATAAAAATGAGAAAATTAACAAGAAAATAAAATGCTTCCACCTTGTATATATTCATCATATACATAGACCCACTTATATATTTATTTACCCCTATAAATAAATAAATAAAAATCCCATAAAAATTGTACATATTCTATATTTCATGGTGTAAATAAATAAAATAAAAACCATAAAAACAAAAATAAAATAAAAAGAACAAAAATAAAAATCAGAAACATTGTATATATACCATGTATATAAATATATATAACTATTTATTTAACCCTTGTAAATAAATACTAAAAATAAAATAAAAATACCTTAATATTCCAAATTTTATCTTGTAAATAAATAAAATATAAAATTGGAATAAAAATGCACAAAAATAATTAATTAAAAATCAAAAATTTAGTATTGTATATATACCTATACATAGTACTATATTGTAAATACCTTTTTTATTTCAAAAAAATAAATAAAAATCACAAAAAAATAGTTTAAAATAAAATAAACATTTTTCATGTTCTGAGTTTTTATTAATTCGACCATTTCCTATTTTATTTTGAATTTCCAAATCATTTTCGACGTGGCCTCTCCTGATTAGTCCACGGGGGATGTTGACCCCCTGGTCAACTCCCCCCCTTGGACCACAACCCGCGGATCGTGCACGCCCGACCCGACTTCTCGGATTTATTGCGTCATGACCCGATCATCAAAACCCTGAACCCCGGGTCCTATTTCTTCCTAGTGCATCCGTGATCCACGCCCGGGGTGGATTCTTGGGATCCACGCTCCGATTTCCTCGCCCGACCCTCTCTTAGCCGGAACCCTAGCCGTATAAGACCTCAGCTTCGCCGCGCCTTTCACGCATCTTTGGCTCAGCTCATTCCACCCCAGGACCTCCATTGCCCTTGCCTGAGTGACAGCTCGCGTTTGGCCGTGTTGCAGCGAGGAGGGAGTGACCAGACAATCGATCCGGCGACCAAGCGCCGCCGTGCGCCGCCAACAGCGTAGTGCTCGAGCCTCGAGCATCGACGACCCTCGAGGCTAGGACCCAGAGATCCGTCAGCTCGTCCCCAGTCAACATCGACCATCAGGTAGCCTTCGTTCCTTCTATTTTTCGCCAATTTCGAGTTACGCCCAAATCGCCCCATCACCGACGACCGTCGATTCCGACCACCTCCCTCACCTTTCGATCATCAGACGACACCATCACTGTCTCCTCAATCCCCCGCACCTTCTTCGCCCATCCGTTCACCCCAGCACACATGAACTAGGATTCGAGCTTCTCCGTCGTTACTTCGCCAGAGCTCGTCCATCTCGACGCACCGTCCACCCACTCCGCTCCTTACAGGGTCGAGGCACTTTACCCTCGACCCAGCGTGCTCTTTGTGCCATTTTGCAGGTCAGAGGAGGACCATCTGAGGTCCTCCATCTTCAGCACAAGAGCTCCAGCTCCGCCACTGTCGCCTGGGCTCTCCAGAGCCCCATTGCATCATCGGAAGGGCCCATCAGATGTGGGAGGCTCCGACGATCGTTTTCCACCTATCAGCGTCCTGCGAGGAGGTCCACCGCGCGCTCACCGGGTCGGCAAACCTCGCTGACCATTTGTTCTTCCAGGAGCCTCCACAACCGTCCGTTTACCCCCGAAGTTCCAGATCATTTGCGGATCGTCCGATTAGGGTTAAGAGGAGGCTCAGCAGCCACCGTCGGATCGACACGTGGCCTCCTCTCATCCCTCCATCCAGCGAAGGGGATCCAACGCCTCTCGACCGTTGATCAGATACGTGGCGCATCCCCAGCCGTTGGATTATCGCCGAGGATCCCTTCGTTGAGGCGCCCCTGCTCCAGACCGCACGATCTTCCACGTGGCGTCCATCCGGCCCCCGGAATATAATAAGGGGTAATTTCACTTAGGCCCCTCTTCGATTTTGTTTTAGCATTTAGTCCTGTAAATATGTTTCGTAGTTCATTTTATTTTGGTAAAATTGCATAGTGGACCTGGTAGTTTATTTTATTTACTTTTATACCCATGTGTGTGGTGGACACGTTCTTTGTCACGTGTATTTTGTGGTAAATTGCATGTAAGGGCCTATACTTGTTGGTTGTTATGAAATTAAATTATCTTTTTAGTATTTGCACATATACCCCCATGAATGTTTTATTTCCACATGTGCCGAATATCTTGGGTTAATTGCAGATAGTACCCTGGACTATTAGCACCTGTTGCTAAAAAGCCCTCGGAACTACTTTATTTACAAAGAGGTCCCTTAGTGCCCTAGACACGTGCATCGCGCGTGCGGATCTGGGAATTTTGCACCGGACCCCCCTGGATTTCCTGGATTGTTACTTTTAGGCCCTCCAAAGATATTTTTATTGCAACTAGGTCCCTGAGCACTATGGGCTCTTGGTTGCTTTAAATAAAATATCAAATCATATCCAAATTAAGTGAAAATTGGACACGTAGCTCCTGCCACTGTGCAGAATTTTCACTGAATTTTGGGAAATTTTTGGAGCCATTTTGTTTTTTTTTTAAAATTTATAAACACTCATTTTCTTACTATCCAGGTATAAAATTCACAAAAAAACATTAAAACATCTTTGAAAATTACAAAAAATTAGAATTTGTGTGTTTGGTTGTGTTTGATTTTCTGACCAATTTTGGTCATTTTTTGACTTATAAAAATTATAAAAATTGAAAAAGCCTTAAAACCTATAAAAATTCTAGTAAATAATAGAAAAATCAAAAATTAATAAACTTTCTTTCTGATTCTTCCTTTTTGTTTCTAGAATACATGAAAAATACCTTCAGGTTTTATTAGAGTCATTTTGCATTTTATTTTGGCCCTTGAAACCTGACTGGACATTGTCTTTCAATTTTTGCCTTGTTTTATTTTTAGAAAATTCCATAAAAATCAGAAAAATACCAAAAATTCACCAAAAACATAAAAAAATATAAAAAACATAAAAATATTTTTGGTTGAATTTTTGGATTAATTTTGGGTGATTAAAAAATTGTGTGAAGTTGCTTGTTTATCTTGTTTTCCTATTTTCTTTATTATTTAAAAATCCAAAAAATATAAAAATATTAAAAACCACCAAAAATACTTTTCTTTTATTTGTTTCCATTTTAGACTACTTCGTAGGCCGCGAGGCCATCACGTACTCCCTGAGTCCGACCCTGGTCGCTATACCAGGCTAATCTAATATCCAGGGCCACTATTGAGTTTCTTTGTTTTTTATCTTGTTTTGGTGGTCTGATCTCATATTTTCTTGATTGACTGAATTATCTCTGAGATCCGGGTCGCAACGACCCTTGATCTATTTTATTCACTCGAGTCTTGGTGAATATTCGGTCATCAGAATGGCGCCGTTGCCGGGGAGCACGGCTTAGTAGTCTTTATTTTTCATTTTATTTTTGTTTTCTTTTTCGCGGCTTTCCGCGGCTCTTTCTGAGCTCGCGGCTTTTCGCAGCTTTTATTTTTCTTTTCTTTTTTATTTTTATTTTTATTTTATTTTTATTTCTGTTTTTGTTTGTTTATTTTTATTTTTATTTTTTTATTTGCATTTTTGCATAGATACCCTGCTTGCTTTTTTATTTTATCTGTTTCATTTTTATCTGGTGTTTGACATTTGTCTGTTTTCTTGCGAGGGCCCGAGGACTGAGGCGGTGACTCTAGAGTAGGCGGCGCAACCGCGGTGATCGGAGGCGGCTCCCTTCTGCACGGAGCCGCAGGAGAGCGTGAGGAAGCAGCTGAGTGAGAGTGGAATATTTAGAGTAGTTAAGTTTATTTCCAGCTCATTTGAATTATTGTAATAATACAAGGACATCAGGACACTCAGACTTTTCAGACACTCTTGGGGTTTGTTTCGGCGAGCACCGGTGTGCTCGGGGGACCCCTCGGATTTCTTCGCGGCTTTTTACATGGTTTTGATTTTTCACTGCCTTTTCCGGTTTCTCGCGGTTTTCTCGAGCCCCTAGCCTTAGGAATTTCTGTTTGATTGTGACGTAATTCATAGGATCCAAACACCCTAATACATTTGCATGTTCCTATAGTTCGGTAATTGGAACTATAATAAAAGATTAATAAAAATAGTTGACTCGCTTCCTTCGAGCCTACGTGCCGCAGCCCGCCCTGCTAAGAGCTGCTCCTGAACCCGATTTGTCGGGAGGAGGAGGGGTGGACCGAGACCGGACCCTTTGGATCGGAGGCTGGTGGTCAACTAGTTGTTCTTTTGAGTAAAAATTGCTATTTAGGGACTCGGTTTTCCGCCTGCACCATTTAGGTAGTTTATTTTCTGTCTTTCAATTCTGCGCGGATCATCTTGCATGTAGACTGCTGGAGTCAGGTACGCATTTCTTACTCTGCATGCATCATTGATTTCATCGCGCATCGGCTTTTTCGTCTTCTCCCCTGTTTTGGACTTAATAACCAGGAGAACCAAAAAATTCGTTAGGCGGTTTTCTTTTTATTGAAAAATATCTAAAAAGAAAAACAATAAAATTTGGGACTGCTAACACTATCGACCCTAAAAGACACTTCACCTAAAAATTTGTCTTGGGGAGAGCAACCCCCTCATTGTCTGGTTTTCTTGTGCGAGAGATGACCCCGAACACTAGGTAGAGCCTTCCGATATTCTTCTCGAATGATTACCAGCTCTTTCTGTACGGGACAATCGGTTGAGAAAATATCGGGTAACCCAACAGGTCACGTAATCGCTTTGTTATCCTGACTGATCACCAAAATAAAATTGACAAGATAATTGACCGAGCCTTTACGGTCTTCAGCTCGTGTTGCGTTGGTGAATCGGGGGTTTGCTTGTGATCATAGTTGTTACCAGATCTCATCCGCACTACTCGCCACATCAAGATGATGGGCAGACGGTCTCTTAGGCAGCCTCTGGCTGCACCGCTTTTGGGCACGTCTACCCGCTCATCTAGGTTGGTTCGCGAGAGCCGAGACCCGCTCTCCGAACCTGAGTACGACTCCGCCCTGTTCCCCCTCGATCCCCCTTCTTCTGAGACCGAGATACCAGTGCCAGAGGAGAGACAGATAGATGATTTATCGGTACCTGAGTTTGGATGTTTTGATTTTGCAGAGACTATGGCCGACAGTAGTGATGATCACACCAGAGGTCCGCAACATGAGCATTTTGTTCTGGACAAGGGTGCGATCAACTCCACCCTGATTGCCTCCCTCGAGACAGTGCATCAATAGTTGAGAGATCAGGGAGCATTTATGTTGGATATGAGGCGCGAGATAGAGCAGTTGAGAGCAGACCAAGAGCAGCGCAGAGAGGGCCCGAGGATACCCGATGAGGCCGCGGCAGCCGCCGCAGCAGCCGCAGCAGATCCACCGAGACCGATGCGGGAGTTACACAACCCCGGATCGACACTGATGCATCATTGGGTTGTTCTACTAGCCATCGTGGGGGACTTCAAGTCCCCCCCGAACACTTTGCAGCTCCTCCCCCGGTTCCATGGGCTCGCCACAGAGGAGCCCCATCTCCACCTTCAGGAGTTTCTGATGATCTGCAGCACCGTCCACGACCGTCAGGTGGACCAGGATACCATCCAGATGATTGCTTTCCCCTTCTCCTTAGCAGACAGAGCAACCACCTGGTTGAAGCACCTGGGGAAGTTCGTCTACACTTGGGAGCAGCTCCGCACCGAGTACTTGCATAAGTACTATCCACTCGGGCGGACGAACGCCGCTAGAGCCCTGATCAGCAACTTCTCCATGCTCCCCAACGAGCAGTTTCACGAGGCATGGGAGAGGTTTCGAGAGTTGACCGACAGATGCCCGCACCATGATATTTCCAAATCGAACCTTGTTCAGAGCTTTTTCAGCGGGCTGACACCAGAGCTTCAGGGCTTGGTGAAAGCTTCTTGTGGCGGGTCTATTTCGCCAAGGACCACGATCAGGTCTGAGCCATCTACTAGGAGATGGCTGAGAACTACATGGTGATGTCCCAAACCTGATTGTACACTCAGGGGAGAGCCCAGCCACAGACCGTGCAGTACCAGAGGATAGCACGGGTCGACGCCGGTCCATCCAGTTTGTCCGCAACAGCAGCACATGCAGAGAGTTCAGCTGCAGACATGGGGATCATCAGCGAGAAGCTGGACCAGATGGAGATCATAGAGAAGAAGCAGTGCCAGGGCATCATGCAGATGGAGCAGATGGCACAGACTCTGAGTGACCTGAAGACACAGCTCATGTGTCTCCAGGAGGCACAGACGGCTTCACAGCCTCGTCTTCAGGCACGAGGCGATCCGAGTAGTAGCAGCAGCTCGTCCCAGCGCTCCAGCTCCCACCAGCAGCCTAGACAAGTCCATCTTGTACATGCGGAGCCGTACCCGCAGCTGCAGCTCACCTACCAGGAACCACCATCCACTGACACTCAGATGGTGGTATACCAGCCGGATCAGCCTCTGGCAGTGCTCCCGCCACCCCAGTACGATTCAGAGCCGTTGATGGATGTCAACGGGATTTGGTACAAGCGCCCCCAGCCCGGGCATCCGACGAGACCATCCCGGATTCCGTTGGGCGGCCGGAGGTGCCCAACCCCAGCAGCAGCCGTCAGGTCAGGGTGGCCAGTACAACCATCAGAGGGATCACCAGCAGCAGTAGCCCCCAGTGTATCCACAACAGCGGCCACAACAGCCACAGTCCTATGGTCCTCGTCCCTATCAGCAGGGACAGTCTTGGAGGCGTGATCAGCCCCATCAGCCGCAGCATCAGCCACATTCTTACCCCTCTCAGCCACAGCACCAACAGCCTCACTACCAGAGAGGCTACCCGTCGGGTTCTCATGGGCCATCCTATGAGAGCCCCACCTTGGATGACATAGCCCGCCTTCTCACAGATCAGCAGGCTACTTTTCGACGGGAGATGGATGAGTTCCGCCAGGAGATGCGGGACATAGTGAGAGGGAAGGCCGCCATCCCTGCCCAGATAGAGCCGAACCCCAACAACCTCAAGAGGAGGTCTGAGTAGGTAGTTTGTACTGAGTATGCCACTCTGAGTGATACTTTTGGTGATATGTCCGCATATCTTTTTAATACTGATTTTGTCACACTTAGGAGCGGTAGGATGCCAGCAGGCGGCGACTCGTCTGAGCGACACCCTGAGGATACATCCAGAGCACCAGGCGAGGAGGAGAGCGGTACTGAGGCCGCTAGAGATGATGACGGTGGTACTGATGCCACCCCGGATGCTGATCCCACTGGCGGTACTGAGGCCATCGTTTCACCAGTTGGAGGAGGTGGTACTGAGGCCACCCCTGTTGCCGAGCCAGAGCATGGTACTGAGGCCGCCCGTCTACCAACCGATGGTGGTGCTGATGCAACCAATTCTTCTGAGATTCCTGTTGTTTTTCTTTGCTGATGTATCTCGAGACATTTCTGGCAATAAAGGAAAGGGTTTGTTTTCTTCTGGTCCCACTGTGGTGCATGATGTATGTGTGGATCCGACTGTCGAACCGTCTAGACCCTTTCCTAGTCCTTCATCTGGGAAGGACCCTGTGATCCCCTTCCCTAGAGCCCTTCAGATGGGGAAGGGGAAGAAAAATGAAAATCCAAAAAAGAGGCAGCAGGAAGAGTTCAGCCAGCAGATGATAGGCCGTTTTCACATACAGCTGACTCTTCAGGAGGCTTTGCAACACATCCCTCTACTCCAGTGTTCACTTATAGACAGGACCACAGTCAGGAGGAAGAGGAGGAACCACCATTCAGAGATTGATGTGCTGACGAGAGCCACTTGTTTCGCGATCCACAACCGTCTGCCGGCCAAGAGGCCAGATTCCATAGCCCCGTATGTCAGATGCCATATCAGAGAGCAGAGGTTCGACCGTACTCTATTAGACAGCAGATAGTCGATCAACCTACTTCCGGTAGCCCTTCTCGATCGCTTCGAGTTGGGCACTCTTAGACAGAGCAGGACAGTTCTTCAGTTTGCCGATCGATCTGTCAAGAGGCTGAAGGGGTTGCTGAGTGATGGGCGACCTGAAGGCTAGGGTATAGGTGCTAAATTGGTCGTTGCGACCCAAGCGATCAAGTGTGCTCAATCAACAAAAAATCAGACCACTAATATAAACAAAATCGATCAAAAACGCGATAGCGGTCCAGCTATTGGATTAACCTGGTATAGCAACCAGGGTCGAACTCAAGGAGCACGGGTTGGCCTCTCGGCCTATGAAGTAGTCAAAAAGAGATAAAAGAAAATACAATAAATGTTTTTGGTGGTTTCTGAATTTTTTATATTTTTTTTTGGATTTTTAGCTAATTAAGAAAATAAGAAAAACAAAGAAACACACACTTCAACAATTTATTTAAAGCACTAAAAATCAACCAAAAATTCAAACAAAAATATTTTTATGTGTTTCATATTTTGTAGTGTTTTTGCTGAATTTTTGAGAATTTTCTGATGTTTATTTAATTTTCTAAAAATCAAACAGTAGCTGAAATCAAAGGTATTGTCCAGCCGAGCTAGAAAGGCCTAGATAAAATATCTAAAAGCCCTAAATTAGCTGGGAGTAATTTTCCTCTAAAGAGAATAAATCAAGGAAAATTTAGGCACCTATTTTATTATTTTTGGGTTTTTGGTTTAATTATTAGAATTTTTATATGATTTTGAGTGTTTTTCAATTTTAGTGGTTTTCAGTAATGGAAAATAGCCAAAATTGGCTAGAAAATCAAACACAACAAAATGGACAGTAGACAATTTTTTTGTAATTTTTAGACACTATTTAATATTTTTTTGTGATTTTTGAAGTTAGACAGTAAAGAAAATAGAGGTTTTTGAATTTTTAAAAATATCAAATGAAAACGAAAATGTCCTAAAAAATCCTCGAACATTTTTACACCATGGCAGGAGCCATGTATCCAATTTTCGTTGGATTTGGAGGTAATTTGCTATTTTATTCAAAAATAAAGAAGGGGCACTGTGCACAGGGATCAAAGTGCAAATACCCAAGAGTCTGGGGGGTCTGGTGCAATTAACCCAGCAAAACACGCGCCAGCACGTGCCTGGGGCACTCAGGGACCCAAATGTAATGAAAATAAGTTCCAAGGACTTATTGGTAACAGGTACCAAAAGTCAAGGGCCCTATTCGCAAAATACCCAAAATATCACGCACATGTTGAAATATATCACGCACAGGGGTATAAATGCAAATAAAATAAAAGTTTCATTCAACTGTTAACAACCAGAACTACAGGGGCATATCTTGCAAATAAACCAGAGAAACACGTGACGACGCACGTGTCACACAACGTACAGGGGCATAAATGCAAGGAAAATAAAGTGCAGGTCCACAGTGTAAATTTCACAAAAAGTAAACAACTATGCTACGTATTTACAGGAATAAAGACTAATTGCATAAAGGAGAGGGGCCTAAGTGTAAATACCCCTTATTAAATGTCGAAGGCCGGATGTGCGCCACGTAGCGGATCCAACGGGTGAGAGAGGTGGCGCTGCAACCCTGAGAACGTTCGGCCTGATCGAACGGGCGAAGGCACTCCACGTGGAGATCGAACGGTCCTGGCGCTCTGGAGCTTATACCCTCGAGTATCCAACGGCTATGATCGATCCTCCAAGAATCTGACGGTGGCTGCAGCTCCACGAACAGACGGTCGCGATGTAATCTGGAGCAGGAGGGCTGATCGAACGATGTCTGGAGGTCGTGGAAGAACTGATGGCCAGCGACCTTCGCCGGCCTGCTGTGCGCGCTCCCGGCCTCCGCGCGGGCCTCTGAAGATCGGAGAAGAAGCTCTGTGGGCTCCCGCGTCGACTAGTGGCCTCCGATGGCTTGACGGAGCTCCGAGGAGTCCAGGCGAGGTCGGCGGAGACCAAGCTGCTGGTCCAAACGGTCCAAATCCTCAGATGGACTCAGATGACCCTGCAAAACACTCCAGCAGACTCGCGGGTCGAGGGCAAAGTGCCTCGACCCAGTTAGGCGGGGTGACGGTGAGTTGTGGGTCGAAATGGCAAGCTCCGGCGAAGGGGGTAGACAGAGGAGCTCGGCTCCCAGCTCCTGTGCGAGCTGGGTTGGATGGAGGGGTGAAGAAGGTGCGTCGGAAGGAGGCGAAGGTGTCTGCGGGGTCCGATGATCGAATCTATCTACTGGATGGTCGGAATCGATGGAATCGGGCGGAGCGGCGGGTAGGGAAATCAGGAACGCGATCTCGATGCGGTGGCTCCGGCGAGGGTCTCGGGTGTATCGCGAAGAAGTCCGGACCTGGGGTTT
Source organism: Ottelia alismoides (assembly GCA_037367405.1). Lineage (NCBI taxonomy): Eukaryota > Viridiplantae > Streptophyta > Magnoliopsida > Alismatales > Hydrocharitaceae > Ottelia > Ottelia alismoides. The sequence goes on along the minus strand of JAZKJV010008712.1, from coordinate 2,034 downwards.
GGTGAAATGGGTGTCGGATCAAGCGGGTAGAAAAGGGGAGAAATCGGGTCCGTCACCCAGATCCGCGGGGAAAGAGGGTCCGCGGGGGAAGTTGACCGGGGTCAACAACCCCCGTGGACCAATCAGGAGCCGCCAAGCACAAAATTCTTATTTATTTATTTTAGGCTAGAAAATGATCGAATTAATAAAAACTTAAAACATGAAATATTTTTATTTTATTTTTTTCTTTTTTGTGATTTTTAATTAATTTTTCGAAATAAAAATAAGGTACTTACATTATATGTAATATATAGGTATATGTACACTGTATAGGTTTTTTTAAATTTTTGATATTTTTGGTTATTATTTTTATGCAATTTTCTTCCTATTTTATATTTTATTTATTTTCATTATAAAATAAGGAATAAAAAGGTATTTTTATTTTATTTTTATTATTTATATACATAGGTAAAATAAATACATATATACATTTATTTACATGGTATATGTACAATATATTTTTGTATTTTTAATTTTGCTATTTTTATTTGGTTTTTATTTTGATTGTTTTTTATTTTATTTATTTACACTATATAACATAAAATACTTACAAAAATTTTGGGAATTAATTTTATTATTTACAAGGTTAATTAAATGTAGAAGAGTGGTTCATGTACATGATGAAAGTGGTGTTTTTGCTCCTTTTGATTTTTACCCTTTTTCTTTTGTTTTTATACTTATAAATATGTACAAGTATTTACAAGCATATTTTGGGCTATTTTTGTGAGGAAAAATATTTTTATTTATTTACACAAATATTTACACACATGAGCCCCCATCTCCCTCTACTTTGGCTTTTATGCGGTCAGGCCCATGCTGAGCCCTCCCTTGGGTTAGGCTGCTCAATATTTATTCTAAATATTTCCTCTTTTTCTTTTTAATCTTTATTCTTTTATTTTTGCACAAAAACATGCTAATTATAGGTTTTTACACAATGCATGCTTTTGGTAATTATTCCTATTTACACATATCTACATGTATTTGCAAAGGTTTTTGTAGCTAAAATATAAGAATAAAGAGTGATGAATGAGTATTCATCACTGAGGGACGTTGTCGTCATGATTCAGGGCCTGCAATTCCCCGTGGGACTTCGTAGTGTTGGACATGGAAATCCCTGATTCAGTGACCGATACCCCCATCATTCTCGGTCGCCCGTTCTTGGCCACAGCCAAGGCAGTGATCGATCATGATAGCGGGAAGGTATACTTTCGCGTCGAGGGTGAAAGTGTACAAATAGAGACGGTCGAGGACAGCAGAGCCAGAGACAGAGCATGCTCAGAGACTACTTCAGATACAGAGCAGATGATAGATGCCGGGCTAGACATCCACCAGGACTGCGACTTTGTGATTATAGATGATGAGGCAGTATGGGCAGATCCAGTAGCACAGGCCATCCTCTCACATTCAGATTCCGCTGACGTAGAGACGACAGCAGAGGAGAGCTTGGAGAGCACATTCTTGGTCCATGATACTTTTGAGGTAGCAGAGCCGGTTCTCGACCGCGAGACTGATTTTTGTGATGATGGTGGTACTGAGGCCACCTTGGATGATACAGATCCCTCGGAGTCAGGTTTTGACTGGGCAGATTTTGATGATTACATACCAGATCTGACTTCCACTGAGCCTGCAGCTAGGGAGGAGGTAGATGCCGAGCAGAGCAGAGAAGGTCCATCAGGGCAACCTTCTCCAGATTCAGAGAGTGACAGAGAGTTTCAGTTCTCCCATGCGGATTCGCCAGCGTTCACGCAGAGTTTTCAGAGGCCAGATCCACCAGCACCCAGTTGTCCAGGAGCTGAAGCCGCTTCCTGCGTAGCTGAAGTATAGGTTCCTTGCGGGTGAGCATGAGATGTACCCAGTCGTTATCTCCGCCGACTTGACTGGAGATCAGGAATCCCGTTTGATGGGGGTTCTTGAAAGGAACCGCAAGGCGATAGGATGGAGTATAGTAGATATCCAGGGGATAAGTCTGGCCCTGTGCTCCCACCATATCTATCA